>CM053037.1:33163332-33216461 GCA_028564925.1 Lithobates sylvaticus | reverse complement strand
CCAACAGGTTTTCTTCTAAGATTGCCCTTTATTTGGCTCCACCCATCTTACCATCAACCCTGGCCCAGCTTCCCTGTCCCTGCTGAAGAAAAACTTCCCACAACATGATGCTGCCACCACCATGTTTCACGTGGTGATGGTGTTTTCAGGGTGATGTGCAGTGTTAGTATTCTGTCAGACATAGCGTTTTGCTTTTAGGCCAAAAAGTGAAAATTTTGGTCTCATCTGACCAGAGCACCTTCTTCCACATGTTTGCTGTGTCCCCCACATGGCTTCTCGCAATTGCAAACAGGACTTCTTATGTCTTTCTTTCAACAATGGCTTTCTTCTTGACACTCTTCCGTAATGGCCAGATTTGTGCAGTGCCCGACTAATACAGTAGTTGTCCTGGGGACAGATTCTCCCACCTGAACTCCTGCAGAGTTACCCGTTGCCCGGCCAGTCAGTTTAGGTGAACGGCCATGTCTTGGTAGGTTTGCAGTTGTGCCATGATGGATTGAACAGTGCTCCATGAGATGTTCAAAGCTTGGGATATTTTTTTATAACCTAACCCTGCTTTAAACTTCTCCTCAACTTTATCCCTGACCTGTCTGGTGTTTTCCTTGACCTTCATGATGCTGTGTGTTCACTAAGGTTCTCTAGCAAACCTCTGAGGGCTTCACAGAACAGCTGTATTTATATGGAGATATAATTACACACAGGTGGACCATACTTACTAATTAGGTGACTTCTGAAGGCAATTGTTCCCACTAGATTTTAGTTAGGGGTATCAGAGTAAAGGGAGCTGAATACAAATGCACGCCATACTTTTCACATATTTATTTGTAGCATTTATCATTTTCCTTCCACTTCACAATTATGTGCCACTTTGTGTTGGTCTATCACATAAAATCCCAATAAAGTACATTTTCGTTTTTGGTTGTAACGTGACAAAATGTGGAACATTTCAAGGGGTATGAATAATTTTCAAGGCACTGTACATTGATTTGGTGCGTTTATTACTTTCTTTGCATTTGCAGATTACAGTTGCAATGCTCATGCTTCTGTAGACTCGGTACAAACCTTTGGTCACAGTACCTGAGAAGGTATCTGTCATGTACCTGGGTGCATTTGAACTGGGATGTTCCTGGTCCCACAGCTGCAGTCTTATTTGTTGTGCCACAGAAGAGCTCTGGAGTTATAGCTATGTTCTCTCAGTTTGATGCATTACTTTGGACTCACTAGCCCCACCTGCTGCCAGCTGTGGACAATCTACAATCAAAGCAGCCCATAAATAGCAGCACTTCCTATCTCTCAGTGCCCATTTGTGTGGACAAGCTCCCTGGGTGCTGTGACTGCTTTGTGACTCTGAATACGGTATATGAACTTCTGCCTGAATTCCTGCCTACTCTCTAGCCTGCTGATTTTGTACTTGACCGCCAGCTCATGTATGACCTTTGCCTGCCTGACCACTCTGGATTTTGATCGTGTACCGCTTTGCCTGATCTGTTGCCAACCTGCTCTGCCTGGCTAAGTTTTCGCCTAAATCCTCAGCACACAAGCTCCACTTCGGACACTACCTATCACAGGTACCTTACAGTATCAGTGGATTACAAGTACAGTGATGTCACTGTGCTTGTGCTCCATTGAGAAATACGAGTCCCTGAGTTGGAAGATGGGACTTGTAGTTTCTCCGTTTACAGATTTCTGTAAATGGATGACATGACTGTGCGAGTGGAGCCATGCACAGCGACACCAAATTCAGAAATGATAAGAGCCTGTGGGGAGAAGAACCCCAATATTCAGTTAAAGGAGAGGAACAGTTTGGGGGTGCTGAGCTGTGAATTCTGACCATGTTTTATGTTATACCCTATACAGGGGGTCCCCGAGTTACGAACTCGTTAGGGACTGCCCGCCTGTACGGAAGTCGGAAATGTTCGTAAGTCGGCCGCGCATGCGCAGACCGACAAATACGGACATTTCCGATGTTCCGTCTAATGCCGTTCTGCGCATGCGCGGCAAATTACGGACATTTCCGGGCATTTTCCGAGGCTCCGTATGGCCGTGCATGCGCAGAACGGCCGAAAAACAGCGAAAAATGGCGGAGGGTCCCCGCAGCGCCCCGTTCGTAAGTAGGGGTTGTTCGTAGGTCGGGCGTTCGTAAGTCGGGGACCCCCTGTACATGGGTAAAATATGAAACTTGGTCAGAAAGGTGAACTTTGCTTTCAAAATTGCATCAGAAATATATTTCGCAGCAAACTTTACAAGAATAACTTAAATTAGTACTCACTGGGAAATTACTACAGATTCTGTTTAAATAACCCACCACTCTACCACCTCCACATTCCTTTCTGCACCTCGCCTTCCATCTTTCCCCTCTGCTCTCTATTCACCATGCTATGACCACTTCTCAGTCTCATTTACCGCCCTTGTCACCTTGAAGTCTGGTATTATCTCAATCCTCATAAAAACGAGGGTAAAATTAGCCAGGAAAAAAACTCTTAGATTGACGCACATATTGCCACGCTGTACTTGGCATTCAATATAACGAGGCCCAATCTTGAGAACATGTTAAGTGTTTCCCAAAGATTGTTATTTTCTTGTGAGGGAGGCATTGTTACCAGACCACAAAGGTTTCTTTAATTGTTCTCTGCCTAGCACTTCAGCTCTGGGTAATAGCCACCTTGTTGGGCCATGAGACCCATTTTAAGTGCTTTCTGCAGAGATAAGAATATAGTGCATGCGTCCTGTATGAAACAAATTTCAAGTGCGTAGGGGGAACTTTGCTCAGAAAATAGACGGGTCTTCATTTGCTGACACTAGAACCTGCTTCCTACAAATTTAAAGTTCTCTGCTAATCATAATTGCACGGGTCCATCCTAAGTAATCAAATCTCCACTGTGAGAAAAGCCACATGTGAAAAATGCATTACATATGAGAATTGCTTTAGACAGTTTGCTTATTAAAAGGGTAATAAACGTGTAATCCACCCAGCTTCTCTTCTATGGTGTTACTAGAGCTTTGGTGTTTTAGAGCAGACATTTAGCTTTATAGTTAAAGGATCACTAAATTATATTAGTATGAAAACAAAATGCTAACACCATATTAGAAGAACATATGTAATAATCCCTGAATATGCACTAAAAAAATTTCTTGGCCATTTTTCAGAGAATATGAATGATAACACAAAAACGTTTCTTTCACTCATGGTTAGTGTTTGGCTGAAGCCATTTATTATCAATCAACTGTGTTTACTTTTTTTTTAAATCATAATGACAAAACAAACTACCCAAATGACCCTGATCAAAAGTTTACATACCACAGTTCTTAATACCGTGTATTGCCCCATTTAACAGCAATGAAATTTTAGTTGGTCTACCTGACCGTGGTTTGGTTTCAACAGAACCCCTCATTTTCCACTACTTGATTAGAGTTTGAACACTGGTGATTGGCATTTTTAATTCCTTGGATATCTTTTTATATCCTCTTCCTGTTTTATACAGTTCAACTACCTTTTCCCGCAGATCCTTTGACAATTATTTTGCTTTCCCCATGACTCAGAATCCAGAAACGTTGATGCAGCACTGGATGAAAGATGCAAGGGTCTGTCAGGAGTCCAGGAACTTATTGACCTTTTATACACACACACACACTAATTACAAGCAAACAGATCACAGCTGAGGATGGTTACCTTTAACCACTTGCCGCCCGCCATATAGCAAAATGACAGCGGCAATATGACGTCTGGCATGATATCAATCCACTGTGTGCCCCAGGGCATCGCGGCGATCATTGTTTCTGTGTCAGTTGTGTTTGCAATGATCAGCTTTTATTTATTTTTGTAAAAATGTATCCCAAAAAGAAAAACTGTTTGCTATAACTGCTTATAAAGTGTTAGCTGAAGTTCAGCTTCAGCTATCTAATACTACTTCCCCTGTGCTCCTTCATTCAGAGTGGGGGGGCACTCTAATACAGGTGGTGTGTTACTGGCCAGATCACCAGGGGAAAACATAGAGAAGAAAGCCTAAAAAAGAACACCAATACAGCCACCACATCTAAGTAGACATGTGCACTTTGTCTAGTTCACAATTTGTTTTTTAAATAATTTTGACAAATTCGTTAATTCCGAAATTTCAAAATTTTTCAATTTACGAATTTTGGAAAATTCCAAATTCTAAATTTCCAAATTCCAAATTCCAAATTCCAAATTTCAAATTCCAAATTCCAAATTCCAAATTTCAGATTTCAAATTCCAAATTCCAAATTTCCAAATTTAGAATTTTTGGATTTTCGGAATTCGAAAACTCAAAAAAATCTGTAAAATTTGAAATAATAACTAACTATTAAATTATAGGTACTGGAATTTCCTTTCAAATGTTGCCGTTTGTGAACGTAACGAATATGAATTTATCCGAAGTTACAAATTATCTGAAATAACGAATGCCGCATCTAAGCGAATGGAACGCAACGATCTAATAATAATAATAAATAACAATAATAATAATAAAACCTTTTTATTATTTATTAATTTGTTCCAATCCATTTGTTTAGCTGTGGCATTCGTTATTTTGGATAATTTGTAACTTCAGATAAATATGTATTCGTTATGTTCACAAACAGCCAAATTTGAAAGAAAATTCCAATACCTATAATTTAATAGTTAGTTATTATTTCAAATTTTACTGATTTTCTTTCTTTTTTTCGGATTCTCAAATTTTCAGATTTTTGCAATTTTTCATTTCCGAATTTTCAAATTCGGAAAATTCGGAAATTCAAAATTCGAAGTTCGGAAATTTGAAAATCCAAATTTTTCGGATTACCAAATTCCGAATTTTCGAATTTCTGAAAAAAGCAAAAAAAAAATAATGAAACAAATACTAAAATGTTTTGGCAGTGCACATGTCTACATCTAAGGATTGGTAAACTGCAATATTATATTTTTGGTTTCAGGTTTAATACCACTTTAAAAAGGAAATTAATTCTAGAAGCTTTGCCCAAAAAGGAAGGCCAAATGCAAATTTTCAGAATACAGTATTTTTCACTATAGTTTTTTTTTGTAGATTCTCTGGTTATAGATGTTCCCAAAGAGGATAAAATATACTCAACAACAGTAAGCCGAGTGCTATGATATCACATCTATTAAAAAAGGGAAACATACATACATATAAATATTACAAGCTGTGTTCAACATGCTCTGTGTTGGCCATACCTCCCAAACCCCTGCCCACTGGCTCTTGGGACACAACACAGGTCCCAGGAGGCTGCTGGACCATTTACAGTGCACCTTGTGTGTGCGCAGTGGGGAGCCGGCTGTAAAGTTAGCATGGCGACGCCATGGACTTGAAGACCGATGCAGAACCAGCCCGGGTGAAGACAGCTCTGGATCTCTGGACAGGTAAGTGTCCTTTTATTAAAAGTCAGCAACTACAATATTTGTAGATGCTGGCTTTTATTTTTTTGGGGAGAGTGGGACGCAGAACCTCTTAAAAGCTCAGTTTGTGCATTTTTATTCCTCCAGCAGGTCAGTGTGCTTGTTGCATCAACTGCAAGGCAAATGCATCAAGAAACTTTATGTAATGTTATAAATTTGTGTTAATATAAACTACATAGGTAAAACAAAAAGTGACATATATGGTGCAATATTTTAATAATATTATCACAATGTTTTTTCGGTTTCTTAGTCCCCTTGTGACATAGTGTTATCACCTTCTGACCCCACCAGTAGATCTGTTATTTTTCAATTTGATAGTAAGGTATTATGGTCTGGAGTCAGACTCGGAGGCCAGTAGCTATAGCAGTGGAGCAGCACCCCCCGACAAGTGGGACAGGTATCCAAGCAGGTCACCCTGGCTGATGACATAGGTGCACCTAAGGTGCGGGGTCTAAGTACTAACCAGTATTCACCAATGCTCCTGATGGTGGAGATGGGTTTTGCGGCGTGTTAGTACCAGGTCGCGGTGCTCAGGATCGCCCCACCAGGAGGTGAGCAAGTCAGGGTCAAGTAGCAGATATAGCAGGTAGGGATTAAGTAGAAAGTGTAGTCAGTAAACAAGCCAAAGGTCACTAACAAATGGTTGCAGGTTGGGATTAAGCTGAAGCGTAGTTGAGGAACAACCCAAAGGTCTGTAACGAATGGTAGCGAAGATACGGACGGCAGCAGGAGAGACAGAAGTGAGATATTGGCTGGAGAGAGCACAATAATCTGGCAAACAGGAAGTGTAGAGACATGGCTTAAATTATGAAGTTCATGGCAGGAGAAAAGTGTTCAAGGTTCAAGACAAACAAGGTTTAAGGCAGAATCAATCAAGGAATTGTCCAGGGAACTGTCCAGCATTTCAGGTGGCTCAGCAGGAAGAGGCATTGCCAGACACAGCAGAGGTGCCAGGTCCCAAGTCTAGGCCCTGACATAAGGTGACAATGATGTTCATTCTGCAGTGAAATCACACAGCAGTGTTGTCGCTGCGTAGGCAGGATAGTCTTGCTGGACTTGTAGTTTTAAGTGTAAAGTAATTAGGTCTATTAAGGGCAAAGTAACAGGTTCACTTTAATGTAGCCCTCCCCAGCAGCATAAACTCACCTTCCCTTTGCCCACTATTTAGCCAATGGGAGTAAAGGAAAGTGTAAACTATAAGTCATATAGGTCTTAGCTTACACAGAGCTATGGACTCCCCATGTTACAGTGCTGATTGATCAAACGCTCCAAGCCCCGAATGGTGTGTCAGGGAAGTGAAAAAAAGGTAAGTGTTTGCTGGGTAGGGATCGAGTATTAAAGAAAACTTGTTTTTTCCCTCTGAAAAGGGTAAAGAACAGGTTTGCTGTAAGGTAACACTGAACAGAATCCTATTTCAAACAGTGAACCAAATTAACGATTGAAGCAACAGATCGATATGGCAGCTAATATATTCAGAATGTGGCCAGCAACTGCTGCCTATGTAATACTTTCATGACAAATTTCCTTAAAGGGCTCAAATACCTAGGTGCTATAATGCAGAATTCCGTGTTGCTTAGGGCCATGTTTTCCAAATGCTGTACAGAAAAGCATTTTTGGGGGGCAAATAAAGTGATAAAGCCTGTTATGCCAACATAGGAGACTCATTGCAATGTATGTAGATGTGCCACGGCACAGAGCAGAGCAAGCACTTTGCTAAATTATTACGTTTGTTGAGCCTCTAGGTTCAATACATGCTTCCAGGCCTGATGTTAGGAAGCATTAGAAACAAGCACCAAGTGTCTAATCCTTGACACTCTTCTATAAGAGCCATTAAATAGAAGGCACCAAAACTGATTTTTTTTTTCACTGTTGATTGCTTAGTAGTGACAAACATAATTGTAAACATATGACTTCAACATTGGTTCCGATACACTGCCACCTTGCCTGTGCATCTGTGTAAAGGGTCCCCCCACCCCTTGACCCCTTTATAGTTCCCTTGCTGGCACTTTCTTGCCTCCATTGCAGTGACAATACTTGCTGTGGATGAGCATGTGTCTTGCTCCCATGGACAGTGCTCATATCTAGCAGTCAGTCAGTAAGTCTATGCACTGTCACATGACTGTGATATCACCACTCTTTGTAGCGTCCGACCCAAGCCGAGACTAGAGATTTAGTGCCAGCTGTGGCGTAGGAAAGAATGGCGATGGAGCACTGAGAAGGTGAGTATCGAGAGTTCGGGCAAGGGCCAGATGACATTGTGTCTTTGAACACAAAACTTTTTAAGAGATATAAGTAGGCGGCTATTGCTGGCCACCATCTTCTACTTGTCTGTCTAAGGCTTAAAGTGGAGTTCCACCCAACAGGTGAAGCTCCGCTGGTTCGCAACACCCCCCTCCCCCTCCACTGCCACATTTGGCACTTTTTGGGGTGGAGGAGAGTGCAAATACCTGATTTTGACAGGTACCCGCTCCCACTTCCTGGTAAGAGTTGACATTTCCCTCCTCTATACCCCCCGCCTTCTGGGACACACAGAGGTCCCAGAAGACAGCAGGGCAGGGGCGGTGCGTCCATAAAGGGCGCAGGAGCGCCGCCCCCCCTCTCCTGTCACTTTCTATATACCATAGATAGATTCATGCATTGCATGAATCTATCTATGGTCTCTGCTGACACCCCCTATTCAGGTGTCCGGCCCCTTTTCGGTCACCGGGCGCCTGAATTACAGTGGTGGGGGTGTTTTTTTGGAAACACCTGATTAGCGCTGTAGGCGCTAATAGGCGTCCAAAAAGGTGAAAAGCGGGCGCAACGCTGTGCGTTCCTTGTCACTCAGCACTGATGTTAGCAAACCGAAGGAATTCGGTTTGCTAACATTGTACTGCCCCTTAGCCAATCAGGAGCACAGGTCCGTGTGACCTGTGCCCTGATTGGCTGAAACGACAGGCGCTGTGATTGGGCGCCTATCAGGCGTCCAATCATAGCAGAGGATGAGAGGAGGAGCGGGCAGAAGAGGAAATGGAGGACACGATGCCGCCGTCACCTGAGACAAGGTAAGTGCAGGGCGAGGGGGGGGGGGGGGACATGTCACCGGCTGGTGATCTTGCAGGTAACAGTAACAGGTGTATTTCCTGTGGTTGCTGGGAAGAGCAGAGGAGGGGAAGGGGGGGGGGGGGGGGGCAGGGGAGGAGATAGTATAACAGGTTTTTTTTTTTTTTTTTTTAAATACAAACTGACAATTCCACCGATCTATCAATCGTGTCACCATTGGACAGTTGTGCCAGCACACAGATGGTGTGGTCAATAATGCTGCGTTTTGATGGGCACATGTAAACAAGAAGTGGATGCAAAGAGGCTGGAGGAGATCCGCAGCAAAGGATGCAAAAGGGTGCATCCTTTGCACTGCCCAACTGCCCTGTGGCAGTTGGAATACTGGATTAGGTGGGCAGGGCAGTCCTCCATCATCATGTTAACAAAAGTGCCACTTGTTTCAGTGTGGTGCAAATTTAAAAGAAAAAAAAAAAAAAACTGTTTGCAATTCTTTTCTGCAATTTGTCATGCGTAGGGCAGCCTATTGAAATGAATGGCCCATTCATGCTGTCACACCTGCATAGGTGCAAACTAAGCCTTAAGAGGTGCCAACATGGCGCTCCTGCGTTTTGATGGGCAAAGTGGCTGCGTTTTGATGGGCAAAGTGGCTGCGTTTTGATGGGCACAGTGGCTGCGTTTTGATGGGCACAGTGGCTGCGTTTTGATGGGCAAAGTGGCTGCGTTTTGATGGGCAAAGTGGCTGCGTTTTAATGGGCACAGTGGCTGCGTTTTGATGGGCTTTTTTTTCAGAATTATTTGCGCCCCCCCAAAAATTTTGAGCACCAGCCGCCACTGCAGCAGGGACCAGCACAACTCGCGCATTCACAATAGGAAACAGACTGTGAAGCCACAAGCCACCTTCACTTCCTGTTTCCCTTACTACAGATGCTGGCGCCTGCACCTGAAGCTGAATGACAAATTGGCTAGGGTGCCAACATCACAGGATCCCTGGACAGGTAAGTGTCCTTATATGAATGTATTTGTAGCTGCTGACTTTTATTTACATTTTTTTTTACAGGCTAGAGCTCTTTAAATAGAGTGAGCAGCAGTGTGAAGCTAGAACCCCTAATGTGGATGCTTCTTCCAGGTCAGTGCTGGGACAAGCACCCCTTGGAGTCCCAGAGATAGCCAGGCAACTGATGTTTTCAGAAGGAGAGTGCTAATAGCAGCCTTAAACATTTTTGTGGATATACATCTAGGTGCACAAGACACGCAGTGTAATATATGCATCCAAGGAGAGGTGTGGGACTTGAAGAAGAGCCACAAAATGCATATATATCACTTAAATCCTACAGACTTTGGGCTAGTCATGTGATGTCAGGGGCCCTTCCTCGTCTTCTCTGACATCAGCTAAGGGCATCCGTACTCAAGAGCAGGGGTCTCAAAACTTTCTAAACAAAGGGCCATTTTACTGTCCTCCAGACTTTAGGTGGGTCAGATTGTGGCCATTGGGAGTAGAAGATGTATTTGGCGTCAGTGGGAGTAAACAGTGCATCTTTGGTATTAGGGGGAGGACTAGTGCCCCATCATTGGTGTCAGTGGGAGGAATAGTGCCCCATAGTTGGTGTCAGTGGAAGAAGTAGTGCCCCATCATTGGTGTTGGTATGAGGAATAGTGCCCTATTGTTGGTGGCAATCGGAGAAATAGTGCCCCGTTTTTTTAATGTCAGTAGCAGGAATTATGCCCATTGTTGGTGTCAGTGGGATAAATAGTGTCTTATATCAGTGGGAGGAAAAGTGCCTTTAGGACCGAATAAAGGGCAAGCAAAGGGCTGCATCTGGCCCCCAGGCCGTAGTTTTCAGACCACTGCTCTAGAGCAGACATAATGGTGTGTGAGCACTTTTCTGTCCAGGACTAAACTGTGAGCCAAGAGTGGCATGAAGTCTGGGCACACAGGATTTGGTGAAATCTGGGCATCATTTTATATATTACTAAATCCACAACAGTAAAATCAGTCTGTATATGCAGTAAAGCATGTTTGTTATACTCACTGTGGAACCTAAGGGGTTAATCCTCTGCATTGTGTAAAAAGGCTGTATGATCCTGTCTTCTGATTCTCCTCTTCTTTTACTGTCCCCAATTCATCTGCTGATAGAATAGAGCCTTGGGGCACTCTGCACATGCTCAGTTTGGTGTGTATTGCTAGAGAGTTTTTTTTTTTTGGGGGGGTAGGGTGCATGTGATCAGCACAAGGTCAATCAGCACTGCCCAGACAGAGGGTTTGGCTGGACACTAATATAAATTACAAGACTGCTATATACTGCTGATGAGAAAAGGTATTTAGCAGCTTATATTTACTAAAACTATTGCATTTCCATGTTCTGTGTACTGTGGGAGACCAGATATAGCGAATGCAGGGTCCTGGGTTTAGTAACGCTTTAACTTTGAACAGAGGAAGAGGAGGAGAGATGAAGGCAGGCCCGGATTGGCCATAGGGCAAACCGGGCACTTGCCCGGTTGGCCGCCAGGCTGCAAGTCCTTGCAGGGCCCAAGGCTTGAGCTTGCGCTGCTCATCCAGCCTCTCCTCGGCCGCCCGGCTGCCAGTTAAGCTCAGTCATCGGCGCTGGGGGGAGGAGCTAGATGAGAGGCCTTCGGCCTCTCCGCGGCTGCACGGCCGCCCGTATAGGTCAGCCGTCAGTGCCGGGAGGAGGAGCAAGAGCAGACACCTTGGAGCCGGTCTTCTGTCGAGAAGTGTCGGGAACAGAAAACGTGAGTTCAGCCCCCCCCTGTAAACTGCATAGCAGGAGCAGTGGGGCGGCTGCATATAGAACAATAATTTTCTCCATCTTCCTCCTGCAGTAGCGGAATGTCTGCGAGGGGTAGAGGAGAAGCAGGCATTCCGAGACTGCAGGAGGAAGATGGAGAGAATTATTCTTCTATATGCAGCCGCCGCCACTGCTCCTCCTATCCTGCTTCTCTCTGCTGCTCCCCCCTGGGCTCTCCACCACACCAATACTCTCTGCCACCCCGTGCTTTCCACATCACCCCCATGCTCTCTGCCACCCCCATACCCTCCACCTCCCCCCCATGCTCTCTGCCATTCCCCCATGCTCTCTACCACCCTCCATGCTCTCCACCCCCCCATACTCTCCACCTCCTCCCCATGCTCTCTGCCACCCCCCATGCTCTCTGCCACCCCCCATGCTCTCTGCCACCCCCATGCTCTCTGCCACCCCCCCATACTCTCCACCTCCCCCCATGCTCTCTGCCACCCCCATACTCTCTGCCACCCCCATACTCTCTGCCACCCCCATGCTCTCTGCCACCCCCTATGCTCTCTGCCACCCCCCATGCTCTCAGCCACCCCCTATGCTCTCCACCTCCCCCTATTCTCTCCCACCCCCCATACTCTCCCCCCCCATGTTCTCCACCTCCCCCTGTGCTCTTCACATCACCCCCATGCTCTCCATTGCCCCCCTTGTGCTCTCCACATCACCCCCATGCTCTCCGCCCCCCCCTGTGCTCTCCACATCCCCCATGCTCTCTGTTACCCCCCATGCTCTCCGCCACCCCCATGCTCTCCGCCTCCCCCATGCTCTCCTCCTCCCCCCATGCTCTCTGCCACCCCCATGCTCTCCGCTGCCCCCCCTGTGTGCTCCACATCACCCCCATGCTCTCTGCTTCCCCCCTGTGCTCTCCACATCCCCCATGCTCTCCGCCGCCCTCCCTATGCTCTCCACCTCCCCCCCGTGCTCTCCACCCCCCCCCGTGCTCTCCACCTCCCCCCCGTGCTCTCCACCTCCCCCCGTGCTCTCCACCCCCCCCCCATGCTCTCTGCCACTCCCCCGTGCTCTCTGCCACCCCCCGTGCCCTCTGCCACCCCCCCCCCATGCTCACCACCAGCCCCCCTGTGCTCTCCACCTCTCTCCATGCTATACGCCACCCTCCCTGTGATCTCCACCTCCCCCCATGCTCTCCACTGCCCTCCTGTGTTCTCCACCTCCCCCCATGCTCAGGGCCAGATTAAGAACATCATGGGCCTGGTGCTGAGGATTTTGGTGGGGCAATTTTTTGTTATAACAAATTAAATGAAAAAGAGAGGGAGGATGAGAGAGAGAGAAAGGGGATATAAGAGGTGTGAGGGGTAAGGGAAAGAGGATGAGAGAGAAAGGGGGGGGTGAGAGAAAGAGGATGCACATGAGCATGTGTGGGAATGACATCAACACAGCCCGGCCAAGGCAAGTGACCGAAGGCACAGAACCCGGAAGGAAGACGATGGAAGCGCCCGGGCCGGATTGATCACAGCACAGCACTAGAGGGCTCAGTCTGACAATTTAAGTGTACCCTAATGTGCTAATATGCTGTGCATACTTGTACATTATGGCATAACCTACCTCAGGGCCTCTAAAAAATAGTAACGTTAGAAAAGTTTACTACCGCTTTAATATCATTGGAACCCAGGAGCCTCTCATGGGGCCCCCTACTGACCCGCATAGTTGCCAACATTTCAAAAATATTTTCAGGGACACTTTTTTACAAGTGCTATATTTAGAGTAGCTATGTTCCTCTATACATCACAATAGTAATTACAAAATTAAATAAGTACTAATAATGGGGCAATTTTAAAGAATTGTTTTTGTGGGTAAGAGGCATAGGGGAGGAGAATGGATGGTATAAAAGTGGGAAGTATGTGCAGGTGAGGGAGAGGAATGTGGAGGGTCTAACAGTGGGCACTATGTACATGAGAGGAGTGTGGAGGGTATGACAGAAGGCACTATGTACAGGAGAGGAGTGTGAAGAGTATGACAGTAGGCAGTATGCACAGCAGAGGAGTGTGGAGGGTATGACAGTGAGCAGTATGTACAGGAGAGGAGTGTGGAGGGTACGACAGTTGGCACTATGTACAGGAGAGAAGTGTATGACAGCGGGCACTATGTACAGGAGAGGAGTGTGTGGGATATGACAGTGGGCGCTATGTATAGGAGAGAAGTGTGGAGGGTATGACAGTGAGCAGTATGTACATGAGAGAAGTGTGGAGAGTATGACAGTGGGCACTATGTATAGGAGAGGAGGATGAAGTAATCTGGGAAGGAAAAATTTAAAGGTTTGTGGAAGGCTGTTTAGGGACTGTGTAGTGGTTAAGCATGGATTGAAATTGCACCAATTAAGCAGAGACCAGCCATAGTCGATCTATGTATGGGCTACCTGGTTTTACACAAGTCAACCTATTAACCGACTTGAGTACAACCAGCCTGTCAGGTTTTCCCCAAAACAATCAGTGCTGCCAGCTATAGTTAGCAACACTGATCATCGTATTCACTGGCAGAACACAATAACACTACAGGAGTGATTCCCCCATTCACAGGTCAGCAGGTGGGAGGGTGTGTGGGGACAGGCTGGGGAGAGATACTAGTCAGTGGCTGGGTAGGCACTGGTTAGTATCAGATCCAGATACACACAGGTTACATATGCCACGATCGTTAGAGTGAGAACAATAATTCTAGCCTTAGACCTCCTCTGTAACTCTAAACATATAACCTGTAAAAAAATTACAGGGTGGCAAGGGGTTAATTATCATAAGTAATATACAAATAATTATTATAAGCACTGTGAGTTCATCCTCTCAGTCTTCGGCAGAGTGTGCCAGCTTGTATTTATACTGGCCGCTCTATATGTAGCTTCTGATCGACTGCACAAGCAACCCCATATCTCCAGAACCATAGATGATAGCAGCCCCAATAGCCCCTATGTTAATCCGGCCCTGCCCATGCTCTACGCTGCCCCCCTGTGCTCTCCTCTTCCTCCCTGTGTTCTCTGCCTCACCCCTGTGCTCTCACCCCACCCCATGTTCTCAAGGTTCTTGCCTGTGCTCTCCAACCCCCCATGCTCTTTCCTGGTCCCACCTCACCCCCCCCCCCACACCTCTGGTGGGTTCCCCCTCCCCTCTCTCAGGGGATCTGTCAGGGTGGAGAGTGGGGAAGGGGCCGGTTAACATGGGCTGCTCAATGCAAACTTTTGCCTATTTTTTTGTCCCAGTCCGGGCCTGGGTGAAGGGGTTTTACAGCAAGAGCTGCTCTTTAAATGTTTTAACATGTAGGGTTACTTATTTTTGAAATTAAGGTTGGGTTCACACCAGGGCACTGTTTGGGTGCAGCGAGGTTATATCCGCATTTTACACACTATTTTAGGTGCGCTCCCATTGACTTCTATTAGACCGTGTATATTCTGAAAGCGCATCAAACATAAAGCATGCAAGACTTTGATGCGCTTTTACGAAAACGCAGGGTCTAATAGAAGTCGATGGGAGCTCACCTAGAACTACATCTAAAATGAAAATGAAATTGAGATGTGACCCGCGCTATGGATGTCAAGGTATGAATTGGTACAATCCTACCTCTTGGAACTGCTGCCCCTACTCAAAAAAACACCCCGAAGTGTGGTGATATGATAATATATGATATGATTTTTTTTACATCTAAAATGCAATACAATTGCACTGCACCCAAACCGCAGTGCACTGGTGTGTTCCCGGCCTTAGTGCATAGATGGAGTTGGGTTTTAACTGTCCGGGAGGAGTATTTTTTAGGGGTTTCTAGCTGTGAATTTTTGTTGCTGTGTTTATGGTTCTAATATTAAAAATAATAGTAATAAGCAATATGAAGTGAATAAAGAACGTTTGGCTATGAAAGCCAAGGACATTTCCACGATCGCAAAAACATCTAATAGAGGGTTTGAAAAACCAAGGACCATCCCTAAAAACTAGGCACAGCTGTCCCTATGTCATTTGCAGTTTTATGAACACTACCTATATAATCCAAATTTATGATGCTATATATATTTTGTCTCCTTGAACCATTTCCGGGGATCAGAACAAATGACAGGTGGGTGGTGTGCGTTGTGCTTTATGAACAATTTAACAGGAGCTGCTGAATGATTTTATATGGCACTGACCTTAATTGTTTTTGCTCCTTCTCACTTATATCAACAAGAGGAAAAGGAAAGATGTTTGTACCCTGGTTATTTTTAATATAGAACTCAACAGAGCGTATCCTGGAGCAGTGCTGGTAATGAACGCTGCTAAAAATAGAGAGAAACTGACATTATGAAAAAAAGATATGAATAAATCATTTTATAAGTTGTGAGTAAATTTTTCACATATACAGTTTAGGCTTGCTTGCCCTGTCACTTGCTGCATGCACAATTACACCAGGAAGACATCATTAGTCACATGCCTGTTTCTACAGGTTATATTCAATAGAAAATGGCATAACACTTGTGTGTTTAAAAAGAGGGCAGCCCACCCACTTATACTCGCCCTCCCCTTGTTCCCCTCTTCCCCCCCTCCCGCTCTGTTGGAACCCTGTGCCTAAGCCCTGTTTAAGCCTTGTGTTAGTCTGTGTGTCTTGTCAAAAGGTCAAGATCACAAGCAGACAGGAATCGTTGAGAACACGCCAAGGTCGGTAACAGAGACAAACGTAGAGCACACGGCAAGCAGGAAACAGGAAGCCGAAAACACAATGGATACACAATGGTTGATCAGCACCACTGCTTGCAGTGCACAGGTTAATATAGGGTTCCCTATAGGGCCTGGGGTGGAGCCATGCTTAGAGGAGAGGTTATAAAAACCACCAGGTGGAAGTGGCTGGCCTCTTAGTCTGAACACATGAGGAGAGGTCAGCAAACAGAGAAAGATTACTGCATAACCATGACAGTACCCCCCCCCTCTTACGAGACCTCCCCCTTCCCCGCCTGGGCCCAGGCTTAAAGGGAAACTCCAGATGGAACCTCCTCAACAGACAAGGAGCAAAGACCTCAGATGCAGTGATCCAAGACCTCTCCTCAGGGCCAAACCCTTTCCAACTACGAGGTATTGAAGAATGCTTTTACGGACCCGGGAATCCAAAACTTGACTAACCTCGTATTTAAGATTATCCTCAGAGACCGGAACCGAGGTAGGGAGAGGACAAGAGGACTTGTTGAGGACTAAAGGCTTTTTAGGAATGGGTAAGGGCATAGTAGCAGTAGGGTGAGGCCAGGTTACAAAAGGTCCTGAACAAGAAGCAGGAAGCTCACTGGGCATGGGCTGGACTAGCATAACTAGTGCAGAGGCCGACTGAATAGTATTGTCAGGTGTAGTTACCATCTCAATCGCATCACAGGGCATAGCGACTGAGGAACTTGCGGACAAGTTAGCCTGGCTGTGCGTCCAAGGGAGATCAGGGACAGGCAAAGGTAAATGGTTATGCAAACTGGAGTAAAAGATCGACTCAGGTTCATAGGGCCTGGGGTGGAGCCATGCTTAGAGGAGAGGTTATAAAAAACCACCAGGTGGAAGTGGCTGGCCTCTTAGTCTGAACACATGAGGAGAGGTAAGCAAACAGAGGAAGATTACTGCATAACCATGACACACTCCTTGTTCTGCTTTTCTTATTCTATGTAACAGCAAAACTGCACAAAGACAGTGGGGAAAGGAAGGAACAGATCGACGCGTTTCACACTCTTCTTAGAGCTTAGTGAAAATGATGTCAAATGGATTATGACTATGCGCTAAGGAAAGCACAAAACGAGCCAACGCGTTCCTTCCTTCCTGCACTGTCTTTTGTACTTTTTTGCTGTCAAATGTAGCAATACAGTGGAGTGCAGCCATCCAGAATTTTTTTTTGTATTGGTACATGCAGGTGTGAGAGATTGTGGGTGAAGCACAAGTACCTGGAGCAGTGTTGACTTCAAAATGATAGAATGTAGGAGGATGTATCTACAAAATGATAGAATGTAGAGGTGCAGCTGCTTCAGGTGAGGAAGGTCAGGAGACCCAACTACTCCCTTTACCATAGCAGCTGTGTGCCCACATTTCCTTCTGTACAGGATAGGGCAGATTTTCTCTTTCCTGCATTGCCTCTTTCTGTTCTTTCATCTGCCAGTGAGTCTCTTGTGGGTTTATTGAAAGAAAACAAATGGTAGCCCATATTATTAAATAGCTGAATGGAGCAAAGGTTGTTGTATGAGATACGAGAGGTTCCTGTGTAAAAATGTACGCCAAGTATCTGCGATTTTTTTTTAGCTATACCTCAGAGAATATGATAGTTGTGTTGCACAAAGCAGTACCAGCTTTTTATGTGGTCCTTGGTATGCTTCTATTGTGAGGCTCTATATGGCATGACACCATATATACAAAACTCCTCTGCCTGCCTGTTACTGATTAGGGCCTCTGTATTAATCCATCATATCGCATGTCTCTACGCCCCAACCCCCCCCCCCCCACCTCGCTCTCCTCTCTCTCTCTCCCTTTTTCCTACAGCAGACACTATCATCCGTATCTTGGCTTTTATCTCAATCTTCTCCATTTTCCTGACAATATCCACCCCATCTGGTGTCAGTGTTATCACCCAACACCCCTCTTCCATAGATATTGTCTCCTCATTATTCCAGTATTGTCATCCTCTCTTTCCATTCCACCCAACCCTGCACCTTGGCTATCTTTGTACTGCACAGATGACAGAACTATCAGTCACACTGTGCTGGGCGAAAAATATACATTCAACGCTAGTCTCTGTGTTTGCAAGTTAAAAAGGTTTGGAGAGGTCCATCCGTCATCCTGCCATTGTGCTGTCAGTTCAGCCAATGGCTTTTATTGATAGGGGTGTGCCGAACCATGCTGTGTCCAACATGGCTTCTGTAATAGCGTTCTTCTCCACCTAGACACAAAAGGTGTGCCACTGTAATTAGGTCCTGTAACAACTTTGAAAGGTTCTACATGTATAATTTTTAGTTAAAGTAAACCCGTCATATAAATATGGGGCCTGTCTGGTTGTGCAGACCCACTGGCTGTACCAGTTTTGAAGGCACTAACCTAAAAGAGGTGTCACAAAGTGCTCTTAAGCATTGCCGTCATTGCACTAAGCTTTAGCCAGGCTTCCCGGGAAAGTGGGGAATCAAATGGCTTCTGGGCATGACAAAAAAAAAAGATTAACATTTTACATTCTTTAACCCCTTATAACATGGTAACACACAGTATATGCTTTAAACTTGGGCATTGCATATACAGTATGTGTTCTTGTGTTTGTGCTGGGAAGGAGCTTGATCACATGCTCCCAGCACAGAAACTGGGCTGTTAGTGACTAGGGATGAGCCCGCTGTTCGAGTCGTCCCTAGTCACTGACAGCAAAACAAACCGAACATATGGGGCGTTCGCGGCAAAATGCGAGCGCCACGGAATGCCCCATAATGCACTGCGAGATCGCAGTGCATTGAAGTCTGATGATTCAATCATGGTTCAGGGGGACTAGGCCCACGCCCCACACTATATAAGGCTGCTTACATGTGTATAGTGTGTGGATGAAGATAGAGTGAGCTAGATTAGGCAGGCAGGTTAGTTAGAGGCAGTGTATTTGAGAGATATAGATAGATAATATATATATATATATATATATATATATATATATATATATATATATATATATATATATATATATATATATATATATACACACAGTCTGGTGTTTATATATACAGGCGGTCCCCGGGTTACAAACAAGATAGGGTCTGTAGGTTTGTTCTTAAGTTTAATCTGTTTGTAAGTCAGAACAGGTCAATTTTTTTAAGTGTAGCTCCAGCCAAAAAAAATATTTTTAAGCTTTTTGGATAGTATAGGGAAGGGTTAACACCCCTGTAACGTTTGATTGCTGTCCGTTCCCCTGTTCAGAAGATTTCATCCCCCCAAAACACCTTGTCCCCATGACCCCCACAACCACCAGGCAAGGGTTGTGGGGGTCTGGGGGCGGGGGGCTTATCGGAATCTGGAAGCCCCCTTTAATAATCCCAGCCCCCCATGTGAATGGGTATGGGGTACATTGTACCCCTACCCATTCATCAAAAAAGTGTCAAAGTAAAAATGACAGAAGACAGTTTTGGATGATTTCTTTGTTAAAAAAACAAAAGTGTCCCGCAATGTCTATCCATCTTCAATCACGGCGCAGACGGACCCGAAAAATTGAATTGCTTATATAATAGCTGTCACAACGAAGAGACAGCAGTCAGTGGGACGCCTCCTATAGAGGCAAAGCTTTTTTTCCTATTTTTCGGCTCCGGGCACCGGGATTGAAGATGGATGGACATCGCGGGACATTTTTTTTTTTTTTTTATAACGGAATTGGCCAAAACTGTCTCCTGTCGTTTTTTTTTTCTTTTTTTACACATTTTTGGTAAATGGGCGGTCGGGATCTAGATTTCGTTAAGTCCCGGCCCGCAGGCCCCCAAAACCATCGGGCAAGGGTTGTGGGGATGAGACCCTTGTCCACATGTTCTTTGGGGGGACCCCAAAGCACCCTCCCCATGTTAAGGGCATGTGGCCTAGTGCAGTGTAGGAAGAGGGGGGCGTTTCGCCAGGTTGCATGCTCGGATAAGGGTCTGGTATGGACTTTTTTTATTTTTACATTTTGGCATTGGGTTCCCCTTAAAATCAATACCAGACCTGAAGGGCTTGATATGGATTTTGGGGGGACCCCCCACGCCATTTTTTTTTATATTTTGGCGTGGAGTTCCCCTTAATATCCATACCAGACCCGAACGCCCTAGTAAGAATACATATCAGCCTAAACTGAAGAAAAAATTAGTTTTTTTGAAAAAAAAATGTGGATATTTATAATAGCAAAAAGTAAAAGATATTGTGTTTTTTCAAAATTGTCCCTTTTCTTTTGTTTATAGCACAAAAATATAAACCACAGAGGTGATCAAATACCACCAAAAGAAAGCTCTATTTGTGGGGGAAAAAAGGATGTCAATTTTGTTTGGGTACAGCATCGCACGACCGCACAATTGTCAGTTAAAGCGACGCAGTGCCCTGTCGCAAAAAATGGCGTGTTCATTGAGCAGCCAAATCTTTCGGGGGTGAAGTGGTTAAAGGAATATTTTGTTTTTATTGTTTCACTTTAAGCATTATTAAAATCACTGCTCCTGAAAAAACTGTAGTTTTAAAAACTTTTTTTTTGCATTGATACATGTCTCCTGGGGCAGGACCCAGGTCCCCATATACATTTTATGGCAATAACTTGCATATAAGCCTTTAAAATTAGCACTTTTGATTTTTCATGTTCGTGTCCCATAACGGTGTTCGCATGTACGCACAAATTTTTTGCCTGTCTGCATTTTCTGCTGCAAACTGAACTGGGTGGTGTTTAGCTCATCCCTATCAGTGACAGTCCCAAGTCTCCTACCAATGTTTAGGACCCTGGGACGCCGATCCCAATCACATGATCGCTGTGATAGCCTCTCTGATTGGCTGTGACAGTGATAATTTAATCTGTAGCCCATTCCAGTGTTGTAAAAGCACGTGATATCCGCTATTTCTATTCTTCATTACAAAAAGCCACTTCTTGACCTTGTATATCCCAAAATGTGGCAGCACAGACATTGTTTGTTGCAGCAGAGGAGGTAGCAGTAAGCCTTCAAAATGAAACTGCAAATAAATAGCAAAGTCACAATTAAATGATCTAGATCTAGAATGTATTAACTGCCGAAAGTGTAGTTATTTTATTCAAATAGTCTTGACAGCTAGGGAACTCAGTGTGGTCTCCTCCATTGATCAGACTTGTTCTCTTTGTATTGCTTCCTTTGTGTGAAATCCTTGGTGTTCCTTCCAGTCCCTCTGCTTTCCCATTAGGAACTGATCACACTAAACAGGAGAGCTGACCAAGTTCTCTAGTTGTGCTGGGAACTCAGCCTGCTCTCCTCCAATGAACAGACTTGTCCTGACACACACCCCCTGCACAGCCTTTCACTGGGAAGCTCAGTGCACTGCTGTGTTTCCTCCCCTCAGCTCTTATGCAAAAAAAGGAAAAAAACGTTTTTATAGTTTTTTTTTACAGTGCCTTGAAAAAGTATGTATATCCCTTGAAATTTTCCACATTTTGTCTGGATTGTTTGTTTGGATTTTATGTGATAGACCAACACAAAGTGGCTCATAATTGTGAAGTTGAAGGAAAATGATAAATGGTTTTCAAAATCTAGTGGAACCAATTGCCTTCAGAAGTCACCTAATTAGTGTAGCCAAGTCCCGGGTCCCCTTTGGTCTAATGAGAACCTCCAGAGTTAGGGACAGCTGACATCCTTCTATGTAGAGTGGGCTACAAGGCATGGTGGGTGTGATGCAAGGTAGATTTATGGGCGCCAGACACTTCTTGAATGCAAAGAGATGTATTGTCTCTTAAACATAACTGTGGGAGAGAGGGTTTAGGGCCAGGACACCCTTCAGTAGTTGCAATGGCAATTGGCAGACTCCGTGACTTCTATAGGCAGACAGCCATGCAGGGGAAAGCACCCAGCCGAACACCACATCTGCATGTGCAGATACGCTGTCTCCTATGGCAACAATCTTAAACAGTTCCTAACAATCTCCTATTGTAGATCTTCACTCAACTGAGCTCCCAGTCTCTCTCACTAGACTTGCTGATCCACTGCCACTGGATTTCCTGAGCTCTTCCAATCTTCTCACACAGTATCTTCCTCAAGTGTCACCCCCACATCCCTGCTGGGTCCCTAGCTTGGCATCCAAGATACTTCTCAAGCATCACCCCACTGGCCTGCTCTGTCCTTAGCTTGACACAAGGCTGCTCTGCAAGTGTCACCTCTGCTGGCTGGGTCCCTGGCTTGACACCTGCTGAAGTTTCCCAATTCTTCACCGTCCCCAGTTGGTGAGAATACTGCTCCAGTACTTGCTTCAGCTACTCACAGTGGTCCCTGGTAACAAGGTGGATGGTCCCTTAGTGACGACAGCTTCCCCTCTACCGCCGAACAAGACAGGTTCTCCGGCCGGCAGAACCATCACTTCTGGTTGGACTGCAAGCTGCAGTCCCAACCCTACGCTGCTCTCTCTTGCTTCTGTATAGGCCTTCAGACACCCTAGCAACCAGATGTCTCCGGAATAGTCCTCAGGCTCTGGCCTAGCAGCCTGGGACAACACAACACATGTCCACCCAGACAGCCATCCAGGTGGCACAGAACCCTGATCACCTGACCTCACCCAAAGAAATAGGCTCTCCCAGCAGGCCAAGGGACCCAAGAAGACCCCTGCCCATTGGCTGAGACACCCCATCTATTCCTAATCTGTCCTTGCAATGCCCGTGTCTTATATAATATCACCAGATACCCAGCCATCTAGTGACAGAAGGGAGAAGTGCAGAAATTTCAGAATTAGGGTTGAATCAATTGATCCCCTTTTTAGTTGGCCAAGGCAACTATACCTGGCAGGTAAATTTACTAAAAACCTTGCCTAAACATCAGGGTGCTACATCAGTAAATAGAGTCCACCTGTCTGTAATTTAATCTCAGTATATATACAGCTGTTTTGTGAAGCCCTCAGAGGTTTGTTAGAGAGTCTTAGTGAACAAATAGCATCATGAAGGCCAAGGAACACACTAGACAGGTCAGGGATAAATTTGTGGAGAAGTTTAAAACCGGGTTAGGTTATAAAAAAATATCCCAAGCTTTGAACATCTCACAGAGCACTGTTCAATCCATCATCCGAAAATGGAAAGAGTATGGCACAACTGCAAACCTACCAAGACATGGCCGTCCACCTAAACTGACAGGCCAGGCAAGGAGAGGCCCATGGTAACTCTGGAGGAGCTGCAGGGATCCACAGCTCAGATGGGAGAATCTGTCCACAGGACAACTATTAGTCGTGCACTCCACAAATATGGATTTATAGAAGAGTGGCAAGAGGAAAGCCATTGTTAAAAGGAAATAAGCCATCAGAAGTCTTGTTTGCAGTTTACGAGAAGCCATGTGGGGGACACAGCAAACATGTGTGGCGGAAAACTAATACTGCACATCACCCTGAACACACCATCCCCACTGTGAAACATGGTGGTGGCAGCATCATGTTGTGTTCTTTTTTCTTTAGCAGGGACAGGGAAGCTGGTCAGAGTTGATTGGAAGATGGATGGAGCTGTCAGGAAAATCGTGGTTCCAGGCGGGTGATTGGCGCGCGCCGACGCATGGTGGTGTGCGCGTTCCCGTGAGCGCGGGCTTGCGTGCGCGCGCGCGCTGGCGTCCAAGGGCGCGCGCCCTGTGATTCACATACACCTGTATGGACTGTTGGCGCCAATGGGGCTATTTAATCAAGCAGCACCTGCTGGCTAGTGCTGCCTGATCTTCAGTATACCTGATACTCTGCACCAGCCACTACCTTGTTCCTGTGATCTCTCAGTGATCTGTTTGTTCCTGTGTTATACCCTGCTTACCTGTAAAGACCTTGGCTTAACCCTTTGGACTATCCGGATTTCCGCCTGCCCCAGACCTCTGCTTGACCGACCATTCTCCTGCCAACTCCTTTGTACTGTGCTGTTTGAACGTTACCGACTTCTGCTTGGATTTGGACTTCTTATATCTCCTGCTCAAGGGACCTGCATCTGCTTATCCTGTATTATATCCGGCTTACAGTGAGTTTCACCACCTGTATTGGGAATCCCATCGCCATCCCTTAACCGCTGAGTGACGTGAGTTTACCTACCGTTATTTCACCTTGCTGTCAGTGAACTCTACATACCGGAACTTACCTTACTACTTGTGAACCCTGCTTACCTGCACTTCACCTCATCAACAGCGGACCACCATCTCCAACTTCCGGACCCCTACATCAGGCTCCCTTACCCTTCCTGACTTCCGTGCCTCCTGTACCCACCTCCAGGGGCCGTCAGTCGGATCCGTACGGGAGACCTCCTCCTGCCCAATTGGACTCATCTGTCAGGTACGTGCCGTTTGTGATAGTATCAGGCAGCCATGACCGAGTCCGGGCAGGGGGTCTCCCCCATGGAGGAACTAGGCAGACATCTAGCAGGTCTCACCCAAGCAGTAAAAGGCCTACAGGAAGGTTACACTCGTTTGATGGAACAGGTTCAGACTCTGTCCGCTAACTCTCAAGGAACGTCTTCCACCTTCTGTAATTATGTTGGCCCCAGAACCCAAAGTACCCCTACCCGAGAAGTTTTCTGGGGAACGAAGTAAGTTCCGTGCCTTCCGCAACGCATGTGAGCTATATTTTGCCCTACAGCCACGGACTTTCTCTCTGGAAGCTACTAAGGTGGGCTTCATCATCTCCCTCCTGTCAGGGGAACCCCAGACCTGGGCCCACCGCCTGCTGGAGCAGAAAGCCGCATCCTTGGAGTCCTTTAGTAGTCTCTTCACTGCTATGTCACAGCTATATGAGGACCCTCAACCCACCGTTACGGCCGAAGTCGCATTACAGTCCTTACAGCAAGGTCGCAGAACGGCCGAGGACTATGCCGTCGAGTTCAAACGTTGGAGCTCTGATACAGAATGGAATGATGCGGCGTTACGCCATCAATTTCGCAAAGGATTATCAGACCCTCTAAAAGATGAGCTGGCTCGAGTGGGGGTTCCTCCAACTTTAGATGAACTTATCAACTTATCGGTGCAAATTGACCGCCGTCTCAGGGAAAGATGGGCCGAAAGAGCCTCCGGACCTTCTCGTCCCTTCTGGATGGTCCCCAAGGTCACCGGGCCACCCGGTGTGGCTCCTTCAGCTTCATCTACTCTAGTGACAGGAGCTCCGGAACCAATGCAGATTGGGTTGCTCAGACCTTCTTTGACTCCTGAAGAGAAGATGCGCAGACGGGCCCACAACCTGTGTCTATACTGTGGTGAACCTGGACATTATGCAAGAATGTGCCCCAACAAGACACGTAAGTGCCTGCCCTCTTCTTCCTTGTGTGCACCTGTCTTGCTTCCAACTGGCACTCACCTGGCGATCTCCATTATTTTACAGCTCTCCGGCCGGAGCATTCCAGTATCGGTCATCATTGACTCAGGAGCATGCAGCTGTTTCATTGATCAAGCCTTCGCAACCAGCCATGGCATTCCTCTTCAACCCAAGACCCGAGGTCTTTCAGTACACCTGGCCGATGGATCCACCCTTAGTTCCGGTCCGGTAACCCAAGAAACCACACCTCTATTAGCCACTATAGACTTTCAACATCAAGAATTTCTCTGTCTGGACGTCATACCATCTCCACTTTTTCCAATCATACTTGGAATGCCCTGGTTGCGGGCCCACAACCCCAATATCAACTGGGCCACAGGGGAAGTCCAGTTCTCTTCTGAATATTGTCGGCAGAATTGTCAATGTCAAACCTCTGTCAAACTGGCTCCTCTTCTCTGTATGGGGTCTGATGCTGAACTCCACCAGTCCATTCCTGAACCCTACCGGGACTTTGTGGATGTATTCAGTAAAAAGGGGGCAGAAACTCTTCCTCCCCACAGGCCTTATGATTGCCCCATAGAATTACTACCTGGAACAGAAGTCCC
Source organism: Lithobates sylvaticus (assembly GCA_028564925.1). NCBI lineage: Eukaryota > Metazoa > Chordata > Amphibia > Anura > Ranidae > Lithobates > Lithobates sylvaticus. The sequence goes on along the minus strand of CM053037.1, from coordinate 33,190,708 downwards.
CTTTGGAAGGATTTTTCCATTAACGGAACAGGAATTGGGCACTCTAAAAGACTACATAGATGAAAATCTAGCAAAAGGCTTCATCCGCCCCTCCACGTCCCCGGCCGGCGCGGGCATCTTCTTTGTTGAGAAAAAGGACCACTCCCTACGCCCTTGCATTGACTACCGGGAATTAAATAAAATTACCATCAAGAATAGATACCCTCTACCACTGGTGCCAGAACTCTTCCAAAGACTGGGGACAGCCAAAATCTTTACTAAACTGGATCTTCGCGGGGCTTACAACTTGATCCGCATCCGAAAAGGGGACGAGTGGAAAACGGCTTTTCGCACTCGATTTGGACATTATGAGTATCTTGTCATGCCTTTCGGCCTGTGTAACGCGCCTGCTACGTTCCAACATTTTGTCAATAACATTTTCCACGATTATCTGGATCTGTACGTTATTGTTTATCTAGATGACATCTTAGTTTTTTCTACTTCTTTGAATGATCACCGCAGGCATGTCCGAAATGTTCTTACCCGCCTGAGACAGCATGGATTATACGCCAAACTTGAAAAGTGCAGTTTTGAGATCCACACTGTGCAATTCCTGGGATTAATTATTTCTGCTGATGGAATAAAAATGGACCCTGAAAAGGTATCCGCTATCCTGGATTGGCCAGCACCCATGGACAAAAAAGGAGTACAACGCTTCGTTGGCTTTGCCAATTTCTACAGAAAGTTTATTAAAGGTTTCTCCTCCATCATTTCCCCTATTACCGAACTCACCAAACAGGGGACTCGATTTCTCTGGACTCCCAAAGCACAACTGGCCTTTGAAGAGCTCAAGAGACTTTTTACTTCGGCCTCCATTCTCAAACACCCAAACCCAGCTTTGCCCTTCGTATTAGAGGTTGACGCCTCCGAGATTGCAGTAGGTGCCGTGTTGTCCCAACGACAGGGTGCCAAGGCCCTTCTTTATCCTGTGGGTTTCTTCTCTCGCAAACTGACCTCGTCAGAACGAAACTACGATGTGGGCGACAGGGAACTTCTTGCCATAAAGGTGGCATTGGAGGAATGGCGCTATCTACTCGAAGGTGCTGCGCACCCTGTTCTGGTTTACACCGATCATAAAAACTTGGAGTACCTGAGGACAGCCAAAAGATTAAGACCCCGGCAGGCCAGGTGGGCTCTATTCTTCTCACGGTTTCAGTTCCACATAACCTATCGACCAGGTTCCAAGAATACCAAACCAGATGCTCTTTCCCGAATGTTTTTGGATACCGAACAGGCCCCACTTCCCGACACCATTTTACCTTCTGGGAACTTCTTGCTCTTACAGGGGGATCTCATTTCTCAGATCAAACAAGCCTCCGTTGGGATGCGTCCTTTGGATGGGATGTCCGTTAAGGACGGTCTGCTCTGGCATGAAGACAAAATTGTAGTACCAGAAGAATTAAGGGTGCGTGTACTAGAGTTATGCCACGACCACAAACTGGCAGGGCACTTCGGCACTCAAAAAACAACCAATCTGCTGCAACGTACTTTCTGGTGGCCTCATCTGACCCGGGATTGTAAAAGATATGTTGAGTCATGCAATGTTTGTGCACGAAACAAAACTAGCCGGACAAGAGCCTGGGGTCTATTAAAACCTCTACCAGTCCCAGAAAGGCCATGGAATATGGTTTCAATAGACTTTATTGTCGAACTTCCCCCATCGGAGGGGTTTTCTTCTATCTTTGTCGTAGTAGACAGACTATCAAAGATGGCCCACTTCCTGCCCATGAAGGGCACCCCGTCAGCCATGGAAACAGCCAAAACATTTATCAAAGAAGTGGTAAGATTACATGGAATTCCAAAAAATATTGTTTCAGATCGTGGTGTCCAGTTCACCTCCAGATTCTGGAAGGCCCTCTGTGGATCTTTGGAAATTGAATTGGCATTCTCCTCGGCATATCATCCACAGACAAATGGTCAGACTGAGAGAACTAATCAAACCCTAGAACAATATTTACGCTGTTTTTCTACTTTCTCTCAAGATGACTGGGCTCCTCTGCTTCCCATTGCCGAATTCTCATACAACAACTCTCTACACTCATCCATCAATCAGACACCGTTTTTTGCCAACTACGGCTACCATCCATCTTTTCTACCTCAATCAATACCTGAATGTTCAGTGCCCGCAGTATCCAAAACCTTGGACTTTTTCTCCACTAACAATAAAGTACTGCAGGAGACCATGACTAAAGCCCAGGAAACTTACAAAAGAACTTTTGATGAAAAGAGACGTGGGGAACTCATCCTGGAACCCGGTAACCAGGTCTGGTTGTCCACCATCAATTTGAAATTGGCATGCCCTTCCCGGAAACTGGGTCCAAAATTTTTAGGGCCCTTTCCCGTAAAAAGGAAAATTAACAATGTCGCTTATGAACTTGATCTACCCACTTCCCTAGGGATGCACCCAGTTTTCCATGTTACTCTCTTGAAACCCGTGATTCCAAATTCATTTGTGGGCCGTAGGACCGGTCCCCCCAAACCTGTCATTATTAACAACGAAGAGGAATTTGAGGTGGAATCAATCTTAGATTGTAGGAAAAGACGTGGTCAGATCCAGTTTCTCATCAAATGGAAGGGGTATGGGCCCGAGGACAATTCATGGGAGCCTGAGGAAAATCTACATGCCAGTGAGTTACTACGAACTTTCAAAGACTCTCATGCTTCCAAATTGGCGCAACTGGGCATCCGGAGGCTGCCCTTAAGGAGGGGGCACTGTCAGGAAAATCGTGGTTCCAGGCGGGTGATTGGCGCGCGCCGACGCGCGCCGACGCATGGTGGTGTGCGCGTTCCCGTGAGCGCGGGCTTGCGTGCGCGCGCGCGCTGGCGTCCAAGGGCGCGCGCCCTGTGATTCACATACACCTGTATGGACTGTTGGCGCCAATGGGGCTATTTAATCAAGCAGCACCTGCTGGCTAGTGCTGCCTGATCTTCAGTATACCTGATACTCTGCACCAGCCACTACCTTGTTCCTGTGATCTCTCAGTGATCTGTTTGTTCCTGTGTTATACCCTGCTTACCTGTAAAGACCTTGGCTTAACCCTTTGGACTATCCGGATTTCCGCCTGCCCCAGACCTCTGCTTGACCGACCATTCTCCTGCCAACTCCTTTGTACTGTGCTGTTTGAACGTTACCGACTTCTGCTTGGATTTGGACTTCTTCTATCTCCTGCTCAAGGGACCTGCATCTGCTTATCCTGTATTATATCCGGCTTACAGTGAGTTTCACCACCTGTATTGGGAATCCCATCGCCATCCCTTAACCGCTGAGTGACGTGAGTTTACCTACCGTTATTTCACCTTGCTGTCAGTGAACTCTACATACCGGAACTTACCTTACTACTTGTGAACCCTGCTTACCTGCACTTCACCTCATCAACAGCGGACCACCATCTCCAACTTCCGGACCCCTACATCAGGCTCCCTTACCCTTCCTGACTTCCGTGCCTCCTGTACCCACCTCCAGGGGCCGTCAGTCGGATCCGTACGGGAGACCTCCTCCTGCCCAATTGGACTCATCTGTCAGGTACGTGCCGTTTGTGATAGGAGCCAAATACAGGACAATCCTAGAAGAAAACCTGTTAGAGTCTGCAAAAGACGTGAGACTGAGGCAGAGGTTTACCTTCCAGCAGGACAACGAACCCTAAACATACAGCCAGAGCTACAATGGAATGGATTAGATTAACCACTTTCAGACCGGACCAATTTGCAGCCAAAGGACCAGGCCCCTTTTTGCTTCGGCACTGCGTCGCTTTAACTGACAATTGCGCGGACGGACAGGCATTAAGGAGGGACTTATATATACACCCTCCTGCCTGTACGTGCCATTCTGCCGACGTATATCGTCGTGCCCGGTCGGGAAGTGGTTAAAGCATATTCATGTGTTAGAATGGCCCAGTCAAAGTCCAGACCTAAATCCAATTGAGAATCTGTGGCAAGACTTAAAAATTGCTGTTCACAGATGCTCTCCATCCAATCTGACAGAGTTTGCGCTATTTTGCAAAGAAAAATTGGCAAAAATGTCCCTCTCTAGATGTGCAAAAATACTTGCAGCTGTAATTGCAGTGAAAGGTGGTTCTACAAGTACTGACTCAGGGTGGCTGAATACAAATGCACGCCACACTTTTCACATATTGGTCTATCACATACAATCCCAATAAAACATATTTACGTTTTTGGTTGTAACGTGACAAAATGGGGTGTGAATACTTTTTAAGGCACTGTATATCTATACGCAAATGTTTTGCCTTTCATTTCTATTTTAAACTGAATGGGAGGTTTTTCTAGGTGAAGGTTAACATACGCTTTATTAAGTAGACATAAGAAATATCACCAAATTACCGTAACTTAGGCGATCACACTGCGCACTCTGCTCTCTCCACCTGTTGCCAAGCTCCGTGTGTCAGACTGAGAACCTAATTGGCTAAGACTGTTTTCACTCCCCCCTTCTCCAAAGCAGAGTCCTGCTCCTCGAGGGATTATAGAAGGCTAATAAAAAGGCAGATTAAGGTAGTTACACTAGCTATGTTTAGGATTATTATTTTTATGAGTACATAACTAGATTATACGATAATTTTATGATATCCCTGGAGTTCATTGTTATCCTTTCAAAAGAAGAAAGGAACAGTACAAATTTAGCAGGTTATGGGCATTTTTGTTATGACTGCTGCCACGTTGGCAGGTGGGCATCATTCATCTGGCATGTTGATTTTGTCAGCACTGATATTATCACTTAGTGGTGGCCGACCATGCATTTCCTCCACTGATTTAAATGATTAGCACAATGCAGACATTCTGCTGTCCTTGTTTGGGCCCAATTAAGGCAACAAATGAGACTTAATGGAGGCATGGAGATGCGTGTCACATCCATGTAACAAACCGATCACTCGAATCCCACAGAATAGGCCATCTAACCATTCACTGTCATAAAGGCTTGGAACAGATTGCACCATAACTCAGATAAAAACTTTATATGAGTAGCAACAAAGGTAAAGACCCAGATAGACAGAATATTATTTAGACGTGCAAAAAGAAACAGCAATACGTATGTCACTACAGGAAAATTTGGGGTGTATGTTGTTATTTTTTTACATTACAACCATGTAATGCGATCCCAAAGTCCCCAAACTCCTGTCTTCTATTGCAGTCTGTGTCCCTGTTCAGGAGATTCCCCTTCATTTTCTGTCTAGGTGATCAAATTTATTGTCACTTGGTTTGAATTCTGCTTTAATATAAAGCAGGGGTGCCCAACCAGTGGCCCGGGGGCTACATGTGGCCCACAGAGCCCTCTGATGTGGCCCGCGACCTCCTGCCCTAGGATGGCGGGTTGGCAAGCCCAGATTGTGGGTAGCCGACCCACCATCCCAGAGCATCAGTGTTGTTAATGAAGCCGGCGGGAGAGAAAGCAAGTGGCTACAGAGCTGCATAAACCATATGTATAGCGCCGCCTCCTGTCAGACGGAGTGATACCAAATGTACTCGGCCTGGGACAGCAACAGCCGGCGATACCTGAATGGAAGACTGTTATTAAAGGTAAGTTTATTACTAAAATCACAGTATATATGGGCATATCTCTAACCCAGGGGTCTACAAACCTTCGAAACAAAGGGCCAGTTTACGGTCCTTCAGACATTAGAGGGGCCGGACTGTGCTCATTGGGCGTATAAAAGGTCCTGATGTCAGTGGGAAAAAAACAATGCCAGTGGAAGGAATAGTGCCGCATTGTTGGTGTCATTGGAAATAATAGTGCCCCATCATTTGTGTCATAGGCAGGCATTGGGCCCCATCATTGGTGTCATTGGGATGAATTGGGCCCCATCATTGGCGTCTTTGGTAAAAATTGGACCTAGTCATTGGGAGGGATAATGCCCCACTGTTAGTATCAGTGGATGAAATAGTGCCCGAAGGGCCAGATAACAGAAAGCAAAGGGCCGCATCTGGCCCCCGGGCCGCAGTTTGGAGACCACTGCTCTAACCTGTGGGTTGCCTGCACTGAGCCATACACTTCTGTTATTACCTGCAGGTTTGGTGAGCTTTCATAAAGTGCACCACACCTGCAAGATATAATAGAAGTCTAGGCAAAGTGCAGCTAACCCGCAGGAAAGTCACAGGTGTACTGCAGTGCAGGTAAACCCCAGCGCGTCAGTGTGTAAGCAGCATTAGGCCCCTTTGGCATGATCGGACTTGTGGCCTTATACACCCACCTACCTCCAATCCGGTCCACTTAAAAAAAAACAGAAGGGGGAGGGATCCATCCCATTCTATAATGGCAGATCAGATCGGAGGGCCCATAGAGAAGAGCGAGGCATGTCCGTGTCCGCTCTGCATATGCAGGGCGGACACGGACCTGTCATCCACCCGCTCCACTCATTGTGGCCCGCGACTGGTTACCAAGTCGCTTAAGTGGCCCTCGCTCTTTAAAAGGTCGGGCGCCCCTGATATAAAGCCTAGTATTTCTGCAGCTTTATAAGTTTTTCTCTGGGCTTTTAAATGTTATGTCCTATATGAGTAATACAGTGCACTGAGATATCAGCTATAATCAAAAGATAACTTCTCTTTTTCTTCTCAAAGGTCATCACAGCGGGGGTCAGTATTGCGTTAACCTCTATCCAGGACCAATGCGAAAATCTCCAGAGTAGCTCAAACATCACAGGTGAGTAGAGGGATGCTCAGGAAGTGTCTGCCAATGATTCAGTCTTTGGTGTTTAAACAGCCTAGTTACTGCTTTAATGTACTGTACAGTTAATGGCTGTGTACTAAAGATAACGATTAAAGTGAGATTGTCATCTTAAGTGTTTAAAATCACTTTAAGCGGACATTGAAAAATATAACATGTCCATTTTTTCTGCATTTAAGTGCATTGGGAGGCTTATAGAAGTCAATGACAGAGCACTAAATGCATATAACATACACTTTGATGCGTTGGCAACAGTTATTATCAAGCCTTGGTCAGCGGCTGTTAACCATATCCACTCTGAATATTAAATTCAAAAACATAGAGAAAGCATGCCTTAACATGCATCAAAACACATGTCAACGCACAAAGAAAATGCATGCTGACACATGATGGCACACCTGCCTCCTGCCACAAAAAAAGGTACCTCTATGCAAACACCCTTAAGCCCCATACACACGGTCGGAAAATCCGACCACCAAATCCATTGGATTTGGTTCGACGGATTTAGTCCGACACTGGTGTTGCATACAGTCGGACAAAGTTGTCGGAAAATCCGATCATTCTGAACGTGATGACGTTTGTTGCCTATGACGGGACTACGTAGAGGCTAGTAGCCAATAGCTTTGGTCTTGTAATGTGATCTGAGCATGCGTGGCACTTTGTCCGTCGGAATTCGCTACACACGATCGGAATTGGTGTGATCGGACTTTGTTGTCGGAATATTTATAGAGCAGGAGATACAACTTTGTCCATCGGACAATCCGATGGAAACTGTCCGATGGTGCCTACACACGGTCGAATTTCCGACAACATTGTCCGATAGAACAGAATCCATCGGAAAATCTGACCGTGTGTATGGGGCTTTAAAGTAACAGTCCTGCCTAAATACAGATATAGCAGTGCACTGGCTATTTCCTTTGAAAAGAATAGAGAAATACAGTGTAGCGCTAAAAACAATGTAAAACTGAAAAAATTATATGCTTAAAGCGGGAGTAAACCCGCTGAAACTTTTTTTTTTTTTTAACACACCTGTAAGGGAAAAGGCATAATGAGCTAGTATGCACCGCATACTAGCTCATTATGAAATACTTACCTTAGAACGAGCCGTCGGTGACTCACCTGGTCCACCCCGAGTTAGCTGACATGTTGCCTCGGCGTGTCTTCCGGGTATCGCGACTCCAGCGCTGTGAGTGGCTGGACCCGCAATGTCGTCACTCCTGCGCATGTGCACGGGAGACTTCTTCCCGGCAGGGTTCGGATTCTGCCGGTGTACTGTCTGTCACGTACCGGGTACGGCGGGGAACAGGAGGTGGATCCCCTATGCCAATGGGGCGATAGCACGGTTGTATTGGAGGACCGGTTCTAATGTTGCTACTGGTTTTCACCAGAGCCCGCCGCAAGGCGGGATGGACTTGTAGCGGCGGTAGAAACCAGGTCGTGTCTTCCAATAGCAACTCGACCCCACTGACAGCTGAGACAGGCGCGGTACACAAGGATTAGGCAGAGGCGAGGTCAAACGAAGCAAAGGGTCAAGGCAGGTGGCAAAGGTTCGTAGTCGGGGGCAACAGCAAAGGTCTGGATACACAGAAGGAGCAAACACACAAACGCTTTCACAGGGCACTAGGGCAACACAAGATCCGGCGAGGACAGGAAGGGGAAGTGGGTTTTTATTAGTTTTGGGTGGATCATGATTGGACCAGGCACCACTTAATGTGCGCTGGCCCTTTAAGAGAAAGAAGAGCTGCGCGCGCGCCTGGAGAGAGAGGGACGAGCGCGCAGGAGGAGGCAGAGGACAGAGCCGGCGGGGACGGGTAGGCAGAGCGGGATGCGATCCACGGGCGGACCGGGGACGCCGCGTGGATCGCATCCCCGAGTCAGAACAGCGCCTACGGCCAGGGAAGCTGGCCGGGGCGCTGCAGGGGGAGAGACGCCGTGAGCGCTCCGGGATGGACGGGACACCCGGAGCGCTCGGCATTACACTGTCATTTTCTGTCCCCCATCAGAAAGTGTCCGCTGTGTACTGCGCATGCGCAGTACACAGCACAACCAGATTCTGAAAATTGCCGAAGATGAACGGCGCCTGCGCCGTGAGTCCACTTTCAAGCCCCACCATCCAAGTGGGCATAGAGTTAGAATATAAGAGCCGAGCGCAGCGAGGCCGAGCCTGCGAGGGGCCCTCTAAGTTTGTCTAGCCCTATGTCCACTTGGATGGTGGGGCTTTCACCTCGACTCACGTTGCAGGCGCCGTTAATCTTCGGAGATTTTCCGAAAATCCTTCTGCTCCGTACTGCGCATGCGCAGTACACAGCGGACACTTGATGACTATTCGTGAAAGAACACCGGCCTTTCAGCCGAGAATCCCCCGAAAATCCTTCTGCTCCGTACTGCGCATGCGCAGTACACAGCGGACACTTGATGACTATTCGTGAAAGAACACCGGCCTTTCAGCCGAGAATCCCCCGTGCGCATGCGCCGCTGCAGTCAGTGGCGCATTGCATGGGGAATATCTCCTAAACCGTACAGGTTTAGGAGATATTTTTTTTTACCTACAGGTAAGCCTCATTATAGGCTTACCTATAGGTAAAAGTAAATTTTTTGACTTTACAACCGCTTTAACATATAACCAATGTGATAATCAAACAAAAAATCCAAAGTTCACTGTAGTGAGCTAGTGAAAAGAAGTATAAAGTTCAATGGGAAGTGTCCATCAAATACTCAGTGATGAATCTTCAATCAAAAAATGGTGTAGACAACATACAATTAGCAATGAAGTTGTAAAGATGATCATAAGGATATAAAATGTGTACTCTTACCGGAAAGCGGTGGACCCACTTACCAGCGGTAGTGGGTCAATCGGGCTTATGTGGTCCCAATGCCGAACGGTATGGATTTAGGAAGGAAAATGATCACTCCAAGCAAGATACGACCAAGCTTCAAGCTTGGTGAAAGTCCAGGTGAGGTTCCTGAATCCTTGTGATTCTCCAATATGTGACAAAAACCTCCACTCTGTGAGCTGACCCTCGGAAGGTCAGAGTGTATAAAAAGAGGCTCAACCAAACCGGGGAGAAAAAAAAAAAAAAGCACCATATGGTGCAGGTCAAAAACCGGAGAGGTTTATTTTAAATTGCGGTACATCAAGTTGAATGAGTACATAAAAACTAGTGATCACAGGTATAAAATTTTAAAAATAGAACAAAGAGCAATATGGGGAGCAAGTGTAGCAAAACCTGCGCGTTTCGTCCAAAACGGACTTCAACTGGGGCAATTTTTCCCATATTTCCTTTGAAAGCCAGGAAAACAGTTACAGTTTCATTCAGGGACCCAGACATGAAGAATCGGTATGGCCTTACTGCAACCATACAGCTGCTTTAAAAGGTTTCAAAAATCTTCATTTCTTTTTAAATAGAATTGGGAAAATTTAAAGCGTTTGTAAAGTAATTTTTTTTTTCTTTTAAAATAACGAGCATGTTATACTTACCTGCTCTGTCAAATAGTATTGCTCAGTGCATCTTGCGGACCTCTTCTTCTGGGGTCCCCAGCTGGCACTCTTGGCTCTCTCTCTTCTCAGTGTGCCACCATAGGAAGCCAATTCCTACTGTAGCACTCCTGCAGGCTTGCTACCAAGCCGCACTGCCTGCGTCTATAGACATAGACTGCAAGGCTCTGCCCCCCCCCCCACCCATTCCCTCATCACAGGATTTGACTGACCACAGCTGAAGCCAATCGCTCCCACTGCTCTCAGCAAAGCCTGTGAGAGTGGGGAGAAGAGAGAGCCGCTGAAAGTAAAAAATGTTTTAGGCTTTATAACTACCTTAAAATCTCTGCCAAGTGGAGGAAAATATAAAATATATATATATTTTTTTTATCAGTTTATTTCATTTATGGTATTTCAAGACAAATACAATAGGTCCAATCAGTTTAAACTAATATAAAGTTTGTGGTATGGAAAAAGTGTTCATATCTGGGAAAATCTGAAACATTGAGTTGACACTGGAATGGGACTAAAGGGGAAATCTTTCAATAGGGACACTTTTCCTAGTGACAACTGTCCAATAGAAGTATTTTCTCACTTTTACTATTGTGCCTTAGGCCGGCCATACATGGAGCGAATTTCTTTCCTGCAACCATAGGTTGCAGGAAAGAAATTTACTTGATTCCCCCATCAACACAAACAGTGTTGATGTGATAATCCCTCCTGTCAAACCATTGTCTGCTCCCAGTGGGTGGGGGGTGAGGGGGGAGCCATCCCCTCCGGGAGAAGACAGTGAATATGGAACTATGTCAGAATGTTCCAAAGATGACTATTATTGTTAGCGGCTATATCGCACGTAAAACCTGGCATGCTGGTTGTATCCAAGTTTTGTGAGCGGTCAACTTGATACATTCAGCCTGCCCATATACAATTCGAATCTCGGCTGGTTCAGCAGGAACTGGCCGAGATTTGAACCATGTATGGCCTGTCTTAGGACAGGAGGTGACGGAAAAGCTCCCCAATCAGACACGGACTGCCAAAAAAACTTGTAAGGAATTTTAACCATTCCATACTCTATCCAAAGAAAAACAAACAAACTGGACATTTAAATTTATGGACAGTGGTGTGATTTATAAACTGTGCTTAGTGCTCTACTTGCTTTGAGGATTGTATAAAGGGTCAAAAGGGTAAAGAGAACCTGAGATGTCACTGGATTGGGCAGATGGGGGAAAAGGGGGGTAAATCTAGGGTTGGTCTTTGATTAATGCAATAAGTCAACTTAAAACGGATACTTCATGTACTGAAGTGACCACTTGACTGTATCTCAGGGGCTTTGCTGGTGAGACTGTGCTGAATTCCTGGGTCCGTGCATCTGCTGTGCCCATTATGAAGTGCTCCCTCTCTCGTCGTTGGCTTTTTTAATATATTATAGAGAATGTGGTTAATACATCTTGATTAACTAATAAACCCTTTGCCAAAAGTGAAGTTATTTTATTATTTAAGACTGTTAACAGATACCATTATTAACAAAATGTTGTTCCTCTGCAGGTCTGGCCTGTAATATCTCTATTGATATGATTGGGACCTGTTGGCCTCGAACACCAGCTGGGCAACTGGTGGCACGACCATGTCCCGAATACTTCCATGGTGTACAGTACAACACAACAGGTAAGGCTCTAACTCACATCATTCCAAGGCGTAGAGATCAAGTTACATTCGATGGGAAACTTCTATAACAATTGGACTGCGCTTTGTATATAACGTAACGTAGTAAATAATGATGTCGTTTTTATTTCTTTTTCCTTTTGTAAAAATAGTCATGTCACATGTTTTGAGTTATGTATTGCTAGTGCAGCGTGAACCCTATATGTGCCTCCACCCCATATGTAGGCTGATCATTGGAAAAAGTCTTTTGAAGATCATCATTGAAGAATAATGCCCCGTACACACGGTCGGAAATTCCGACCACAAAATCCGTCAGATTTTTTCCGACGGATTTTGTCCAACACTGGTGTTGCATACACACGGTCGGACAAAGTTGGAGGAAAATCCGATCATCCTGAATGTGGTGACGTTCGTTGCGTACGACGGGACCATGTAGAGGCTAGTAGCCAATAGCTTTGGTCTTGTAATGTGATCTGAGCATGCGTGGCACTTTGTCCGTCGGAATTCGCTACACACAATCGGAAAAAGTCTGATAGGACTTTGTTGTCGGAAAATTTGAGAGCAGGATCTCAAACTTTTTCCGTCGGAAATTCAGACGGAAAAAATAGGACATTTTCCGTCAGAAAATCCGACCGTGTGTACGGGGCATTAGGAACGGTATTTTAAGACACTGTATTTGTTTTCTGTTTCAATTTTTTTTATTAAGTTTCAAGAGGTTATGACAAGCCATGGTTTGCCCACACAGGGGCAACCTTGAACAGGCACATACAAAAAACTGCGTATGTACGTATGATAAATAACATAACTACAAACTGTTACCAGGACCAAAGAGGACCAGGGTAGAGGTAAGGTAAGTATAACAAGCAATACTGCACTGTCCCCTATAGGGATATCAGTCTTCATCTAATAGCCTTCATATCAGGAATGAAAAGGAAAGGAAAGAGACAGAAGAGGTAGAAAAAGGAGAAAAAATTAAAAGAGACAGAGGCCCCAGAAGAGGGCGAGTACCACAGACGTGGGACCTGCACAAGCGAGGTTTACAGTTGACCACAGCTAGTCGGGGGCAGGAGTAATTTATCCAAGGGTCCCAAAGTTTCAATAGATTCCCATGTGAATCCTTCAAAATACTTTACATCTGCTCATTAACCATCAGGGCAGTCCTTCTGTTATTCACTCCCTGAAAAGCAACAGACTGAGTCTTCCAGGCCATAGTTTGCTTGGTAGATATAAAAAGGTTTGAGGCCAATTTCTGCTGAGGTGTGAAAAGACCCAGTATAGGGCAATGTAAAAGAGACAGTCGGGTATCTTTACGTACCGTTACATGATATAGGGATTGCAGTAGGCCAAAGACCCTGGACCAGAAGCCGATCAGATGTGGGCATGACCACCATGTAAGACATCCCCACACTGACCGCAATTCCGAAAACATCTGTCACTGCTGCCAGGATAAGCATGGGCAAGCCTCGCCAGGACCCAGTCCCACCGCAGGAGCACTTTATAGGACTTTATTTGTTTTCAATTCAATTCCAATAGGTCTGCTTCACAAACGTCTTCATTAATGTGCACATGAGATGGCATAGCATTAGACTTATATCTTGAATTTTTAATTCCATCTATAAGTTAATTTCTTTAATAATTTTACTCTTCCAATCCCACATATATATCAAAGTGAAGATGTGTCACCAAGGGTTGGGCATTTGGCCAATGACATAAAAATTTGTAGCTGAATTTAAGATCATTGACTGCTATGACAAATTCAGTGGATCACCGCTCTAATTGGCAAAAGAGTTAATGATGGGAATATATAGCGCAGCGGTACGTAACCTCTTTCAGCTGGAACCCATATTCTACCTATGAATTAGCTCTAAAACTGATGGATTATGTTTTCAGTAAATTGACTTCTTTTATATGACTTGAAAGGGTACAGATTACTGTCCATTTACATAATGAAAGGAAACTGGCGACTTATGCAAAATAATATTAGAACATAATAAATAGAGATGAGCTAATCAATTCAATGTGTAATGTAATACTGTACAAGGGAACTGAAATTTGCCATTCCATGTGACTAATTTTTCCAATCTGCAGCGAATTGTCAGACTGGACATTAATGCAAATGTCAATGTTAAATTATTAAACATTATATGCTTCTAATTTTAAAAGATTTCAACATTGTTCTGTTATGTAAAGTATGTGAATGGCTAGTTAAAATCTTGTATTTCTTAGCTAGAAAAGCAGGACAATATTTTTCTCACCTACCCCACCATTATCAGACTTCAGTGTAGATATTAACCACCTGATTACTTTGCACTTAAACCCCCCTCGTGACCAGACCAATTTTCAGCTTTTGGCGCTGACGCACTTGGAATGACAATTGCGCGGTCATACGACAGTGTACCCAAATGAAATTGTTATCATTTTTTCCCCACAAATAGAGCTTTCTTTTGGTGGTATTTGATCACCTCTGCGTTTTTTATTTTTTGCGCAATAAACAAAAGAAGAGCGACAAATTTAAAAAAAAAAAAAAACAATATTTTTTACTTTTTGCTATAATAAATATCCCCAATAAATATATAAAAAAACTTTTTTTCCTCAGTTTAGGCCGAAACGTATTCTACATATTTTTGGTAAAAAAAAAAATCGCAATTAGCAATTATTATTGATTAGTTTGCACAAAAGTTATAGCATTTACAAAATAGGGGATAGTTTTATAGCATTTTTATTAATATTTTTTTTTTTTTTTACTAGTAATGGCGGCGATCAGCGATTTTTTATTGTGACTGCGACATTATGGCGGACATGGCGGACACATCGGACATTTTTGACACATTTTTGGCACCGTTGTCATTTATACAGCAATCAATGCTATTTAAATGCATTGATTGCTGTATAAATGACACTGGCAGTGAAGGGGTTAACCTCTAGGGGGCGGGGAGGGGTTAATTATGTTCCCTGTTAGTGATTCTTACTGTGGGGGGAGGGGACTCACAAGGGGAGGAGACCGATCGGTGTGTCTCTGTACAGAGAACACACCATCGGCTCCTCTCCTCTGACAGGACCGTTGATCTGTGTGTTTACACACACAGATCCACGGTCCCGCTGTGTTACCGGGCAATCGCGGGTGCCCAGCAGACATCGCGGCCGCTGGGCACGCGCATCGGGTGCCCAGTGACACGGCGAGAGCGAGCGCGCGCTCCCTGGAGTGCACAGAAGGGGAGGACGTCATATGACGTGCTCCCGGCACAACAGATCCGCGCTGTAGCCGTCATTTGGCTATAGCGCGGATCTCAGCTAGTTAAATGCTGATGTAAGATCAGGGCTTTTTTTCCTCAAACAATAGGTGCTGGAACTCCACCACGACCCCCCAACCCCCCCCCCCCAACGCACACACTCCAAATCAAAACAATAGAAGGGTCTTAAAGGGACATTAAATATCAGGATTGCATTAAATACAGAGTGCAGAGTTCATGGGGCTTACACACAGAGTGCAGAGCTGTCACTTGTAAACACAGAAACCAGACTTCTGTGTTTACAAGTGATTGTGGTGAGCAGGCACCAAAGGGTCTGAGCCAGAGGTGGTGGAACTGAGTTCCACCAAGTTCCCCCTGAAAAAGGCCCTGTGTAAGATGATTACAGCAATTCTAAGGAGGAATAATGGGGAGTTAAGTAATGTCCAAAAAGAAATCAGCTTCAAAGACAAATTCTACAAATACGGTTATTTTGCGTTTCAACTTTCCTTTCAAGTTTTGTCTTTGAAAACTGATTTCTTTTTGGAAATTGGTGTCAGGTTATAGGGCAGCACCCCTCTCACAATTTGGGGTAACTAGACCACTACAAGACTTATAATGATAAATGCAATGGAGTAGTCCCACTGAGCTTTTAAAGTGTTACTAATCCCAGAACCCTGTATTCACTATATCTGGTCTCCCACACTACACAGAACATGGAAATGCAATTATTTTAGTAAATATAAACTGCTAAATACCGTATTTATCGGTGTATAACACGCACTTTTTTCCCCTTAAAATCAGGGGGAAATCGTAGGTGCGTGTTATACGCCGATCCCCCGCCCATTGTGAGCTTCTCGGCGGTTTCGGCCAATCTCAGCTGCTTTCGCCGCTTTCGGCCGATCTCAGCTGCTTTCGCCGATTTCGGACGTTCTCGGCGGCTTTCAGAAAGCCGAAAGTCGCCGAGAACGGCCGGGCGCGGCCGAAGGTCGCCGAAAATAGCCCAAAGACGCAGAGAGCGGCCGAAAATAGCCGAAGAGCTACCGAGCGCTGCCGAGATACACAGGGCATCTACTCTGTATCTTGGCGGCGCCATTTCTGAACGGCAAGCTGACACTGGCAAGGCTGCAAATGAATGGCAAGGCTGCAAATGAATGGCAAGGCTGCAAATGACTGGCAAGGCTACAAATGACTGACAAGGCTGCAATGCAAGTCTGCAAATGACACTGACAAGGCTGCATTTAAATGTAAGTTTTTTTCCTTAAACTTCCCTCCTAAAAGTTTTTTCCTTAAAATTCCCAACTAAACTTGGGGTGCGTACTATACGCCGGCACGTGTTATACGCCGATAAATACGGTACCTTTTTTCATCAGCAGTATATAGCAGTCTTGTGATTTCTATCATTGTCCAGCCGAGCACTGATTGAAGCTTGTAGGAGGAGTTTTCATTCTCATCTAACTGTCCTATGAGGCTGCAGGACCCCTGACCCTCTGTCTGGACAGTGCTAATTGGCCCGGTGCTGATCACATGCACCCTCCCAAAAAACTCTCTAGCAATACACACCAAACTGAGCATGTGCAGGGTGACTCCAAAGGCTCTGTTTTATCAGAAGATAGATTGGGGACAGTGGAAGAAGGGGAGGATAAGAGAAGACAGGATCAAACATCCTTTTTACACAATGCAGAGGATTAATCCCTTAGGTTCCAAAGTGAGTATAACAGCATGCTTTACTTCATACATATACAGACTGATTTTACTGTTGTGGGTTTAGTAAAACTTTAACTATTTGAGTTAGGCAGTGTACTTTATTTTTCAATGTAATGGAGATATTGGTATGTTTTAGAAGTGTAATATTTAAAGTGTATCTAAAGCCATTGTTTTAACTATATATAGAATAGGTAAGGATTAAAAACCTTTGTTATATCTAGGAAGTGAGGGAAATCCTCTCTTAGACATCTGTCACTGCAACAAGTCTCCCCTTGGAAGTCTTCACCTCTACATTTAGTATTTTCCCTCAATTTTCTCTCAATTTTCCCCAATTTTCCCTCAATTTCAGTTGCACAATAGAAAGGGTGAATACCCCCAACACGGATCTCTAATCCCCCGTGCGGGGGATACATTTGCAGAGTTTTAAATTCCCTTAGAAGTTGAGTTATTTTTTCTAAATTCCTTTTTATCTTGTGCATGTTA
This sequence comes from Lithobates sylvaticus, assembly GCA_028564925.1. Lineage (NCBI taxonomy): Eukaryota > Metazoa > Chordata > Amphibia > Anura > Ranidae > Lithobates > Lithobates sylvaticus. The sequence goes on along the minus strand of CM053037.1, from coordinate 33,173,442 downwards.
ACAATAGTCAAAAATCTATTTCACATTTATTCATGCTAAGCTCTCTTGAACTTTTGAAAAAAGACGTCCCTTATAACCTTCATAAAATATATACAGATCTATCACATAAGTGAATCTGTCATGCAGGGCAAAGCCACGGGGTCACTTTATTGGTGGCCCCAGCAGCTGCACATACTCACCTACCCTTTACTCCGCTATGCTCTGTTTGCAACTTGAGCAATCGATTTGTACTGTCACATGGAAGGAAGGAAAGTGGGTCACATGGACCCCTCTTTGCTCCATCTATGAACATATAGATTGCAATATATTACTTTGTTTTTATTACTTTTTTTCTTGGGATTAAATACACTTTATGTTTTTATCATTATGTTCATTTGCAGGCTAGCGGTTAGGTGCAGTTGTTTTGGAGTGGTACTATGAGTGCTAAAAATAGATCTGCATAAAAAGTATACCCAGATCATGATATGAAACAAAATTGGGTAAATAAAAGGTTCTCATAATAGCCTAAAATCTATTGAGTGCTACAGACCACTGCCCCCAACAAGACTGATTGAAATTAGTGTAAAAAAAACAAAAGTGCAGCACCTAAGTGATCAAGAATGAATATACAATATTATAATCAAAAACCAAAGTGTAAATAACATACTTATGACAAAAATAACCAACAAATAACCAACAAAAAACATGACTTTAAAAAGTCCCACAAACTCTTTTTTAGTGGTAAATAACTCCAACGGTTTTCTGCGTGTAGTATCTTTACTAGTATCCCCTGAAGATGTGCATGCACACAAAACGCGTTGGAAGGAGCTACATGCTGACGTCACGCCGCTGCTTCCAATTTTGGGACCGGCGACCATCTTAGTAAGCGAAAGTCCCCAAATGGTAGATTTACACTCTGCTATATCTGTAAACTTTGGTGTATGGATTTAATGGATGGATAGAAGCTGATTTTACAAATAAGTTACTACACTAAATACTTTTTTCTGTGGCTCTGCTGTGGTGAGCGTTCCTCCTAAGCTTGATATATCAGTGGTGCTGGCAGCCCCTTGTCCTAGCGGAGGATTATAATGCGGATGGATTCCCACACTGTGATGCCCTGTCTGTGCTAAAAACGCTGTCTGCTGCGTTCTGACACAGCTTAATAGCTGGTGAGTGTACAAAGGTGGTGGTTTGGAGCAACACGTGGTAATATATTTGGACTGTTGGATCAACACTATACACCGACAACTTTTGGCGTTATTATTTACCACTAAGAAGAGTCCCGTGTTTGTTGAACCTTTTATGCACTTTTTAAGGTCATGTTTTTGTTGGTTATTTTTGTAGTATATATTTACACTTTGGTTTTTGATCATAAGATTGTTATATTCATTCTTGATCACTTAGGTGCTGCAATTTTGTTTTCACACTTTATTTTGAACTTTGCATACTTTAATTGCTATCGGCCTAAGTATTGAACTTGTATGATTTTGGAAGCTAAGCAGGGTTGGGTCTGGCCAGTACTTGGATGGGAGACCACCCTACCTTATATACTAGCTGTATAAATATTTTTTTCCCTATTGCTGACTATTTCTTTTGAGTTTACTGATTGAAATTAGTCTGTGTGGCAGCTCCTATGTTGAGGTTCAATAATAAAAATAAAAAAATTGAGTTCAGAATCCCTGTCAGTGTTTTATTGCTGTTTTATGTTCCTCTTGCAGATTTTTCCTTCCTGTCTGGTAAAACTGTTGTCCCTGTGACAGGAACTAATGAAAATACTCCATAGTGGAGTGCTGGATAGCAGTAAAACCCAACAGGGGCACTCATAAAACTCATATGTACGCTGCCATGTTGGCGTCAGGAAAATAGAAAATTATATCAAATACTTACATGGATTTTCCTTTCCTGATGCCAATTCATAACAGCATACATATGATATAGCTGTGCCTCTATATCCCCCACAAGACATGTCCAAATCTATAAAAGTCTGACTGATAGCAACCTCCCCCATTCTCCGTAAAAATAACAAGATAAAAAAAAGCCGTCAGGATTGGCGTCAGGAAAGGAAAATTATGGTAAGTATTTGATACAATTTTCCATTTTCCTGACGCCAACATGGCAGCATACATATGATAAATAACGAGCTAAACAGGGAGGGCTAAAATTAATTATCAAACTTTATTGCAATAGACATGGATGCCTGGACAGTCATTCCGTTGAAGTCCATTGATGTACGAGCCCCTGGATTTTCCCTGTAGCATCTGAGGCAGCTGCACTGTGCCAACCAGCCCTCTGCTTTGCAGATGTCTCCCTAGGCAAATTCTCAAATTTAAAGATGTAAACATGGACCTAGCTGAATGAGCCCGTATCCCTTCTGGAGGCTCTTGCCTGGCCACACTGTAAGTTTTCTGGATGACCTTGACTCTCCAAGATGACAAGGTTTTGCTGTAGGTTCCTCCTCCGAATTTGCCTGATGGAAACACAAACAGCCTTCCGGAGGATTTTAACTATGAAGCTGCTTGAAGGTAGGCATTTTAAACACTTGGTACATCCAGTGTAGGTTAGGTACTGTATCTGCCGGAAAGGATGGAACCGCAACTTTGTTTGTAAAGATGAAAACAGAAGCCACCTTGGGAATAAAGGTGCTCGAGGGGCATAGGTCCTAACTTTTCATACCTGTGGGAGAAAAGAAAAGGCAGCACTAACAACAGCACCAGGATTCAGCTTAGGTGTGCAGCGAAACACATGCAGAATGGACTCCAGCAACCAAACACTAGCTCAGGTCTGCAGAGAAATACATGCACCATGGACTCCAGCAACCGAACACCAGCGAGGTGTGCAGAGAAATATATGCATCGTGGACTCCAGCAACCAAATGCCAGCGAGGTGTGCAGAGAAGCACATGCATCATGGATTCCAGCAACCAAATACCAGCTCACACATGCATCATGGACTCCAGGAATCAAACACCAACTCAGATGCAACACATGAGGTTCTGTCGTCTCTAGTTAGAAAACTCCTCCCTAGGATGTGGAACTGCGCCTGGGAGAGGCTGAGCCCAGACAGAAACTGACACAGTCGGCAGGTAGGTTCTTATGGCAACATCATGGTCTTGGGACCAAGGAGAATGGGAGAGGTTAATCCCCTCGTGTGTGGGCGCCGGCGGACTTTTTTTGCCCAAAGTACGGCGGAGAATGGGAGAGGTTGCTCTTAGTCAGACTTTTATAGATTTAAACAGGTCTTGTAGGATGATATAGGGGCAGAGCTATAGCATATGTATGCTGCCTCGTTGGTGTCAGAAAACATGTTTTAGCTGGACTTGCATTTTAAACTTGCCTTGAATTGCCTTTCCATGGCACAATGATCCTTCCCTACGCCCTCATTCATACTTGAGCATGTTTTGCGATGATTTTGAAGTTTCTTGTGCATTTTGCTCATTGTTTTGTGCAGAAATAGTTTTTTTCCTTTTAATGGGCTTTTCAAGCTGTTTTGGCTATTGGGCAGCATCATCATCTGTGAGAGCATATATATTGTTTCCATCCTTGTATCTTCTTCCTGTTTTTTCTGTGTGGTGTTGGGGTGTCTTGTGCTATTAAAACTCTTTAACCATGTCCGAATTGCTAATTTCTATCCTGATTCTTTACTGCTGAGGGTTGTAGAGGTTCTTATGGGCCCTCACCAGGATGAAAGTATCCACATCCAGCATGGACACTATTGATCCTCTATTTTGTTCACAGGCCTGGGGTTGCTGGGAGGAAGAGATCAGTGAAAGGAATTATACACCTTGACGACCACTCTGGTTATGCAGGCAGATCACCGGGACCCTCGGATCCGTGAGATACCACATGGGACACGGGAAACAAGCTTTGAGTGTTTTCACAAGGTGTTTAATTTTATTGAGTACAAGAGTAGCTTATATACAAGTAAAAATACGTGTCTAAGGGTTATACAAACTTACACTTAGTACTTTCTTATCAAGAGTTGGACTGCTGACTAGATAACAAGAAATAGCTGATGATTTGCTGACACAGGATGTTGCTCAGGGAATCGGCTTAACCACAGTAACTCATAGGGTGTGGTTCTATGCAAACTGTGAGCCAAGCTATCCATGGCAAAACCCATACAAGTTCATTTCTACTTTATGTAAAATGGAAGGGAATCTAAAATGTAGTCACGGCTGCCCACACATTCCCTTACAATCAGTTGTTTAGCACAAAAACACCTGTGTCCTGAAATTTCAGGCACTTCCATTGAGGTCTATGGAGCCAGAAAACGCTTGAATCTGCCTGAAAAAAAGCTTGTGTACTCCTAGGTGTGAACGGGCATCATTGGGTATAATGGGAATCTTCATGTTATGCGTTGTCGCACTTCACAAATCACTAAAATGGAGCCCGATTATCTGCCCTTGTTTTAAATCAGCCCTCTGGAAAGTAGGGAAGAATCAGAAGTGCTGGCAAATGTGAACATTTCCTGTTGCTTTGCTGGTAGGTGGTGACAGTGCTCAGGTTTTCCGTCATGAAGATGACATGGGCAGACAATTACCTGTAAGAGTAATTTCAGTCTTCCTATCTGTCACTATAACAAGAAAGTTACAGATGAATCCCATTATCAGCCACACTACAGTCTTGCTTGGCTGAGCTTTTGATTCTTCCGTAGTATTATTTATCTCTATTACCGGGGCCTGTTATTCACCGCCGAGGTCTTTGATGCCTGCAGCAATCTTCACTCATTCTGATGGCTCCATGATTTGCGATGTGCCAGCAGCAGCTTACCAGTAAGAGGTGGATTATACTTTTTCTGCTGCATGGCATGAGTGGCTGCAGCCCGGGTCCAACCTGAACCTGCATGAATGTAAAATGTAGCAGGCAGAAGACTCAGTGGGGCATTGCTTTGCTTTATGGGCTTTGTGTATTAGAGAAGGCAAGCTATGATACGGTCGCTGAAAAATCAAAGCAGTTTAACACTGCCTAAGGCATTGCTTTTTAGTGAACCTTTCCTTTAAATAAAAGATATGTACAAATTAAAGAGGAAAAAAAAATTCTCCAGTATGTGCTTATTTAAGATGACCTCACACTTGTATTAATCCCTTTGTAAGTACATTTCCCTTTGTTGCATCTGCAGGGTGAATAGGGCTAAGGAATTAAAAAAAAAAAAAATCATATTTATTTGCATGCGCTGCGTCTCACCTGAGGTTGCTGTGAGCTGCATTACTAGCAATTAGGGATGAGCTTCGAGTTCGAGTCGAACATTGCCTGTTCGCCCGTTCGCTTAACAGCGAACAATTTGGGGTGTTTGCGGCAAATTCGAAAAGCCGCGGAACACTCTGTAAAAGTCTATGGGAGAAATCTAAAGTGCTAATTTTAAAGGCTTATATGCAAGTTATTGTCATAAAAAGTGTGTGGGGACCCGGGTCCTGCCCCGGGAGCAGTGATTTTAATAATGCTTAAAGTGAAACAATAAAAGTGTAATATTCATTAAAATTTTGTACCTGGGGAGTGTGTATAGTATGCCTGTAAAGGGGCGCATGTTTCCCGTCCTTAGAACTGTCCCTGCACAAAAGTGTCATTTCTGCAGGAAAAAAAGTAATTTAAAGTCACTCGCGGCTATAATGAATTGTCGGCTCCCCGTAATACAGAGAACAGTCATTGAAAGTCATTGATAAAAAAAAAAAAAATGTGTGGGGCTCCCCCCAAATTCAATTACCAGGCCCTTCAGGTCTGGTATGGATATTAAGGGGAACCCCACAAAAAAAAATGACGTGGGGTTCCCCCCAAATATCCATACCAGACCCTTCAGGTCCGGTATGGATTTTAAGGGGAACTCCACGCCAATTTTTTTTTTAAAAATGGCATGGAGTTCCCCCCAAAAATCCATACTTTATCCGAGCATGCAACCTGGCAGGCCGCAGGAAAAGAGGGGGGGCGACATGGTGCTTTGAGGGGTCACAGACCCCCAAAGCACCCTCCAAAAAATGTAACAAGGCCTGTATAAAGGTGAATAGGGAGGTGGGCAGGTTCATTGCCCGTAATAGTGGGGTGGTTGTCAGGCATTTAGAGCTGGAGACTGATACATGGAGGTACCTGAGAGGGGATGGTGTGCATCTCAATGCAGTCGGGAACGACCTATGGGCTTTGGACTTGCAGGATGGTATCCAGAGGGGGTTTCTTTTTGTGGCGGCGGGCACAAGTGTAAGGTGTCACACTTGTGCCGCTGTGGCGGTTGGGTCCTTGACGATGGGTATATAACATGAGGTATTTGAGAAAACCAAATCCAATACAGTTTCAATGTTTTTATTTAGTAATAAATAGGAGTGGGAGGTACAATTTTGAGTTGGGGTAGTAAGTTATCTGAACTACCCTAGTCATAAATTACTCCTTATTTTTCTTATACATCATCACAGACAGACATAAACCTTATACATGACATAAATGGCAAAGATCAGAGGTGTCCAGGGAGTCCACTTCAGCACTTTGCCAGGAGCCATGCATCAATGGCCTGTTTAAATGTGATTGAGCACAATTAGATGGGATTTAGGAAAATCTATACACAAGCTCATTGTACAATTTAAAATATACTGACATCAGCCAACTAAATTGGCTATAAGAATAGCTAATGTCATCCATGTGTTCGATCATTTTTATTCATGCATAGTGTTAAAGGATAATTCCAATCAAATCTCATGGGTCATTTCTTGGGAGATGCTGGAGGGATACAGTCAGATGGATGATTACCAAGAAGTGAAGATTGTAGCTAATCAAAATGATCATCAATTATCCAAGGATTTTGGCAGGAAATAATAACCTTATAATGCAGCCAGGTGCTTGGCTAAGGATGAAGAGTAAAAGAAACACTGGCTGCAGCTGCTTCCTGTAGCTGCTGCCCTGGGGTGCTGAACTGGTTAACCACCATATCGGCAAGATGAGGGAGCTGCTGAGCAGGAAGAGTTCAAAAGACTGAGTCAGGTAGCACTGCACTGTGGGAACTGTAGTCCAGAGGAGAGAGACTCTGCTGTAATCAAGAGCTTTTTAACTGCATTTCCCAGAGAGATTGCCAGGAGGAGGGGAAAGAGTTGCATTTTCCTAGGCTATACAGGACACAGCTTCCTCTAGCCACGAGGGAGACCGGGCGGAGAGTGCACTTCATTATCCAGTGTGCACCATCACTGCTGCATATTGACGGCCTGAGCAGGATCTGGAGTGCTGAGTTCGGAAGTTGCGACAGCCAGTCAACTAAGTGCAGAGCAGACAGTGGATTATTTGCTGTGTGTGACTGGATGGTGAGCGTCAATATCCCGGGGACTGGTGGGCTTCTGCTGTGGGGATTTAGCGTCTGCTGCTAGAGCCAGAGACTGAGCCCTTTAGGAACTGACCATACAGCCATATAGTAGGCTTAATGCTGCCTGCAGACTTGACTGGAAATATTTTCATATGCACCAATGGTACAACTGGTCCCCAATGCTACCTGGCTGAAGAGTTGGGACTAAAGACTGTCCCTTTACAGCTGCTGTATAGAAACCTTTCCCGATTGCTTATGCTTAGGGATACATCTCAGGGGACATTGCACAATATCCTAGCCATTCTCCTAGAGTGCTAGAGCTTATTGCTGATCTTGCTGGTTTATGAGTTGATTCCAGCCTAGTGGTACAGAACTCTAACCGAAGTCACTTTGGCCTAGAGATCACATTATTTGGCAGACTGTGTCTGAATCTTTCCTCTGTGTGCTCCTTTATGCTCAAACCACTATTTATTCTAACCTGTACCAATATAACTCACCACTAAATGGTCTTGTGTCTATTTCCTGATACTAATTCACATGACCATAGTATAACATATTGTTTGCTTGTGCTACCCGGCTAAACCACTCCATACCACACCCTTTTCCCATTAAAGGAGACCATACCGTTGTTGGAGTGCTTATTGGCCGTAGCAGCCCCTTTATTAAAATAACAATAATAAACATAAACAACAACAACAGATATATAAATGTAGCGCTGGTCTTCTGCAGGACATGACTCCCCCCCGCCCCCACCCATTTTACCAACCTATCAGTCATGCACTGCGGTCATATTAACTGTAATTAGGCCTCAAGCTGACATACTAACTCAAAGACAACCAACTATTCCCGCAGTGCACCCATCCACCATATTCCATACAAATCCTTATACGGAATATCAACAACCGGCCCATATCTCCAATGGGCCCCCGCATCAAGTTCTCTGTGGGGAGGGGTATCTTCCTTTACCTGCACAGCCAACATCCGCCACTGCTACGACATCCTTGAAAAAACCTGCAAGAAATATATTAACCACTTCCCACCCGGCCAATGTACATATACGGCCGGGTGGGAGCCGTCTACTTCTGAATGGACGTAGAGGGATCGCGCGCGCGCGTGCCCGCGCAGCGGCGCGATCCCGATGCGGCCGTGTCACCTGGACACGCTGCATCTCGGATCGGCAGGAAGGCTCGGTGATTGGCCCTCCTGATCACATGACGGCCGTGTCGAATCACAGCCGTCATGTGATGTAAACAAACAGATGGTTGCTAGGCAATCGGCCCTCCTCTCCTCACACGGAAGTCGTCGGTGAGGAGAGGAGAGCGGATCGCTGCAGCCGGCTGGTGATCAGTGAGTATTAGCTGTTTTTTTACTGTTTTTTACTCACTGATCACCAGTGTAGTGTCCCCACAGTAAAACACACATGTCCCCACAGTAAAACACACATGTCCCCAAAACACACATGTCCCCAAAACACACATGTCCCCAAATAATAAAAACACATGTCCCTCACATTTGTCCCAGTAAAATAACATGTGGCAATGATTATCTGCACACATATGTCCGTGATCACCTGCACACCCCTTTTACATGATCATTTGCGTACATATGTCCGTGATCACGCGAACCAATTATTATACACTTAACGGAATTTTTTTTACAAAAAACATGTAGCAGAATACATTTTGGCTTAAATTTATGACAAAATTTGATTTTATTGGATTTCTTTTAAAAAGGAAAGGAGAAAATATAGTTTTTTTTCAAAATTTCCGCTATGTTTTCGCTTATATTGCAAAAAATAAAAAACGGAGTCGCGAATAAATACCACCAAACTAAAGCTCTATTTGTGCGAACAAAATGATAAAAAATTCATTTGGTTACAGCATTGCATGACTGCGCAATTGTCACTAAAAGTGCGAGAGCAGTGAAAGCTGAAAATTGGTCTGGGCAGGAAGGGTGTTTAAGTGCACAGTAAGCAAGTGGTTAAATACCACCTGTAACCAAGAAAAAAGGGGAGGGAGGGCGGGAACTTTTCTCTTCCCAGCACTGACGCTGGGGTGGGCTAAGCTCCACTATACTTTCCCCTGACTCCACCCACTCTCTTAAACGGCCATACACCAAGCTAATGTTTACTCTACTCATGCCAGCCCTGTGCTTATTGCTCTTTGGGCTTTGCTGCGGGCTGTTCTGTCAAGTTAAATGTATCCACACTTGTAGAACAGTGAACCCAAATTACCAAGAGGCTCTTCACTACGCAGGTCATGCCCCTCGACCTACTCCACTCTCCCCTTCCCTGATGCATACTTACCTCCAACCCACAAGAGTGGCCTCTCACAATGTTTACATCATTTGCCAAAAATCTCCCCTACACCGGGCAGAGCATAAGATTCCACCTTGGTTACTGACTACCAATAAGGATTGTATGGAGCAGAATTCCAATTTGATATCTTTTTTTTGTTGTGAAATCTCATGATACAGTACCTATTGCTTCTCGTGGAGACTTGAATGTTTCCACTTATTTGGACTACAATATTTAAAGTGGAAGTAAAGCCTTTTTTGGCACTTGTACCCACAGGAAAGCCTATAATAAGGCTTGCCTGTAGGTACAGTGAATATCTCTTAAACCTGCACAATTTAGGAGATATTCACACTGCATGCAGTCGGTGATGTCACCGGCGCATGCGCTCTGATGGGACAGCATACCCGTGCCGTCCTTTCAGAGTTCTGTGCTGCTGTCCGTGACTTCCACGCACATGTGCGAGAGTGACCTAATCGAGGTGCAGCTGGAGGACGTGAACCTGGAAGGAAGACCAGGTGAGGATGGAACCGCCTGTCTGCTGGAGGGCTTCGTTCCAAGGTAAG
>CM053037.1:33141344-33162832 GCA_028564925.1 Lithobates sylvaticus | reverse complement strand
ATATATATATATATATAAAATGGTCTGTAGGGCAGGCAGGCAGGACATTATTTATCCAATGGTTTGTAGGGCAGGAAAGGATATTATTAATGTAAAGCTTTGCAGGGTGAGGCACAGAGCCTGTCTGATCTGGGGGAGGGGCAGTAATAACAAAAAAAAAGTCAAATAATTGCCCCCAGTGTTTATCAAATTACTATTTGTATTAATAAAATGCTTTAAAAACATTATTAGCAGACATCAACATAATAAATTCCTACTAAGTCCCCCGTTCACACTGGCTGCCCCTAGAAACCCCCAAATATCAAAATGATATCACTAAAAATACATGAAAAGTATTATTAGCGGCACAAACATAACTTCCTGCTAAATCTAAAAAATAAAACTGTACTGAGTGATTGTAAAGGTTTTTTATTTATTTATTTATTTAAATAACAAACATGTCACACTTACCCCCTCTGTGCAGTTGGTTTTGCACACAGTGGCCCCGATCCTCTTCTGGGGTCCCACCGTGGCTCCTCCTCTTCTTGAGTGCCCCCCTACGGAGAGCTGCTTTGCATGGGGGCACCCGTGCATGTGCGCTCCCGAGTCCTCCTGCTGCATCAGTTGACACAGACATTGAAGAAAATCAAAAGAGGTTTATTTGTAACAATGTGCATAGGACATGGTACATAGCAAGTATGATGAGCTGATGGGCATATAATACATATGAAAATACATTATTGCATATTATAAGCTTAATAAAATCAAAGGAGGATTACAAACATGATTGAATAAAAAACTGCATAGTAAGCTTGACGCATTTCGTGGACTCGGCCCCGGCTCCCATGTCACTGGATTCGATTGAGAGCAGCGAGGAACCAAGACAGCGGCTTGAGCGTCTGTGCTTGTCCCCGTCGCTGGAAAGATCGGGTTCATGTAAGTAAAAGCCTTTAAGGTGAAAAACCTTGCGGGGTTTACAACCCCTTTAATAAAGCTCATTCTACGCATAAATTCTGTCTGCAAGGCAAATCCTCCGCAAACAAAAATGCAAATATTCCCCCTCCCAGCACAATTTTCTGCCCCAAAACCCCCCAATTCCCCCCTACTATCAATAATCTCCCTCACCCCCCATAAAAAAAATTACACCCCCCCCCCCTACCAGCACAAATCTCCCCCAATCCCTCCTATCCAAATCTTTCCCCCTAGCACAAAACTCCTCCAGTCCCTCCTTCAAGCACAAATCCCCCTCCTAGCACAAATTTCCTCCCTCAAATCCCTCCTCCAAGCACAAATCCCCCCCCCCACTCCAATCCCTCCTTGCACAAATTCCCTCTCACATCTCCCCTCCCGCACAAATCTCCCCTAATCCCTTCTCCTAGCACAACCCCCCCCCCCCCAATCCCTCCTCCTAGCCCAATCCCCCAAATCTTTCCCATTATCACTCCACCTTCTATCAAATACCCCCCCAAATCCCCATTACACTTCCCAGCACAGATAGCTGCCAATCCCCCCCCTCCTGCATAAACATCTCAGGCACAGACTATTAATCCACCTCCCCCCTCAAATGTAGGATAAGGCAGGACATATATCTAATGGTAGGTAGGATAAGGCAGGACATATATCTAATGGTCTGTAGGATAAGGCAGGATATATATCTAATGGTCTGTAGGATAAGGCAGGACATATATCTAATGGTCTGTAGGATAAGGCAGGACATATATCTAATGGTCTGTAGGATAAGGCAGGACATATATCTAATGGTCTGTAGGATAAGGCAGGACATATATCTAATGGTCTGTAGGATAAGGCAGGACATATATCTAATGGTATGTAGGATAAGGCAGGACATATATCTAATGGTCTGTAGGATAAGGCAGGACATATATCTAATGGTCTGTAGGATAAGGCAGGACATATATCTAATGGTCTGTAGGATAAGGAAGGACATATATCTAATGGTCGGTAGGATAAGGCAGGACATATATCTAATGGTCTGTAGGATAAGGCAGGACATATATCTAATGGTATGTAGGATAAGGCAGGACATATATCTAATGGTCTGTAGGATAAGGCAGGACATATATCTAATGGTATGTAGGATAAGGCAGAACATATATCTAATGGTCTGTAGGATAAGGCAGGACATATATCTAATGGTCTGTAGGATAAGGCAGGACATATATCTAACAGTATGTAGGATAAGGCAGGACATATATCTAATGGTATGTAGGATAAGGCAGGACCATATATCTAATGGTAGGTAGGATAAGGCAGGACAAATCCGATATCTAATGGTCTGTAGGATAAGCAGGACATATATCTAATGGTATGTAGGATAAGGCAGGACATATATCTAATGGTCTGTAGGATAAGGCAGGACATATATCTAATAGTATGTAGGACAAGGCAGGACATATATCTAATGGTATGTAGGATAAGGCAGGACATATATCTAATAGTATGTAGGATAAGGCAGGACATATATCTAATAGTATGTAGGATAAGGCAGGACATATATCTAATTGTATGTAGGACAAGGCAGGACATATATCTAATGGTCGGTAGGATAAGGCAGAACATATATCTAATGGTATGTAGGATAAGGCAGGACATATATCTAATGGTATGTAGGATAAGGCAGGACATATATCTAATGGTATGTAGCATAAGGCAGGACATATATCTAATGGTATGTAGGATAAGGCAGGACATATATCTAATGGTCTGTAGGATAAGGCAGGACATATATCTAATGGTCTGTAGGATAAGGCAGGACATATATCTAATGGTCTGTAGGATAAGGCAGGACATATATCTAACAGTATGTAGGATAAGGCAGGACATATATCTAATGGTATGTAGGATAAGGCAGGACATATATCTAATGGTATGTAGGATAAGGCAGGACATTTTATATCCACCATCAGAAGTCAAGAGTCCCCCACCCTCCCTTACATCACAGTGCCCCCTCTACCTTGTGCTGCTGCCGGGAAGAAGAAGCTATGGGGTGGAGATGGGAAGCAGAAAGTGCAGAGTCTGGAGGAGGACCAGAGGAGGGCTGGAGTCAGCTGCCGGAGTCTACTGAATGCTGGGACCAGGAGGAGATGAGGAGGTGCCTTGGCTGCTCAGAGAGGCACAGAATCTGTAGGAGGAGTTCTATCCTCCTCACATGAAATGGCCTGGTGGGCCACATTCGGCCCACAGGCCTTGTGTTTTCACACATGTGAGCTTGGGTCTGGTCACAACCTATGTTTGGCCAATCTTGGAAGGAAGCTGTCAGTGCCGGGTCAATCAGCCGTAGGCAGGGAAGCTTGTGACATCATTGATCATGATTGGTCAGCCATGTGAACCTAATATGGCCTTGTGAACGGCGCCGCAATTTTTTCAGACTCTTAACCACTTCAGCCCCGGACCAATTTGCAGCCAAAGAACCAGGCCCCTTTTTGCCATTCGGCACTGCGTCGCTTTAACTGCCAATTGCACGGTCGTGTGGCGTGGCTCCCAAACAAAATTGGCGTCCTTTTTTCCCCACAAATAGAGCTTTCTTTTGGTGGTATTTGATCGCCTCTGCGGTTTTTATTTTTTGCCCTATAAACAAAAATAGAGCGACAATTTTGAAAAAAAATTAAATATTTTTTACTTTTTGCTATAATAAATATCCCCAAAAAAATATAAACATTTTTTTTTTTTTCCTCAGTTTAGGCCGATACGTATTCTTCTACATATTTTTGGTAAAAAAAAATCGCAATTAGTGATTATTGATTGGTTTGCGCAAAAGTTATAGCATTTACAAAATAGGGGATAGTTTTATAGCATTTTTATTAATACTTTTTTTTTACTAGTAATGGCAGTGATCAGCGATTTTTATTGTGACTGCGACATTATGGCGGACACATCGGACATTTTTGACACATTTTTGGGACCATTGTCATTTATACAGCAATCAATGCTATTTAAATGCACTGATTCCTGTGTAAATGACACTGGCAGTGAAGGAGTTAACCACTAGGGGGCGGGGAGGGGTTAAGTGTGACGTGTGTGTGTTTTTTTACTGTAGGGGGCGTGGCTTGACATTCGACATCACTGATCGTCTTTCCGAATGACAGGGAACAGACGATCAGTGACAGTCTCACTAGGAAGCACGGGGAGAGTTTTGTTTACGCATACCTCTCCCCGTTCTTCAGCTCTGTGACCCGATCGCGGGACACCAGTGGCAATTGGGTTCGCGGGTCCCACGATCATGGAGCTCAAGACGCTCGCGGCACGCTCGCGACCCATGGCTGGGCACTTAAAGAGCAACGTACCTGTACGTTGATGTGCCCAGCCAGGCCATTCTGCCGACGTAAATGTGCAGGAGGCGGTCCTTAAGTGGTTAATGTCGGGACCCCACAGGGCAAGGACCGCACTATACCACAGATGGACACCAGTGGCTAAAGCGCCCTGAGGCGATTCAGTTTGCATAGGTAGCGCTATACAAGTCATTCATTCATTCATTAAAGTGGTGTTTCCACCCAAAAAAAAAAATATCTTAAAATACCTAAAAAAATGTAAAAAAAAATTGGAAAATTTTTTTTTACTCACCTCTAAATGCCTGTTGCTAGGGGGTCCCTCGTAGTCTGCCTCCTTCAGTGCCCAGGCTGGTGACATCACTTCCTCTCAGCGCAGTCAGTCATCTGGGACACGTGACAGGTCCCAGATGACTGCGCGTCACCGCTCGCGCATGCGCAGTGGGTGCCCGGCTGTGAGGCCACAGCCGGGTGCCCACAGTAAGAATGCCGGCGGAGCGGAGAACGAGGGGGGCATCGATCCCCCGCATCGCTGGACCCTGGGACAGGTAAGTGTCCGATTATTAAAAGTCAGCAGCTGCAGTATTTGTAGCTGCTGACTTTTAAATTTTTTTTTTTTTAAGGGGCACCCCACTTTAAGAATGAATTCAGCTACTAAGTATTGTAGAGAGGTGTCAAATGCCAGTATAAAAACCCAATACACGGGTAAGGGTAAAGGGGGAGGTGCATTGTGACTGCTAGGAGGGTCAGATGGGTTTCATCTCTATTAGAATTAAAGCATTTTTTATTTTTATTTGCAGATGGAAGACTTTGGGAGAACAAGCGATTGGTGGGGACGCCCTTCCGACACTCCGGCTTTTTCTACATGTAGCAATGCAGATTTTTTCAGACTGATAAATGCCATGTTTGACGACTTTCTGGATTCCGCCGCTGTTCATAGCACTCCCAAGGCCAACAGTAAATGTGACCCCCTGCAAGGTATTCTTCTGTGCATGTGATAGAAAATTAGCCAATAAGGGCTTTGTAAAAGGATCAATCCTTGGAAACTGATCAGTATTGGTTGGCTGTCAGCGTGTATAATAGTAGGTCCCGGCCGATGATTCATGGTTGATCAGCTGAGTCCAATCACAGCCCAGAGCCCTGTGTTGACAATCAACACAGGGCGCTGTACGGAGGGAAAGATCTGCAGGGAGAAGAAACAAAGAGATCTTTAGTAAAAAGCATCTCACATGACACAAATTGACACTTGTTAGGCCCCTTTCACACTTGTGCGACTCTTCCTGCAACTTTGGACATTGGAGTCGCATGAAAAGTCATACCCCTTGATCCCCAATGATAACCATTCATATCTGTGCGACTTCAAGTTCTGCCGACTTCAAAGTAGTCCCTGCACTACTTTGGTCCAACTTTGATGCGAGTTGAGGTCCATAGACCTCAAATTTACACAGGCATTCCCTGAAATCGCAGTAAAATTGCGGCCACAAAAAAAGTGTGAAAGGGGCCTCTTCCCAGCCAGTGTCATCAGTACAGTGACAGTGCATAGTATTTTCATTGATCACTGTATTAGTGTCAATGGTGATGTCAGTTAGTCAATTCCCACTCAGCGTCAGTAAAGCTGGCCATACGTTATACAATTTTCTTGTTCAATTTCCTTTTGATTTACTTTTTAACTATGTAGTGCAAGCGCCTGCCATACAAATTGAAAGTGTTTAGGTTTGACCTCACATTATATGGTTTTGGTAAATCTGAAAGAAAATTGTACAAGGAAATTGTATAATATATGGCCAGCCTTATGCGGCGTACACACGGTCGGAATTTCCGATGGAAACAGTCCGATGGGAGCTTTTCATCAGATTTTCCGACCGTGTGTATGCCCAACGGTCTTTTTCTGTCGGAATTTCCGACGGACTTTGGATTGAGAACCTGTTCTTAATTTTTCAGACGGAAAACCTTTCTATCGGATTTTCCGATCGTGTGTATGCAATTCTGACACGCAAAATTTCGACCCATGCTCGGAAACAGTTCGACGCATGCTCGGAAGCATTAAACTTTACTTTTATAGTGATGTCGATCGTATTTTATGCCGCGGTGTTATTGACCGTTGGAATTTGGTGTGACCGTGTGTAGGCAAGACAGTTTGAGCGAAATTCTGTCGGAATTCCGACGGGAAAACCATCAGAGCTTTTTCCGACGAGAATTCCGACCGTGTGTACGCGGCATTAGGCTCGATTCACATCTATGCATGTTGCTTTTAGGAGTTTTTGCGGTGCTTGCCGCGTTTTTGGACACGCGTTTTACCGCGATTTTGCCGCGTTTTGCGGTTTTAGTTTTTTTTTTTTCACTGTGGTTGCTTAGCAACCAGCTATATACAGTGTAAAAAAAAATCGCGGCAAAATCACTGTAAAAATGCGGTACTTGCGTTACACTGCTTAGCAACCAGCTATATACAGTGTAAAAAAAATATTAAAAAAAAAGGCAAATCTTACTTGCGTTTTGGATGCAGGTCCATTGACTTCTATTACATGCAAAACGCTGCATTTTGCATGCAAAAAAAGTCCCCGACCCTTTCCAAAAATGCAGAGGCACAAAAATGCATTGATGTGAACATGTTCCATAGGAACCCATGTTAAAAAATTTCCCTGCATTTCTGCAAAATGCATCAAAAACACATTAGTGTGAATCAAGCCTTAGCCCCCGTACACACGGTCGGAAATTCCTGACGGAAAATGTCCGATCGGACCATGTTGTCGGAAAATCCGCCCGTGTGCTGGCTCCATCGGACTTTTTCCGTTGGAATGTCCGACGGAAAAAATTTGAGATCCTGCTCCCAAATTTTCCGACAACAAAATCCGATCTGACTTTTTCCGATCGTGTGTAGAGAATTCCGACGGACAAAGTGCCACGCATGCTCAGATCAATTAACGAGACCAAAGCTATTGGCTACTAGCCTCTACGTAGTCTCGTCGTACGCAACGAACGTCACCACGTTCAGAATGATCGTATTTTCCGACAATTTTGTCCGACCGTGTGTATGCAACACCAGTGTCGGACAAAATCCATCGGAAAAATCCAACGGATTTTGTGGTTGGAATTTCCGACCGTGTGTACGGGGGCTTAGACCTCTTTCACACTGAAGGCGTTTTTCAGGCGCTTTTGGGCTAAAAATAGCGCTTGAAAAACGCCTCCCCTGCAGCGTTAGAAAAAGTCCTGCAAGCAGAATCTTTGGGGCGGTTTAGGAGCGGTGAATACATTGCCCCCCATTGAAATTAATGGGCACCGCTGCCGAAGCGCCTGCAAAGTGATTCAGCAGCAGCGCTTTTTTTGGGCGCATTTAACCGTTTCTTCGGCCGATAGCGGGGGGTTCAATGCGCCCCGCTAGCGGCCGAAAAGCGCCACTAAAACTATGGTAAAGCCCCACTATCACAGTCCCATTATAAGGCCGCTTTCATACTGGGGCGTTTTTCAGTACAGCGCTAAAAAATAGCGCCTGTATACCGCCTGAAAAAATCCGGCCCCATTTCACTCCAGTGTGAAAGCCGCGGGCTTTCACACTGGAGCGGTGCGCTAGCAGCACAGCCCTGCTAGCAGCATCTTTTGTGCGCCGCACTATCACAGTCCCATTATAAGTCACTGATCACCGCCATTAGTAGTAGAAAAAAAAGTTTGTTGACGCTATAACTTTCACACAAACCAATCAATATACACTTCTTGGGATTTTTTATTTATTTTTTACAAACTAAAGTAATGCCGCGTACACACGATCGGAATTCCGGCCAGAAAAAGACCGATGAGAGCTTTTCATCGGAAAATGCGACCACGTGTAGGCTCCATCGGAATTTTGCTGGCCTGACAGCAAAGAATTGAGAGCATGTTCTCAATTTTTCTGACGGAAAAGGTTTCTATCGGAAATTCCGATCGTCTGTAGTAATTCTGGCACGCAAAATTCCTACGCATGCTCGGAAACAGTTTGACGCATCGCTCGGAAGCATTGACCTCGGCTCGTCGTAGTGTTGTACGTCACTGCGTTCTTGGCGGTCGGAATTTAGTGTGACCGTGTGTAGGCAAGACAGTTTGAGCGGAATTCCGTTGGGAAAACCGTCAGAGCTTTTTCCGACGATCGTGTGTACGCGGCATTTGAAAGCAAATAAGAATACATATTGTCCAATTTTTATTGCATATGTTTTATATCAGAAAATAAAGAATATTGTTTTTCGTTTTTTTCTAAATGTTTTCGTTAAGAAAATAATATAAGAAATATTTATTGAAAAAAAATTAAAAGCCCACCAAAAATTGTGTGAATTTAAAAAAAAATGAATTTCGCTTGGGTACAGCTTTGCATGGCCGCGCAATTACCAGTTAAAGTAGTGCAGTGCTAAATGGCAAAACATGCCCTGGTCATGACGGGGGTAAACCTTCCGGAGATGAGGTGGTAAAAATCAAAAATTGTAGAGAATTATAAATTTCATTAAAACGAATGTCTTCTTTTAAACTTGCATTTGCCACTAGGGTACATTTTGAAATGGGTTATGCCGCGTACACACGATCGGAATTCTCGTCGGAAAAGCCTTGGATGTTTTTTTCCGACGGAATTCCGCTCAAGCTTGTGTTGCCTACACACGGTCACACCAAATTCCGACCATCAAAAACGCGGTGACGTACAACACTATGACGAGCCCCGGAAAACGAAGTTCAATGTTTCCGAGCATGCGTTGAATTGTTTCCGAGCATGCGTAGGAATTTTGCGGGTCGGAATTGCCACAGGCGATCGGAATTTCCCGTCGGAAAAATTGAGAACCTGCTCTCAATCTTTTGCTGCCCAAAATTTCGCCAGCAAAAGTCCGATGGAGCAATACACACGGTCGCATTTTCCGACCAAAAGCTCACATCGGTCTTTTGCTGGCGGAATTTCCGATCGTGTGTACGTGGCATTAGGAGGACAATGACGTATCTAGTGTTGCTTTTTTCTTAACAGATCTGCTTTAACAGGCCTGCTTATCTCCTTTCCATTGCCAAGGCAATTACTTTTTTTACTTCTGTTGTTGACCCTGACTTCTCCATTCCTGCATTCAGTTTGGCCTAGAAAGTGAAGGCTATGGTTGCGAGATAAATCTTTTCAATATACCGTATTTATCGGCGTATAAAATCAGGGGAAAATCGCGGGTGAGTGTTATACGCCGATCCCCGTCGATCTCCGCTGATCGTGAGCGGAGCGATCGCCGCCGAGATACACATAGCCGAGTGTACTCGGCTCCGCTCACAGTCACGCCCAGTCCCGCCATTGGACCTGTGTTATGTCCATCATAGGGCGGGACTAGGCATGACTGTTAGCGGAGTACACTCGGCTATGTTTATCTCGGCTCTGCCCAGTCCCTGCGATCTCGGCTATGTTCGTTCCGCCCATCTCGGCGATCTCGGCGTCGCCCAGGCTCAATGACCTGGGGGCAAGGATGCACTGGGCAAGGCGTTTGGGGGCAAGGCCCCCAAGGCTGCCTGGGGCAAGGCTGCATGGACACTGGGGGCAAGGCTGCACTGGGGCAAGGGCGCCAAGGCTTTGGACACTGGGAAAGGCTGCATCCAAGGCTGCAATGACAAGCTGCAATATAATGTAATGGGGAGGCTGCACTGGGGGCAAGGCTGCACTGACAAGGCTGGACACTGGGGCAAGGCTGCACTGAATGGACACTGGGGGGGCACTGCAATGCAATGACACTGGGGCAAGCTGCACTGGGGCAAATGGACACTGGGGGCAAGGCTGCAGGCTGCACTGGGGCAAACTGGGGCAAGGCTGCAATGGACACTGGGGGCAAGGCTGCAATGACACTGGGGGCAAGGCTGCAGGGCAATGGACACTGGGGGCACACTGGGGGGGCAAGGCTGGGGCAAGGCTGCACTGGGGCTGCAATGGACACTGGGGGGCTGCAACTGGGGGACACTTGGGGCACAGGCTGCACTGGGGCAAGGCAATGGCAATGCACTGACAAGGCACAATGGACACTGGGGGCAAGGCTGCACAATGGGGGGGGCTGCACTGGGGCAAGGCTGCAATGGACACTGGGGGCAAGGCTGCAAATGATACTTATAAGGCTGCATTGATGGGCATTTAAATGGCTTAACCACTTGCCACTAAACACCCTTCCTGCCCACACCAATTTTCAGCTTTCAGCGCTCGCGCACTTTCAGGCATGCAATGCTGTAACCAAATGAATTTTTTATCATTTTGTTCGCACAAATAGAGCTTTAGTTTGGTGGTATTTATTCGCGACGACTCCGTTTTTTATTTTTTGCGATATAAGCGAAAACATAGCGGAAATTTTTGTCCGCTACATGTTTTTGGACTACTGTGGGGACATGTGTGTTTTACTATGGGGGACCCTAGACTGGTGATCAGTGAGTAAAAAAACATCTCATACCGAGGAGAGGAGGGCCGATTGCTAGCAACCGGCTGTTTGTTTACATCACATGACAGCCGTGATTCGTCACGGCCGTCATGTGATCAGGAGGGCCAATCACCGTGCCCTCCCGCCGAAAGGACGTTCCTGAACGTCCTTATCAGAAGTAGAACGCCTCCCACCCCGGCCGTATAACTACATTGGAATGTCCGAGCGCGTGTACGCCGCATCCCTCTAAGAAGACGTTCCTTCCTTATCACTAGACCTCCCAAAGTAAGGTGGGAAGTGGTTTTCCCTCACTTGGTGTGCTGACCTCCAATACGCCGATAAAACGGCAATTGCTTCAGCTCTTTTCTTCCCCGGATGAACTGATTGTCCCCAATTGGTTGTCTTGAAAGCTAGGATTTTAGCAAGCATACGGGATAGTTCAAATCGGACCATGAAGCTGAGCCTAGCTTTACCTGGCTTGAATACTTTAGGCAAAAGTATTCTAAGATTGAACTGTTCCAAAGGTTCACTGGCAAGCAGTGTCATACACCAAGCTCTTGTCTGGTACACTAGTCCAGTAAAACTTAGTGGGTCCAGGGAGTCTATCCAGTCATTTGTAACAAGGGCCATGGAATACTTGCTATTTGCTGTGACTTTACCATCTGGGTCGGCTTAGTTCCGGTCCATTTGCAGGGCACATGATTCCTGTCTGTAACATTCTGACCACCATTAAGGGACACTTGATTCCTTTCCCACATAGTTAGGGACATTCTTCTCAGTGGCCACAATCTAATATCCTTGGGGTAAGGCAATTCCAGATGAATTGATTTTCAAGGTTCCCTGACTAGGTCAGTGGTCTCCAAACTGGGGTCCATGGCATGTGGCCGTTTTGGTGGCCCCCTCCCACTAGTATTATTTGACACTAATAATTCCCTTTCAATGGTCCCCTACCAATGATGGGGCACTATTCCCTATTGACGGGGCACTCCCACCTGACACTACCGATGATGGGGCACTATTCCTCCCACTGACACCAACTGATGGGGCACTATTCCTCCAACTCTAATGTCTAAAAGACTCTATACTGGCCCTTTGTTTAGAAAGTTTGTAGACCCCTAGTCTAGGTTATAAAGGTTTAGAAAGGCTGATCCTGACAGTGTGTGAGATGGATGAAGGCAGAGACACCTGAAGCACAGTATCAGTGTTTATTTCTCAGAGAGCTGAATAACCTATATGGAAGTTTTGCTTCTCTGATCGTCAGGACTGCATTGTATGGCACTAAGACAATGATTGCTGAGCTCTGAACATAGCAGGCAGGGCAGAATACGAGGGTGTGGGCATTGATACGTCTGTTATTAGGCAGTGCATGCTACCTGTTGCAGATGAAGATTTGTTTATGTTCACAGGAATCAACTTTTTCTTCCTCTTTCTAAGCAGACTATCCTAATACAGAAGGAGCAAGCGGCGTGCTCTTCCCTACATCCAAAGATCCATCCCCTCGTGGTCCTCCTGACCCAGACAACTCCTGCAGTGGTCTGCAGTTTCTTGACCCGAATGGCTGGGACAGAGTATGGAGCTCTCTGGACCTTGATGTGTCTGGGCAGTCTAGCACACCGCCAGTAACCAAGTCAGGTAAGATGCTGTCTGAAAAGGGGCAGGCTTGCTGATTGGAAGACTGAAATTAAATCATATTTCTGTAAATACATTCAGTTAGAAAATACACAATATTACCAAAAGTATTGGGAACTTTAATGGCATTCCAGTCTTATGCCCCATGCACACGGTCAGATTTTCCGACGGAAAATGTCCTATCGGACAATGTTGTTGGAAATTCCGACCGTGTGTAGGCTCCATCGGACATTTTCCGACGGACAAAGTTTTTTATCTCCTGCTCTCAAATTTTCCGACTACAAAGTCCTATCGGACTTTTTCCGATCGTGTGTAGCGAATTCCGACAGACAAAGTGCCACGCATGCTCAGATGACATTACAAGACCAAAGCTATTGGCTACTAGCCTCTACGTAGTCCCGTCGTACGCAACGAACGTCACCACGTTCAGGATGATCGGATTTTCCGACAACTTTCCGACCGTGTGTATGCAACACCAGTTTTGGACAAAATCCGTCGGAAAAAATCAGACGGATTTTGTGGTCGGAATTTCCGACCGTGTGTATGGGGCATTAGTCCGTAGTGTTCAGTATTAGGCCAGTCAAGTTCCTCCACCCCAAACTCGCTCATCCAGGTCTTTATGGACCTTGCTTTGTGCACTGGTGCGCAGTCATGTTGGAACAGGAAGGGCCATCCCCAAACTGTTCCCACAAAGTTGGGAGCATGAAATTGACCCAAATGTCTTGGTATGCTGGCACCGGACAATCCTCCGGACTTTCCAGCGGAGGTCCGCCGGACTTTCCGAATGTGTGTACTTGCCCACACACGCCCGGATTGACCGCCGGAGTTTTGGCGTAAGTCCGCGGGACTTTTGAAATGAACGGACTTGCCCCACTCACAGAGAAAAGTCAGTTCATTTAGAACGTGACTCCAGGTAGACGGGACTAGCGAAGGAAGTCAATGCCGCCAATGCAGACATCAGCACCTAGGCCCCTCCCGTCGCGTTTCGTGCACAAGGATCCGCCTACAACTGGTTTGCTTGTGTGGTTATGACTTTTTCCCTTCCATAGTGTGTTTTCAGCAGATGCTGTTTGCAGCACTATATAAAAAAAACTCCAGGTTTTGCAGATTTCTAGAGTGGGGTGAAATAGATGCATACATGTGAAGGGCTTTACTGTCCATTGACCCATTTCAGAAACCCAGTGTTGAATTACTGATCTGTAGATAGCCAGTTGTCTGCAAAACTCTCATATATATGTATGGGGCTGACTGCTGGGCAACTAATCCCTCTAGTGATATAAAGATCTATATAGAGGAATCGGGACCTCCTTTCTCCTGCTGTTGATCCCTCTAGTGATAACTAAAGATAGATAAGGAAAACAGGACCACCTTCCTCCTGCTGGTGACCCCTCTAGTGATGTAAAGATCTATATAGAGGAATCAGGACCACCTTCCTCCTGCTGTTGACCCCTCTAGTGATAACTAAAGATAGATAAGGAAAACAGGACCTCCTTCCTCTTACTGGGATCCCTCTAGTGATATAAAGATCTATATAGAGAAATCAGGACCTCCGTTCTCCTGCTGTTGATCCCTCTAGTGATAACTAAAGATATATAAGGGAATCAGGACAGCTTTCCTCTTGCTGGGATCCCTCTAGTGATAACTAAAGATCTATATGGAGGAATCAGGACCTCCTTCTGGTGATCCCTCTAGTGATATAAAGATCTATATAGAGGAATCAGGACCTCCTTTCTCCTGCTGTTGATACCTCTAGTGATAACTAAAGATAGATAAGGAAATCAGGACCTCCTCCCTCCTGCTGTTGATACCTCTAGTGATAACTAAAGATATATAAGGGAATCAGGACCACCTTCCTCTTACTGGGATCCCTCTAGTGATATAAAGATCTATATAGAGGAATAAGAACCTCCTTCCTCCTGCTGGTGATCCCTCTATTGATAACTAATGATATATAAGGGAATCAGGACCACTTTCCTCTTACTGGGATCCCTCTAGTGGTATAAAGATCTATATAGAGGAATCAGGACCTCCTCCCTCCTGCTGGTGATCCCTCTAGTGATAACTAATGATATATAAGGGAATCATGACCACCTTCTTCCTGCTGGGATCCCTCTAGTGATATAAATATCTATATAGAGGAATCAGGACCACCGTCCTCTTGCTGGGATCCCTCTAGTGATAACTAAAGATCTATAGAGAGGAATCAGGACCTCCTTTCTCCTGATGTTGACCCCTCTAGTGATAGAAAGATCTATACAGAGGAATCAGGACACCCTTTCTCCTGCTAGTGACCCCTCTAGTGATAACTAAAGATTGATAAGGAAAACAGGACTACCTTCCTCCTGCTGGGATCCCTCTAGTGATATAAAGATCTATATAGAGGCATCAGACCTCCTTCCTCCTGTTAGTGACCCCTCTAGTGATAACTAAAGATATATAAGGGATCAGGACCTCCTTACTTCTGCTGGTGACCCCTCTAGTGATATAAATATCCATATAGAGGAATCAGGACCACCTTCCTCTTGTTAGTAATCCTTCTAATATTGTGTCCCAGTTTATTTTACCATGCAGCCCAAAACATGATTGTCTATTTTATCTTTCACACTTGTGAGACCTGAAAATTTGCTTCGATTTTTGCCGAGATTTTGATGCAAATTTAAGTAATGCCTTTGTAAACAAGAGGTCTATGGACCTCAAATCACACTAAAGTTGGACCAAAGTAGTGCAAGGACTACTTTGAAGTCGCTGAGACTTGAAGCCGCACAGATATGAACGGTACTCATTGGAAACCATGGGGAACGACTTGTCGTGCGACTTTGCAGGACAGGTCGCACAAGTGTGAAACGTGCCTTATTTGGCCATGCATGGTCGTGTTATAGAACATTAACTTGAAGACTAAACACAATTTCTTGATTTTTTTTTTTTTTTTTTTTATCCCTAGTTTTTAACCTACTGAAAAACCCTCCAGCAAACCCACCACCTCTTGGCTCCTGGCCACTGGATCCCATTTGCTCAGACTTGGTAGAGAAATACCCCGCCCTCCTGCTGAATGGCTCCAGATTAGACAACAGTTTGATTTTAGAATCCCGCTCTAGCAGCCCCTCGAGTTCTGATACAAGTGGATTCAGCTCTGCCTCGGATACCCTTACCGACTTGATTGTAAGTTAACAGCAACTTTACTTTCCTGATAATGAGCTTTTCTCTAAAGTATGTTGGCTTTACTCACACTTACACTAACCGGCCACTTTATTAGTTACACCTCGCTAGTACCGGGTTGGACCCTCTTTTGCCTTCAGAACTGCCTTTATTCTTGGTGGCAAAGATTCAACAAGGTGTTGGAAACATTCTTTAGAGATTTTGCTCCATAGTGACATGATAGCATCACACAGTTGCTGCAGATTTGTCCATGATGCGAATCTCCCCTTCCACCACATTCCAAAGGTGCTCTATTCGATTGAGATCTGGTGAGTGTGGAGCTCAATTTATGAGATCTGGTGAGTGTGGAGCTCTATTGGATGAGATATGGTGAGTGTGGAGCTCTATTGGATGAGATCTGGTGAGTGTGGTGCTCTATTGGATGAGATCTGGTGAGTGTGGTGCTCTATTGGATGAGATCTGGTGAGTGTGGTGCTCTATTGGATGAGATCTGGTGAGTGTGGTGCTCTATTGGATGAGATCTGGTGAGTGTGGAGCTCTATTGGATGAGATGTGGTGAGTGTAGAGACCATTGGAGTACAGAGACCTCATTGTCCAGTGGTGAGATGATTGGAGCTTTGTGACATGGTACATTATCCTGCTGGAACGAGCCATCAGAAGATGGGGACACTGTAGTCATAAAGGGATGGACATGGCCAGCAACAATACTCAGGTAGGTTGTGGGGTTTACCCTCTTGCCGCCAAACTGCCGTCATACTGTGGCAGGTCGGCTCTCCTGCGCAAACTGGCGTAGGTGTACGTTGGTCTGTGCAAGGAGGAGAATGGGCGTGAGTTTGTGCCCGCGGCGCGGGTTTGTGCCTGCGCGTCCCGCGGACTCGATGTCCTCTGGCGACCCGCGATCGATATGTACAGAGGAAGAACGGGGAACGGCCTACGTAAACAAGGCGATTCCCCGTTCTGCCTAATGACATGTCAGAGATCTTCTAATCCCAGTGATCGTGAACAGTGATCTCTCTCATGTCCCAGTGAGCCCATCCCCCCTGCAGTTAGAACACACCCAGGGAACACAGTTAACCCCTTGATCGCCCCCTAGTGTTAACCCCTTTCCTGCCAGTGTCATTTTTACATTGATCAGGGCATTTTTATAGCAATGTAATAATGTCACTGGACACCAAAAAGTGTCATTTGGAGTTAGATTTGTCTGCCGCAATGTCGCAGTCCCGCTAAAAATCGCAGATCGCTGCCATTACCAGTAAAAACAATAATTAAAAAAAATCTATCCCGTAGTTTGTAGACGCAATAACTTTTGTGCAAACCAATCAATACATCGATTATTGCGATTTTTTTTAACAAAAATATGTAGAAGAATATATATCGGCCTAAACTATTTTTTTAATATATTTTTTTGGGGTTATTTATTATAGCAGAAAGTAGAGCTGCATCATTCTGGCCAAAATGAGAATCGCGATTCTTTTGCTTAGAATAAAGATCACGATTCTCTCACGATTCTCAAAAAACGGCACTTACGAGACGATGATGCTGCCCCTCCTCACCCATGGCATTAGAAAACATTGGGACACCTGCTTGGCAATGTTGCGCCCCTTCAGGTTAGTAACTGGGGCTGACAACAGCCCAGGCAGCAGGCTCCATTTTCTACTCTCCATACACATATATGTTTCCAGCCCCCTGTGAGAAATGTGTTGCAGGTAAAGGCCGAGTCTGGGGCCTCAATTAATGTCTGTTGTGGGAGGGATGTAGCGGCTTTGCTGGAGAGCTGGCCTGTCGGCAGATAGAGATCAATCCGAGGGGGAGGGCACCCGGTGACGCTACAAACGGTGTGAGAGGCGTGTGTGCTTTGTGCAGGCCGCTAGTGGAGCGGGACCGCCCGTGGAGGCCGAAGCCGGGGCCTCGATTTTCGGACTGGCCGGCAGCAGATTTACAGCCGCGATCTGGACCACGGCAACGGTGTTTAGCCGCTCGGTGGGCCAAGGAGGGGGTGCCCGAGGTGGTTACCGGAGGCCAAGAGGGTAGGGCAGGTATTTAAATGCTGATGCTCAATTGGTACTAAGGGACCCAAAGTGTGCCAAGAAAATATCCCCCACACCATTACACCACCACCACCACCAGCCTGAACCGGTTGATACAAGGCAGGATGGATCCGTGATTTCATGTTTACACAAATTCTTACCTGACCATCTGAATGTCACTGCTGAAATCCAGACTCATCAGACCAGGCAATGTTTTTCCAATCTTCTATTGTCCAATTTTGGTAAACCTGTGCGAACTGTAGTCTCAGTTTCCTGCTGACAGGAGTGCAACCCCCCCCCCCCCCCCCGGTGTGGTCTTCTGCTGCTGTAGCCCATATGCTTCAGGGTTTAATGTGTTGAGCGTTCAGAGATGGTATTCTGCATACCTTGGTTGTAATGAGTGGTTATTTGAGTTACTGTTGCCTTTCTATCATCTGGAACCAGTCTGCCCATTCTCCTCTGACCTCAACAAGGCATTTTCCTCCACACAACTGCCGCTCACTGGATATTTTCTCTTTTTCCCACCATTCTCTGTAAACCCGAGAGATGGTTGTGTGTGAAAATCCCAGTAGATCAGCAGTTTTTTAAATACTCACACCAGTTCGTCTGGCACAAACAACCATGCCACGTTCAAAGTCACTTAAATCCCCTTTATTCCCCATTCTGATGTTCGTCTTCACCACATCTAGATGCCTAAATGCATTGAGTTGCTGCCATGTTACCAAGCAATTTAACAGGTGTATCTAATAAAGTGGCTTGTGAGTGTATGTGCATTATGGTGGCCTGTCTTCTACTGAATGAAAAAAAAAATAGCATTTCCAGAAGCAGGATTTGCAAGTATTATGCCCCGTTCACACGGTCGGACTTTCCGACAGAAAATGTGCGATCGGATCGTGTTGTCGGAAATTCCGACCGTGTGTAGGCTTCATCTGACTTTTTCTGTCGGAATTTCTGACACACAAAGTTTTGCCGTGTACACATGATCGCAATTCTCGTCGGAAAAGCCTTGGTCGTTTTTTCCGACGGAATTCCGCTCAAGCAAGTCTTGCATACACACGGTCACACCAAATTCCGACCGCCAAGAACGCGGTGACGTACAACACTACGACGAGCCACGAAAATGAAGTTCAATGCTTCCGAGCATGTGTCGAATTGTTTCTGAGCATGCATCAGAAATTTTGCGCGTCGGAATTGCCACAGGCGTTAGGAATTTTTGATAGAAACTTTTTCCGTCTGAAAAATAGAGAACCTGCTCTCAATCTTTTGCTGGCTGAAATTCCGCCAGCAAAAGTCCGATGGAGCCTACACACGGTCGCATTTTCCGACCAAAAGCTCACATCGGTCTTTTGCTGGTGGAATTTACGATCGTGTGTACGCAGCATTAGAGGTCACAACAACAAACGAACAACAACAACAAAATCCGATTGTTTCAATTCCGATCGTGTGTAAACAATTGCCACGCATGCTCAGAATAAATTACGAGATGAAAGCTATTGGCTACTGGCCTCTTTATAGTCTCGTCGTACGTGTTGTACGTCACCTCGTTCTGACCGATCGGATTTTCCGACAACTTTGTGCGACCGTGTGTATGCAAGACAAGTTTGGGCCAAAATCCGTCGGAAAAAATCTGATGGATTTTGTCGTCGGAATGTCCGTCCGTGTGTACAGGGCATTGCAGTGTATTCGTTTTACAATAACCTGTATACATTTTAGAGTTACCGTATATACTCGAGTATAAGCCGAGTTTTTTCAGCACATTTTTTTGTGCTGAAAGTGCCCCCCCTCGGCTTATACTGGAGTCAAGCACTTTTCTGCAGCAGAGAATGCCATTTTCTAACCCGAATTTGGGGCCCCGTATCTCAGGGCCACTTGGTGCTAGAAACCCCAAATTTGATTTGCAAACACAGTGGAACTAGCACTACAAGGTTAAGGTTCCTAGCACCAAGTGGCCCTGAGATACGGGGCCCCAAAGTCGGTTCAGAAAATTTCATTCTCTGCTGCAGAAAAGTGCTTGACATTTTCCGAACCGACTTTGGGGCCCCGAATCTCGGGACCACTTGGTGCTAGGAACCCCATCTTGGATATGTTTTAGTGCTAGTTCCACTGGGTTTGCACACCAAATTTGGGGTCCCTAGCACCAAGTGGCCCCGAAACACGAGGCCCCAAAGTCGGTCCACTGTGTCCATCTGCAGCAATATTATTTCGGGACCCTTTAGGTCAGGAGACCCCAAATTTTGGCTGCAGCTAGGGGGCATCTAGGAACCCTTAACTACCAAGTTTGAAGTTTGGGGGACCTATGGCTGCAAATGGGCACAGTGAGGCTGCAAATGGGCATTGTTGACCCTCTTTTCCACTTACAGTAGCTGCGCATTTCTCACCCTAGGCTTATACTCGAGTCAATAGGTTTTCCCAGTTTTTTGTGGTAAAATTAGGTGCCTCGGCTTATACTCGAGTATATACGGTATCTTTCATACTGATTTGATAAAGTTCACTAATTTGTCATGTTTGTGGCTTACTCTAGTCAGGTTTGCGGATCTCTCCTTCTCTACCATTCCAATCTCCGAGAGGTGGCGTATCTCGAGACCCTTTGAAGTTGGGCATTGGCTCAAGGCGGGATCCAGACAATGGAGCTTCCCACTTGAGGATGTCCAAGACATGGACGGGTCCTTCTGCCGGGCCATCCTGGAACCTTTTAAAATCGTCAGACGACCCATTTAGTATTGAAAGGGAAGCTCGGCTGCATAAACAGGCTGCAGGTAAGATATTTGTGGACATTGTCACCTTTTTTGAAAAGTTGAAGGATACCGGGGAGCCGGAAAAAAAAATCCAGATACCATATCGGCTGAAACGACGAGCACATGTAATGCCACGTACACACGATCTGAATTCTCGTCGGAAAAAACTCTGACGGTTTTTCCGGCGGAATTCCGACGGAATTCCACTCAAGCTGTGTTGCCTACACACGGTCACACCAAATTCCGACGGTCAATAACACAGCGGCATAAAACACGTTCGACAGTACTATAAAAGGGAAGTTTAATGCTTCCAAACATGCGTCGAATTGTTTCTGAGCATGCGTCGGAATTTTGCGTGTCGGAATTGCATACACACGATCGGAAAATCCGATAGAAAGGTTTTCCGTCTGAAAAATTGAGAACAGGTTCTCAATCCAAAGTCCGTCGGAAATTCCGACAGAAAAAGACCGATGGGCATACACACGGTCGGAAAATCCGATGAAAAAGCTCCCATCGGACTGTTTCCATCGGAAATTCCGACCGTGTGTACGCCGCATAATATGTATTTATCCTTTCTATTTTACTATACTAACTCTGGGAGCAAGGAAGACTACATCAGAACAGGCAGGTTTAGAGATAGACATCTGCCCCTTGGCTATCCTCCCTTTGGTTGCTTCATGTGGTGGGGAGCCTAATGGTAGGGAGGTTCAAGAGGTAACATAGAGTGGGAACAAAAAACAGCCAGATAAGTACAACATATAGGGACATCTTTATTAATCATGCCAAATCCACACTACTCTTATTTTCATATTTTACACCAGGGATATGCAATTAGCGGAACTCCAGCTGTTGCAAAACTACAAGTCCCATCATGCCTCTGCCTCTGGGTGCCATGCTTATGGCTGTCAGAGTCTTGCTATGCCTCATGGGACTTGTAGTTCTGCAACAGCTGGAGGTCTGCTAATTGCATATCCCTGTTTTACACTATTGTCAAAAGTATTGGGGTGCCCACCTTTACACTTTAATGACTTTAATGACATCCCAGTCTTAGTCCGTAGGGTTCAATAATGAGTTGGCCCACCCTTTGCAGCTATAACAGCTTCAACTCTTCTGGGAAGGCTGTCCACAAGGTTTAGGAGTGTGTCTATAGGAAGGTTTGACCATTCTTCCAGAAGCGCATTTGTGAGGTCAGGCACACACGCGACTGCGACATTTTGACACATTTTTGGGACCATTGGCATTAATACAGCGATCAGTGCTATAAAATTGCATTTATTACTGTAAAAATGTCACTGGCAG
>CM053037.1:33125910-33140844 GCA_028564925.1 Lithobates sylvaticus | reverse complement strand
CCCTTTCACACTGCCAAAGCCCGAAAAACGCTGGTAAAGCGCTGCTTAAACTAGCGGCGATTTACCTGCGTTTTTGGAGCGCTATTAACCTCCTGCTAGTAACCAAATAAAGGGTTAAAAGCTCCCACAAAGCGCCGCTGCCATAAGCGCTTTGCAGGCATTTTTTAGGCGCTTCCTATTGATTTTAATGGGAAGGGGGGCTTTAGGAGCAGTGTATTTACCGCCCCAAAAGCGCTGCAATTAAGCTGCTTGCAGGACTTTTTTTGACCCCCTGCCAGGCTTTCACATTGGGATTGCAGATGAGGCTTCTTTCAGGCGCTTTACAGGCGCTTTTTTTTTTTTTTTTTTAACGCTAATGCGCCTGAAAAACGCCCCAGTGTGAAAGGGGTTTTAGTGTTACTTAAAGTGAACCCTCATTCAAAAAAATTTACTTCTCTCCCATTAGGATAAAGCCTCCTTCTTCTTTTTTTTTTTTTTTTTTTTTTATTATTATTTTTATTTTATATTTTTAATTTTTTAATTTTTTTTTATAACTTCATAAGGTTTTTGTGCCTCCCCCAACATGACGGGCTCATCGAAATCCATCTATCAATATTTTAACGCCTTAGGGCTCTTTGACAAGGACGTGTCCGTGTACGGAGCCCGCTCCGTCCATCCCCGCTGTGCAGGAAGATGACAGGTCCGTCAGTGCGCCGCTCTCCCCTATGGGGGGTCGGATGACGACGGACCGTAGAGTCGTCATCCGATCCGCAGACGAATGGAAAAATAGGTTTTTCCTCCGTCTCACACTTTTTCGGATCGGAGCGGGTCGGATGTCAGCAGGTGGGATCACCGCTGACATCCGTCCCTCCCTAGGGGTCTATGGAGTGTCCGTTCAAGGCCTGCCTAAAAAACTGACAGGGGGACCTAAACGGATCGTCCGTGTGAAAGGCCTTATTCTTGTCCACTGCAAAATGTCTTTGTGCATAGCTGTTAAAAGCGAACTGTCTCTGTTTGGCTGGAAGACCCCCTGAGATGCTGAGCATATTAGGAGACTGAGGGCTGATAGGGGAATCGGTCATTCTCCCCCCTGCGAGAGAAAGAAGTGCGGTGCCTATTAACTAAAAAAAATCGATCATTCTGGGTGTGTGAAAGTAAGAGGGATAGAATAACATCATGGGGAAATGGTGTTGCTTTACTTTTTCTAGATTCGGTTCCCTATCTTGCCTGACAGAGCAGCTTTAAAAAAAAAAAAAAAGGACATTTTGCACGGCCCGGCCTTCTAAGATTGCAGCATGTTTGTCCTTCAGCCCTCCCATTAGCTTTGAACTATGGCCCTGAGCGATGATAGAGAATGTTCCTGTGCCCAGGCTGCAGCCAGACAAGTAAACCTATAAAGGTTTTTTTTATCCTTTTTAAGCTTTATAATAAGTGTGATAATGCTGTGGTTCAAAACCAGTGTAAGAAACAATGCCGCCTTTAATAGCGGGCAGCCTAGACCGTTCTCCTCTCGCATACGTAACCCCTTCAGCCCAGGAAGGTTTTACCCCCTTAATGACCAGGCCATTTTGTGCGATACGGCACTGCATTATTTTAACTGACCATTGCGCAGACGTGCGACGTTGTACCCAAACAAAATCAATGTCCTTTTTTTTTTCTCCACAAACGGATATTTCTTTTGGTGGCATTTGATCCCGTCTGCGGTCTTTATATTTTTTGCGCTATAAACAAAAAGCAACAAATTTGGGGGCGGGGAGGGATTATTTTTTACTTTCTGCTAAAAAAAATCAGCAAATATATGTAAATGAAATTTCTTCAATTAATTTTGTATTCTGCTACATATTTTCGGTAAAAAAAAAGTCCCAATTCGCATATATTGGTTTGCGCAAAAGTTATCAAGTCTGCAAAATATTGTGTATTTTTATGGCATTTTTTTATTTTTACTAGTAATAGCGGCGATCAGCTTTTTTTTTTCTTTTTAGTCCCGTCGTACGTGCTGTACGTCATCGCGTGAACCGCCGGAATTTTTTTTTTTTTTTTGTCCGTTAGCTTTCAAGTCCGGCGAAGCCCAGCTGGAAAATTAGACACTAAGCGACACTTTTTGGGGACCTGTGACACCAATACAGTGATCAGTGCTAAAGGAAATTCACTGTATAAATGACACTGGCGGGTAAGGAGTTAACATCAGGGCAATCAAAGGGTTAAGTGTGCTCCTAGGAAATGCTTTGTGTGTGGGGGGGGGGGGGGGCTGACTACAGGCCGCCGGACCCAGAAGTCGCGAATGTTACAGGTACGTTGTTTCACGCAGTGGTCTAAGTAGTTGGACCCCTTTCACACTGGGGCACTTTTCAGGCATTTTAGCGCTAAAAATAGCGCCTCTTAAGCCACCCCAGTGTGGAAGCCCAAGTGTTCTCTCACTGGGGCGGTGCACTTGCAGGACAGAATAAAAAGTCCTGCAAGCAGCATCTTTGGGGCGGTGCGGGAGCATACAGCGCTCCCAAATTTAAATAAAAAAAAAAAAACTATTTTTACTTTCTGCTATAAAAGCTATCCAATAATAATAATAATAAAAAAAAAAAAAAATCAAAGGTTTCTGAGAGTGTACAAAAACAAAAACGGCTCCTTCTCTCCTGATATTGACAGCAGCAGGTGGGACCGGCTCATGATCATGTGACCACTGTGACAACCAATCACAGTGCTCACGTATTCAGGCAGACTTTCCTGTCCCCTGGATGTCGTAGCCCAGTTAAAGGGAGCGTTGGGGGGGGGGGGGGGGCTGGGATGCGATGCAGTTAACAAGGGCTTCTATGCTATTGGATTAGCTATGGGACAAACGTCAAGCGGTGATTATAAGCAGCAGTCTGTATGAATGGAAAATAGTATTAAACTTCCAGCTGAAGATGGAATTCATGTTCCCACACTCCCTGCGCAGCACCAACCATACTGAGAGTGGGAGGTCATGCACTGTGAGTCAGCCATGCATGACGTGTAAAAATAAAAAAAAAAATCCATCGAAAATAACTCGGTCATTGTAAACGTTCAGATCTTTAAATAACAAACAAGTTAAACTTGCCTACTCTGTGCATTTGCTTTGCACAAAGCAGCCGCTTGCAATGGGGACACTGGTGCATGCTTGCTCCCGAGCCGCCTCTGTGTGTCCCCCGCTCCCTCCTCACTGGCTGTGATTGACAGCAGCGGGAGACCCGGTGGCTCCCATGGATGTGTGAGTCAGTGAGGAGGGAGAGGGCCTCTGCTATCGTGCCCATCGCTGTATTGGGCGGGGGGGGGAGCTGCATGCAGTAGTTTCTTTTTTTTTTTTTAATACCTTAACTGTAAACTTAATAGTATATACAGTATATATCTCGTCTCTAATAGTATATACAGTATATCTCGCCTCTAATGGTATATACAGTATATATCTCGCCTCTAATAGTATATACAGTATATATCTCGCCTCTAATGGTATATACAGTATATATCTCGCCTCTAATGGTATATATCTCGCCTCTAATGGTATATACAGTATATATCTCGCCGCTAATGGTATATACAGTATATATCTCCCCTAATGGTATATACAGTATATATCTCGCCTCTAATGGTATATACAGTATATATCTCCCCTAATGGTATATACAGTATATATCTCCCCTAATGGTATATACAGTATATATCTCCCCTAATGGTATATACAGTATATATCTCGCCTCTAATGGTATATACAGTATATATCTCCTCTAATGGTGTATATACAGTATATCTCGCCTCTAATGGTGTATATACAGTATATCTCGCCTCTAATGGTGTATATACAGTATATATCTCGCCTCTAGTGGTGTATATACAGTATATCTCGCCTCTAGTGGTGTATATACAGTATATCTCGCCTCTAGTGGTGTATATACAGTATATATCTCGCCTCTAATGGTGTATATACAGTATATCTCGCCTCTAGTGGTGTATATACAGTATATCTCGCCTCTAGTGGTGTATATACAGTATATCTCGCCTCTAGTGGTGTATATACAGTATATCTCGCCTCTAATGGTGTATATACAGTATATCTCGCCTCTAATGGTGTATATACAGTATATCTCGCCTCTAATGGTGTATATACAGTATATCTCGCCTCTAATGGTGTATATACAGTATATCTCGCCTCTAGTGGTGTATATACAGTATATCTCGCCTCTAGTGGTGTATATACAGTATATCTCGCCTCTAGTGGTGTATATACAGTATATCTCGCCTCTAATGGTGTATATACAGTATATCTCGCCTCTAATGGTGTATATACAGTATATCTCGCCTCTAATGGTGTATATACAGTATATCTCGCCTCTAATGAGAGATATATATATATATATATATATATATATATATATATATATATATATATATACCATTCGAGGCGAGATATACTGTATATATACACCATTCGAGGCGAGATATACTGTATATCTCGCCTCTAATGAGATATATATATATATATATATATATATATATATATATATATATATATATATATATATATATATATATATCGCCTATATATATATATATATACAGTGTAGCTCGCCTCTAATGGTATATATACAGTATAGCTTGCCTCTAATGGTATATATACAGTATAGCTCGCCCCTAATGGTGTATACAGTATATCTCTTCTGTCTGTTATTCTCAGAGTGGATTACATATTTTGCTCCCTAATCATATAGTTGGTTATTTATATTTACCACTGTATAGAGATATGTAAGAATAAATTGCCTTTTTTTTAAAAACTTTACATATTAACTAAATTATACACCACACTTTTTTTTTTTTTAAGGTTATTAATCGATTAATCAAAACAATAATCGGCCAACTAATCAATTTATGAAAATAATCGTTAGCTGCAGCCCTATTCTGCTGGACACCTGTCTAATGAATAATTAGACTCACCTCTGGATGAATTTGTGTTAATTAGGATTTTGTCGTCTAAAATAATTTAGCTTTGCTCCTAAGAATTTCATTCGGGTGTATTCATTTTTGCAACATGGTCTTGAATGAGCGATTTTGTTTGATTTAACAAATCTTGGTTGCAATCAATGTCCCACGCTTGTGGGAGTATTTTGTAGCCTAGAGGCCCATAAAAAATGTTGATTCTGGGAGGAAGTAAAAGTTTTCTGACCATTCTGTTGGGGTGTTTCACTCATTGATGACGAGGACTGTGTGAAATTAATCATTTAGTTTCCTTTTTATAGATCATAAGCAGTCATGTATGAGGACCCACAACTCTTCTTTTTATTTTTTTTATTTTTTTTTTTTGCTTGCTGGTAAAAATATGGGCAAGAAAACTGAAGAGGCTTAAAGTGATGTGTGTTTGTGTCACTATCATGTGTTTACTTGCTAATGTAATAGAGGAAATGAGTAATTTAGTGGCTGCTCAGTACAGACAATGGTAATATTCTAGGCAAAGAAACATCTTGGATTACATTGTGAAGGGTTTTCCTGTGTTCCGGTTTCGCCATTGCCTGTATTTTATCTTCACTTGTACAAGACGATTAGGTTTGGGACTATAAAAAAATAGTTTCCCTGTTGGGGCAGCCAATCAATTTTGGTTCTTTTTAGTTCAAGGTTTAGATGACCACTAAATGGATGTAGATTTTTATCACTGCTCACATGGCAGAGGACATTTTGGGTGAAGGCCTTCTCCGTGTATATTGCATCACTTTCTTTATACGGTTTTATCAAAACTTTGGATAGGAAGCACATGGGAAGGGGAACTAAAGGGCCTAGAAAATAATGGAAGAGGACTGTTGTGTCATGTGGAGGACTTCTCTGTTTCTAGTAGAGCTGCACGATTCTGGCCAAAAATGAGAATCGCGATTCTTTTGCTTAGAATAAAGATCACGATTCTCAAAAAACGGCACTTACGAGACTGCGCAGCGCACTGATGATGCTGCCCCTCCTCGCCCATGGCATTAGAAAACATTGGGACTCCTGCTTGGCAATGTTGCGCCCCTTCAGGTTAGTCACTGGGGCTGACAACAGCCCAGGGAGCAGGCTCAATTTTCTACTCTACATACATACATACATACATACATACATACACACACACACACACACACACACACACACACACACACACACACACACACACACACACACACACACACACACACACACACACACACACACACACACACACACATATATATACATACACACATACACACACATACATACATACATACATACATACATACACACATACATACATACATACATACATATACACACACATATACACACACATATATATATACACACACACACATATATACACACACATACACACACATATACACACATATACACACACATACATACATTTTATTTAGGGCAGCAAGCCCAGAGATAGGTCAAGTAAATGGGTGGATAAACATACAATTTTACATACATACATACATACATACATACATACAAAAACACACACATATATATTAATCTCAGTCCTTTTTCAAGGCAATATCTGTTCCATTTGCTCAATAGTACTGTATGAGACTCCCATTAGTATCAACACCATTGCACCACAATGGTAATGGTACCCACTTGCAGAGCTTTGGAGGGGCTTGTATGGCCCAATGGTTTACAGAGATAAGGTCTCAATGTATCCAAGGTATACAGTGGGTCTTGTGCTATTAAAAAAATGCTAGGCATTTAAGGCTCGAACTCCAAGCCATACTAGGAAGTTGCAACACCTGGGCCAGAAATAGAGAATCAAGAGAGTAGATAGGTGGTATTAGTGTCAAAAG
Organism: Lithobates sylvaticus; assembly: GCA_028564925.1. Classification (NCBI taxonomy): domain Eukaryota; kingdom Metazoa; phylum Chordata; class Amphibia; order Anura; family Ranidae; genus Lithobates; species Lithobates sylvaticus. The sequence goes on along the minus strand of CM053037.1, from coordinate 33,134,068 downwards.
GGAGTATATGATGCAAAGGGAGTGTGTGGTGTGTTGAAATGCAATATAGCACAGCGCCGGCAGGAAATGTGATGCTAGTCCCGCCATTGTGATGCTTATATGTATGTAATGATTGGTATCAGCTGTGCAGACCCTGGTAAGGGGTGAGTGCACTCAGCCGAAAAATAATTGGGGCCAGGGCATTTACATACACACATACATCCCAGTCACCATGCACCACCCACAGATCTACATTTTAAAATGGTTAAGTTAAAGAAAAATGTATATCGAACTTCTACTCAACAAGAAATATGTGTGTGTGTGTGTATGTATGTGAGAGAGATATATCCATCTATATGTATCAGGGCTTTACAAACCCCAGGTCGCAGAGTTATTCATGGTGGCATAGGGAGGACTGAGATTACTGGATGTGATAGTGCAGTCATAATGAAGCTCACATGTTGGAAAAAGAATGACATGCCTGCTCGGATCAATGCTGGCATTTCCCAGTGTTCTGCCGAGAAAGGTCCCCCCGGCGGATAATGACCCCCATGGTACTGTGCAGACGCAGCGCTTGCGCAGTACCAACTACAACGGACCCGCCGAAAATAGCCGAAGATAAACAGCTGTGAGTCAGCTGTACACAGCGCCTGCGCAATGACACCGGCCGGGGTCTCTGAAGAAGAAACGTGGTACCGCCCAGGTATCCACCGCATCACGCTCTCTGCTGATGTCCGCTGCGGGGAACGGGGCCATTTGTGTCCCACGCTGGTTCCGACTGCTTCTCCGGTCCACGCTACATCCCTGGGACACCTGGAAAATCGCTGTAATCCAGACTGGAGATCGTGGGCGGGGGGGGAATCGAGATTGCGATTTATATTACGATTAATCGTGCAGCTCTAGTTTCTAGTGGCATCTAACCTAGAGGAACAGTCTAAAGTTCCACTGATGTCAAAGATTGCTTATCCAAGAATTTTCAGATGAAGATGCAGTGTATTATGAAAGGCTCTTTAGCTAACTACACACTTCACTTTTTGAATATAGTAAACTATATGGCTAAATAATGGTGGATATCTGACAATCGCACCTAAAGTGCCTTGAAAAAGTATTCATACCCCTTGACATTTTCCACATTTGGTCACTTTACAACCAAAAACGTAAATGTATTTTATGTGATAGGCCAAAACAAAGTGGCAGATCTTTATGGAGCTGACTTCACCCTGAGGCGCTGGCGGTAAAGCGGCGCTTTACCGTCGTTTTAGCGGTGCTTTTCGGCCGCTAGCGGGGCAGTTTTAACCCCCGCTAGCGGCCGAAAAAAGTGGGTTTGAATCGCTGCCCCATTGTTTTCAATTGGAAGGGGCGCTTTAGGAGCGGTAAATACACCGCTCCTACATCGCTCCAAAGATGTGGCTTGCAGGACGTTTTTCAGCATCCTGCAAGCGCACTGCTCAAGTGGTAAAGCCCTCGGGCTTTCACACCGGAGAGACGGCAGCGGCTGTTTGAGGGCGCTTTGCAGGCGCTATTTTTAGCACTTTAGCGGCTGCAAAGCGCCTCAGAGTTCACACTGCTGCGGTGGGGGAGATCGCATATGATTCGCACCGCTGTTTGAGGGCGCTTTGCAGGCGCTATTTTTATGGGGGGTGTCATTAACATTTCACTGACACTCCCAGCAGCTCGCATAGGGCAGTGTGAACTGCCAGCGGTAGATTTGCAGCGTTCCCGCACCGCAGCAGTTCAGAACAGAAAAGGGCCTTTCCTAAATGGTAAGACTGGAAGAGCACTTGATTTTTGTATGATGTAGCATTAACTGTACCCATTGCTGGAATAAACTGAAGTCATTTGGAGGGGTGCCCACATGCTTTAACCATACAGTGTAGGGAGTTGGGCGGGTGCCCACTAACTCTAGGCTATATTGCATATCACATTTAGAGTTACCAAAAGTTATGCAATATTAGGGTGTGCCTTCAAGATGATTCTAAGGGTAGAAGGCTTTTTACCATAATGTTCCAATTATTTTTGCTGCTACTATTTGAAAAATATGAAGATGTGAGAACCTGTCTTATACATGAATGCAAGATAATATTTATGGGAACTCTGAATCCTGAATAGATCCCCCAATTGTTCTGAAATGGACCAATAATTCAGAAGCATTCTAAGCAATTCGCAGTCTGTGGGCAGCATGGGGGGTGCTCAGCATGGAGAGGATTCTCCTAGAAAGGGGTGATGGAAAGTAAACAGTTCACATACACTACAGACATTTTAGCATTGCAGATGTCCACCTTTTCCATTTTAACATATTGAAATGGGACGTTTCAGTATTTTCCTCAGGTCTTGGCTCAAAATTCTCGAATGACGGTGCCTGCCTTTACCATAGTCCCACGACAAGTTCGTATTTTGATTGCCCTTTGCCAATATTGAACTTCTGTAGCAAAGCAGAGGATGCCTGCAATTTGATTTCCAGTTCTGTGCCAGTTTCTTGGAAAGCAAGCCAGTTTAACCGCATACAGATTCTTGGAAATATTTTCGGTGAACAGAAGGCTGTGGGTGTAGATTGAGTCACATTTTAACCTGGAAGACCAGTAAGGCCACGTGATATTCATTCAGTAAGTTTTTTATTTGGTAGTTTTATTAGATTTGGGTTCTGCAGGAAGGCATGCAGCTCTGTGCAGCGTCTGCCAGGTCACATGTCTTACTAAACAGAAAATGAAAGTGAATGTAATCCCCATTTATAGGTAGTTTCTTGTAAACACCCAATACAGAGTCTTGCATTGCATAAAGCAACTGGTAATGGAATCCTCTTATGATATGGCTGATTTTTAGCTGCATTGGCCTACAGTAACATTGACGGGTACTAGCACACACTTGGGGGGCAAAAGCACTATGCTGTTTAATCTGCTTCTCCTCGCTCAGGAACAGGAACCAAAAAATAAAATATTGATAATGTAAGGGAGTAGGAGGAGGCCGAGTCTACAGACTGAAAGCTAAGCTGGACAGGGCCTTAAGCATATATATATATATATATATATATATATATATATATATATATATATATATATATATATATATATATATATATATATATATATATATATATATATTATAAACAGACGCTTTAAGGCCCTGTCCAGCTTGGCTTTCAGTCTGTAGACTCGGCCTCCTCCTACTCCCTTACATTATCAATATTTTAGCGAAGAGATGGGACATCTCGGTGACTTCCTTCCTGCGTTGCCTCCTGCTCTGCATGTGAACCCAAGCAAGGGAGAGCTCTAGTATTTATAATCAAGCTATGAACATTTCACTTTTTTTCTTCCTCTCTCCACACCCTCTGACTAATTGTCTAGGACAAAGAAAACTGGTCATACTAAAACTTTCATCATTTCTCAAGTATGTTGAAGGAACCATATCAGCCCCATTACATAGCTGAAGGCAATTGAAATGTATTTTGTGCAGATCCTGTCAAGTGACTTGTGTTCTGAACAATCTGGCTTCATGCTGGTCACTCCCACAACTGGGTTTGGTATAGTCACTGTTTTCATTGCCTCCTATTATATGGCACAAAAACACTTGCCTGTAGACTTTACTTAGTGTATAAAAAAAAAAGTGAACCCCGGGCAAATATAAAAGTAAATGCTCTGTATTAGTTTATCATTATATGCAGGGTTTATTTTCTTAGAGAATAGGTGCAGGAACTCCTCCCTTCCGAGTCCCCTACCCACCTCCGAGCACCATTTCTTGGTTCCACCTCCCAGCACCACCCCTTTTTAGAGAATACACAACCAAGTATCATTTAATCACAATTTAAATCACTAGTAGGCTTGATTTAAATCCACTCAATTTAAGTAATTTTTTTTTTTTTTTTCCAATTCAGTAATTTTTTTTATTGATTTTCCTTTCACAAATACAAAATACACATTTCACATACATATTTTCCAGATACAGTTGTCATACACATATTACATCCACAGTAACCCCCAATTAAAAAGCAGATCAACAAAACACACAAAAAAAGGGTGGTCCCAAATCAAAAATACAATAAGACGATATACAATACTTTCCTCTCCTCCCTCCCCATACCCTCCCATAAATAGGAAGTCCTCATTTTTAACCACTTCAGCCCCGGACCATTTGGCAGCCAAAGGACCAGAGGTCTTTTTTCAATTTCGCACTGCACTACTTTAACTGGTAATTGCGCGGTCATGCAATTTTGTAACCAAACGAAATTTGCGTCCTTTTCTTCCCACAAATAGAGCTTTCTTTTTTGATGGTATTTGATTGCCTCTGTGATTTTTATTTTTTGCGATATAAACGGAAAAAGAGCGAAAATTTTGAAAAAAAAAGAGATTTTCTACTTTTTGTTATAAAAAAAATCTAATAAACTCAATTTTAGTCAAACATTTGGGCCAAAATGTATTCAGCCACATGTCTTTAGTAAAAAAAAAATGCCAATAAGCGTATATTTATTGGTTTGCGCAAAAGTTATAGCGTCTACAAACTAGAGTACATTTTCTGGAATTTACACCGCTTTTAATTTATGACTGCCTATTTCATTTCTTGAGGTGCTAAAATGGCAGAGAAGTACAAACCCCCCCCAAATGACCCCATTTTGGAAAGTAGACACCCCAAGCTATTTGCTGAGAGGCATGTTGAGCCCATTGAATATTTTTTTTTTAGTCCCAAGTGATTGAATAAAGACAAAAATAAAAAAGATTTTTTTTTTTTTTCAAAAAGTTGTCACTAAATGATATATTGCTCACACATGCCATAGTTATATGTGGAATTGCACCCCAAAATACATTTTGCTGCTTCTCCTGAGTATGGGGATACCACATGTGTGGGACTTTTTGGGAGCCTAGCCGCGTACGGGGCCCCGAAACCCAAGCACCGCCTTCAGGATTTCTAAGGGTGCAAATTTTTGATTTCACTCCTCACTACCTATCACAGTTTCGAAGGCCATAAAATGCCAAAATAGCACAAAACCCCCCCAAATGACCCCATTTTGGAAAGTAGACACCCCAAGCTATTTGTTGAGAGGCATGGTGAGTATTTTACAGCTCTCATTTGTTTTTGAAAATGAAGAAAGTAAAGAAAAAAAAAAATTTTTTTTTCAATTTTCAATTTTCAAAACTTTGTGACAAAAAGCAAAATACTCACAATACCTCTCAGCAAATAGCTTGGGGTGTCTACTTTCCAAAATGGGGTCATTTTGGGGGGTTTTATGCCATCTGGGCATTCCATGGCCTCCGAAACTGTGATTGGCAGTGAGAAGTGAAATAAAAAAATTACACCCTTAGAAAGCCTGAAGGCGGTGATTGGTTTTTGGGGTTCCGTACGCAGCTAGGCTCCCAAAAAGTCCCACACATGTGGTATCCCCGTACTCAGGAGAAGCAACAGAATGTATTTTGGGGTGTATTTCTACATATGCCCATGACATGTTTGAGCAATATATCATTTAGTGACAACTTTTTGTAAAAAAAATATATATATTTTTTTTTTTTCATTATTCAATCTCTTGGGACAAAAAAAAAAAATATTTAATGGGCTCAACATTGCTCTCATCAAATAGCTTGGGGTGTCTACTTTCCAAAATGGGGTCATTTGGGGGGGGTTTGAACTGTCCTGGCATTTTATGCACAACATTTAGAAGCCTATGTCACACGTCACCCACTCTTCTAACCACTTGTAGACAAAGCCCTTTCTGACACTTTTTGTTTACATGAAAACATATTTTTTTTTTTGCAAGAAAATTACGTTGAACCCCCAAACACTATATATAATGTTAAAGCAAAGGCCCTACAGATTAAAATGGTGGGTGTTGCATTTTTTTTTCCACACAGTATTTGCGCAGCGATTTTTCAAACGCATTTTTTGTGGAAAAAATACACTTTTTTTTATTTTAATGCACTAAAACACACTATATTGCTCAAATTTTTGATGAAATAAAAAATATGATCTTAGGCCGAGTACATGGATACCAAACACGACATGCTTTAAAATTGCGCACAAACACGCAGTGGCGACAAACTACATACATTTTTAAAAGCCTTTAAAAGCCTTTACATGATACCACATTAGATTCACGGAGGAGGTCTACTGCTAAAATTACTGCCCTCGATCTGACCTTCGCGGTGATACCTCACATGCATGGTGCAATTGCTGTTTACATATGACGCCAGACCAACGCTTGTGTACGCCTTTGCGCAAGAGAAGGGGGGCAGGGGTGCTTTTTTTTTTTTTTTTTTTTTTGTTTGTTTTTTTATTTATTTAGCTTTTTTATTTTATTTTTAAACTGTTCCTTCCATTTTTTTTCTTTGTTATGATTTTTATTGTTATCTCAGGGAATGTAAATATCCCCTATGATAGCAATAGGCAGTGACAGGTACTCTTTTTTTTGAAAAAATTGGGGTCTATTAGACCCTAGATCTTTCCTCTGCCCTCAAAGCATCTGACCACACCAAGATTGGTGTGATAAAATGCTTTCCCAATTTCCCAATGGCGCGGTTTATATCCGGGAGGGGGGACATTCCCTCCCACTGCTTGTAAAAGCAGTCTAGAGGCTAATTACCCGCTAGAATTGCTTTTACATGAAAGCCGATCACTGGCTGAAAAGAATGATACCAAGATGATACCTAAACCTGCAGGCATCATTCTGGTATAACCATTCAAAGTCCAGCAACATACTGGACATATATTGTAATCTTTTTTTTTTCATGCAGCCTCTTGGCTGAACGAAAAAAAGAGATTGATTGGTGGGTATGCCCACCATTAGAATACCTCCCTTCATCCACCCACTTCTAATGATGGGCATACATGCACCATTTATATATGCCGATGCATGGGGGCATCCTCCCGCAAAAGTTATGCCGTGTACACACGGTCGGAATTTCGACCGTATGTACGTGGCATTAGGAGCCAATCGCTCCCCCCCCCCCCCCCTGCTGCCCCCATGCTTCGGCATATATGCTCTTTTTTTTAACTGTGGTGGTGAAATCACCTCCTACAGCGTTGGAGTCGCGGCTTTATGTATCGTGGGAGCAAACGCTGTTGCTGTCAAGATAAATAAATCCGCGTTGCAACTGAATGGCGCACCTGAAAACAAAAAAATGCTTAACACTAAAACACAGTAAACAAAATTACATACCTGAAAAGCAAGCATGATAAAACATGATAAAACATAATAAAACATTGCAGAATAGAATGGAGTAAAAAAAGAGCAACAATAGAGAGAGAATAGAGTGAGAGAGAGAACAATAAAACGACAACTATTTTTTATTTTTTTATTTTTTTGAGATTCACAGGTAAAAAAGCTCCTGACTGAAGCGACTGAATCAAAACGCTACCACAAAAAAACTGTTAGCGATCGCAGGGATCAGGCCTGACTCTGCGAACGCTGCAGTTATGTGTGCTTAGTGTTTTGTAAGTGACAGTGATCGATCGATACTGCACTTGGGTGGGCTGGGCTGGGCTGGGCGGAGGGGGAAAACGCAGGTGCTAGCAGGTATCTGGGCTGATCCCGCTAACAATGCGGTTTTTTTTGGAACCCTAAACTGCTGGGACGCTAGTATAGATCTGATCAGATCAGATATTGATCTGTTCAGATACTGTGCCACTAAGGGAGGTGTATGCTTTGTGCGTGGGTGTTTGCGGTACTGGCACTAACCTGGGGCGACGCAGACCTTATTTGACCCTAAAACCTAATTGATATCACCCGCCGGGGCGATCAGGGGGTTAAACCGTTATTGGGTAATAAATGGCGGGTGCCCTGACAGTATAAAAAACAAGCTAACTAACCAGCGTCACCCGTAACAGTAATACAAAAAAAAACTGGTTACCTAGCGACACTAATGCAGCGATCAAAAAACGATCGCTTAGTGACACTGGCAAAAGGGGGTGAAAGGGTTAACTAGGGGCAATCAGGGGGGTTAAACCTTTATTAGGTAATATATGGGGGTACCTGACGCTATATAAAAACCTGACGGGGAACCTAAATAACGAAATAACTAACTGGCTAACCAGCGTCACCAGTGACAGTTATACAGTGATCACTGGTGAAAGGGTTAACTCTAGGGGCAATCAGGGGTTAAAACCTTTATTTAGGTTGTAATATGGGGGTACCTGACCTATAAACATGGCGGTTACCTAAAAAAAAAAAAATGGTTACCTAGCGACACTAATGCAGCGA
>CM053037.1:32813576-33125444 GCA_028564925.1 Lithobates sylvaticus | reverse complement strand
AAAAGCCTGCATCTCGGATGGTATGGGTGGGTTGCATTAGTGTGTATGGAATGGGCAGCTTGCACATCTGGAAAGGCACCATCAATGATGAAAGATATATCCAGGTTTTACAGCAGCATATGCTCCCATCCAGACAACCTCTTTTTCATTGAAGGCCTTGCATATTTTAGTGGGGGCAATGCTAAACCGCATACTCTGTCTATGACAATAGCATGGCTTTGTAGAAGAAGAGTCTGGGTGTTTAACTGGCCTGCCTGCAGACCTTTCTCTGAGTTAAAATATTTGAAAAAGAGTTGGGACAGGGTCCCAAATTGTGACACAGAAGACCCAGGACTGTTGAGCAGTTAGTATCCTATCTCAAGTAAGAATGGGACAGCATTCCTCTCCCAACACTCCAGCAACTGATCTCCTCAGTTCCCAGACCTTTAGGCCGGCTTAACACTGGGGCGGTGTGGGCGGCGACGGTAAAGCAGCGCTATATTTAGCGCTGCTTTACCATTGTTTTAGCCGCGGTATGCGGCCGCTAGCGGGGTCGTTTTAACCCCCGCTAGCGGCCGAAAAAAGGGTTAAAAACCTCCGCAAAGCGCCGCTGCAGCGGCGCTTTGCCGGCGGTATCCCCGCGGTGTCCCATTGATTTCAATGGGTAGGAGCGGTATAGGAGCTGTGAATACACCGCTCCTTCACCGCTCCAAAGATGCTGCTAGCAGGACTTTTTTTACCGTCCTGCTAGCGCACCGCTCCAGTGTGAAAGCCCCAGGGCTTTCACACTGGAGACACAGCAGCAGCTGTTTCGGGTCGGTTTGCAGTCGCTATTTTCAGCGCAATAGCGCCTGCAAACCGCCCCAGTGTAAAAGCAGCCTTACAGAGTGTTGTTAAAAGAAGAGAGGATGCTGCACTGTGGTAAACATGACCCTGTACCAACTCTTTTAATGCCTTGTACACACGGTCGGACATTCTGACCACAAAATTGGACATTCTGACCACAAAATTAGACATTCTGACCATGTATATGCAACACAAGTTTCAGCCAAAAACGTGTGTTGCAACGAGGTGACTAGGGATGAGCCGAACACCCCCGAGTTCGGTTCGCACCAGAACCTTCGAACCGACCGAAAGTTCGCGCGAATTTTCGAACCCTATACGTTATAATGGACGCGAACGTTCGAAATCAAAAGTGCTAATTACAACGGCCAATATGCATGTTAATGTCATAAAACAGGTTTGGGGACCCGGGTCCTGCCCCAGGGGACATATATCAATGCAAAAAGAACTTTTAAAAACTAACGTTTTTTCGGGAGCAGTCATTTTAATGATGCATAAAGTGAAAAAAAAAAAGTGAAATTTTCCTTTAAATATGGTACCTGGGGGTGTCTAAAGTATGCCTGTGAAGTGGCATGTGTTTCCCGTGTTTAGAACTGTCCTTGCACAAAATGACATTTGTAAAGGAAAAAAAGAAGCCATTTAAAAACACTTGCGGCTTTAGGTTTGTTCTTAAGTAGAATCTGAACAGGTACATTATGAAGTGTAGCTCCATCCCAAAAAAATCTATTTTTAAGCTTTTTGGAGAACATAGGGAGGGGTTATCACCCCTGTAACATTTGCTGTCTTTGCACATCTGTTCAGAACATGTCACCTAACTTTCCGTCCCAATGACAAATGTTTTTGGAAAAAGTGGGGTTTTAATTGAAACAAGGATTGGTGATAAAGTATCAGTAGAGAGGAGATACCTTTTTCCCAAATTAAATCTAACAGGATAGAATTTCCCTTCCTAGGGGTAGATTTCCTCTCACTTCCTGTTTTCTCTTTCCATTTGCAAGTAGGAGTCGTTTGTAAGTTGGATGTTTGAAAGTAGGGGCCTGGCGTATATACTCTGCAGAAATTTGCCCTATTAGATGTTGGTGTAGCCACAAGACTGGTGGGCACAGGAATGGGCCCTGCTGTGAGTTAATAGATCAAGATTTGTAATTGCATGCACCTGTTGAACAGGGCAGAAAAATTGGGCCTTTGGCGGTGGTGGTGGACGGTGTTGCCACAAGACTGTAGGCCCTCATAGTTACTCTTGGTGGGCGCAGGAATGGGCCCTGCTGTGAGTTATTAGATCAAGATTTGTAATTGCAAGCACCTGATGAACAGGGCAGAAAAATTGGGCCTTTGGCGGTGGTGGTGGACGGTGTTGCCACAAGACTGTAGGCCCTCATAGTTACTCTTGGTGGGCGCAGGAATGGGCCCTGCTGTGAGTTATTAGATCAAGATTTGTAATTGCAAGCACCTGATGAACAGGGCAGAAAAATTGGGCCTTTGGCGGTGGTGGTGGACGGTGTTGCCACAAGACTGTAGGCCCTCATAGTTACTCTTGGTGGGCGCAGGAATGGGCCCTGCTGTGAACTATTAGATCAAGATTTGTAATTACCCGCCCCTGTTAAACAGGGGCTGAAAAATTGTGCCTTAGGCACTGGTGCTGGTGCCACAACACTGCAACCCCTCACAGATACTATACTTGGAGCACACCAGTCACACGTGTTGCGAAGCATTTTTTTTTAAAAATTGTAATTACCCGCCCCTGTTAAACAGGGGCTGAAAAATTGTGCCTTAGGCACTGGTGCTGGTGCCACAACACTGCAACCCCTCACAGATACTGTACTTGGAGCACACCAGTCACACGTGTTGCAAAGCATTTTTTTAAAAAATTGTAATTACCCCGCCCCTGTTAAACAGGGGCTGAAAAATTGTGCCTTAGGCACTGGTGCTGGTGCCACAACACTGCAACCCCTCACAGATACTGTACTTGGAGCACAGCAGTCACACGTGTTGCAAAGCATTTTTTAAAAAAATTGTAATTACCCGCCCCTGTTAAACAGGGGCTGAAAAATTGTGCCTTAGGCACTGGTGCTGGTGCCACAACACTGCAACCCCTCACAGATACTGTACTTGGAGCACACCAGTCACACGTGTTGCGAAGCATTTTTTTTAAAAATTGTAAGTACACGCCCCTGTTAAACAGGGGCTGAAAAATTTGCCTTAGGCACTGGTGCTGGTGCCACAACACTGCAACCCCTCACAGATACTGTACTTGGAGCACAGCAGTCACACGTGTTGCGAAGCATTTTTTTATAAAAAATTGTATGTACACGCCCCTGTTAAGCAGGGGCTGAAAAATTGTGCCTTAGGCACTGGTGTGGTGGCATGGATCATTGAGGAGGAGGAAGAGGATAGTCAGTGAACATAAGAGGACAGTCACTCAGCATCAGCATAGGCAGTCTTGAAGGGATGTGATATTAAAAATTATTCGGTTATATCCGCCTCAGGTGCCTGGTAGCTGGTGGTGATCCAAGACTGATTCATTTTGATGAAGGTCAGTCGATCAACCGAGGCGGTGGACAGGCGCACCCTATGATCGGTGACAAATCCTCCAGCAGCACTGAATGTGCGTTCGGAAAGAACGCTGGAGGCAGGACAGGCCAGTAGCTCAATTGCATACTGTGCAAGCTCTGGCCAGTGATCCATCCTCAGGACCCAGTAAGCCAGAGGATTTTCGGTGGGAAAGGTGTCCAAGTCTGACCTTGCCCCAAGGTATTCCTGCACCATGTATATCAGACGCTGGCGATGGTTGCTGGAACCGATCATACCTTGGGGCTGCGGACTAAAAAATTGTCTGAACGCATCGGTCAGACGTCCACCTTCCCCACCGCTCCTTCTGCTACTGACCGAAGCCTCAGCAACTCGTCGCCCAGGACCAGGAGTTTGTAGCCTCCCAGTTTCTGGGAACGCGTTGCACAGACCTTTCTGCAAGGCCTCCCTGAGATGTCTCATCCTCTGCTCCCTCTGCGACGGCAAGATAAGGTCCGCAACCTTACCCTTGTACCGCGGATCAAGGAGAGTGGCCAGCCAGTAATGGTCCCTCTCCTTGATCCGAAGAACACGAGGATCCTTCCGCAGGCTTTGCAGGATCAGGGAGGCCATGCAGCGTAGGTTAGCTGAGGCATTCGGTCCGGAGTCTTCTGGGTCACTGAGGATGACATGATCGCCAGCCACCTCCTCCCAGCCACGTACAAGTCCACTGGTTTGTTGGGACTGTACATCATCCCTAAAAGACTGCTGCTGCTGATGCTGAGTGCCAGGCTCCACCTCCATGCTCACACACTCCTCCTCCTCCTCCTCCTCCTCCCTCCTGTGTGATGGGTGGGACAGAAGGAACACTGTCCGGATAAAGGGGGCCTTGAGAGGCAAGGAAGTCCTCCTCTTCCTGCCTCTGTTCTGCCTCAAGTGCCCTGTCCATTATCCCACGCAGCGTATGCTCCAACAGGTGGACAAGAGGGACAGTGTCACTGATGCATGCACTGTCACTGCTCACCATCCTCGTGGCCTCCTCAAATGGTGAGAGGACAGTGCATGCATCCCTGATCATGCTCCACTGACGTGGGGAAAAAAAAACAAGCTCCCCTGACCCTGTCCTGGTGCCATAGTCGCAAAGGTACTCATTGATGGCCCTCTGCTGCGTGTGCAGTCGCTGCAGCATGGCCAACGTTGAGTTCCACCTGGTGGGCATGTCACATATTAGGCGGTTCTTGGGCAGGTTCAGCTCCTTTTGCAGCTCAGTCAGCCGAGCACTGGCATTATAAGATCGGCGGAAATGCACACAGACTTTCCTGGCCTGCCTCAGGACATCCTGTAAGCCTGGGAACCTGCCCAAGAACCGCTGCACCACCAGGTTGAGGACGTGAGCCATGCAGGGCACATGGGTGAGCTGCCCCTGTCGCAGGGCGGAGAGGAGGTTGGTGCCATTGTCAGAAACGACCATTCCTGGCTTAAGCTGACGTGGCGTCAACCACCTCTCGGCCTGCCCCTGCAGAGCTGCCAGAACCTCGGGCCCAGTGTGGCTCCTGTCCCCCAAACACACCAGCGCAAGCACGGCATGGCATCTTTTTGCCTGCGTACTTGCGTAGCCCCTTGTACGCCTACGGAGCACCGCTGGTTCCAAGGACAGAGCACTGGAGGAAGAAGAAGAGGAGGGGGTGGAGGAGAGAGGTGTGTCACAACCAGTAGCAGTAGTAGCGTTTTGGAGGCGTGGTGGCGGAACAACCTCCAACACTACTGCACCTTGTCCTGCATCCCTCCCAGCTGCCAATAGAGTGACCCAATGGGCCGTGAAAGAAAGGTACCGTCCCTGTCCATGCCTGCTGGACCATGAGTCAGCGGTAATATGCACCTTACCGCTGACCGCCCTGTCCAGCGAGGCATGGACATTGCCCTCCACATGCCGGTAGAGAGACGGAATCGCCTTCCGTGAGAAAAAGTGGCGTTTGGGAACCTGCCACTGAGAAACCGCACATTGAACAAACTCACGGAAGGGGGCCGAGTCTACCAACTGAAAAGGCAGCAGTTGAAGTGCTAGCAATTTAGCCAGGCTAGCATTCAACCGCTGGGCATGTGGATAGCTGGGAGTGTACTTCTTTCTACGGTCCAGCAGCTGGGGCAGGGAAATTTGCCTGCTGCAATCGGACGTCGGTGTACTGCAAGTACTTGGTTGTGACACACCTAATTCTACACCTTCAGTCCTCTCAGAGCAGCTTTCAGAGAGGACTGAAGGTGTAGTGGGGATGGAGATCCCAGCTGAGGAGGAGCAAGGAGAGGTCCGCTTAGTTCTTTGGTGTGGGTCTTTTATGTGTGCCTGCCAACGAGCTGCATGGCAGGTCGCCATATGTCTGGTCATGCTTGTGGTGCCCAAGCGGCTGATGTTTTGGCCACGCGAGATACGCTTGAGACAAATATTGCAAATAGCAGTGGTGCGATCTGATGCACTCGTCTCAAAAAAGGCCCACACCAAAGAACTTTTCTGATAACGTGCAGAGGCAGCGCCCTGCACAGGCGGAGCTCTGCGGTGTTGTACAGTTGCTGTGCTGGCCTCTACCTGGCCTCCAGGGGGCATCCTGCCTCGTTGGACATGTGACGCCGCATCCTCCTCCTCCTCGTCCTCCTCCTCATCCTCTCTCCCTTCAGGCACCCACGTGGAGTCAGTGACCTCATCATCCCCTCCCTCTTCACCACTAGAGCAAACCTGGCAGTAAGCTGCAGCTGGTGGAACAGTACTGCCAGATTCCTCAAGCTGGGTATCATCATCCGAGCCTTCGAATCGTTGGGCATCCTCCTGGAGCATGTACCCAACACTGTGCTCAAAGAGTTCGGGGGACTCCTCAGGAGGACATGGTGGGTCTAGGGAAGGGGTGGCTGATGATGCTCTGCCAGTACCCTGAGCCTGGGTGAGAGAGGATGAGGAGGATGAGGAGGGCTTGGTCATCCATTCTACCAAGCCTTCAGCATGATGCGGCTCCATATGTCCAGCTGCCGAAAACAAAGACGCGCGTGTCCCATGGCCACGTGCTGATGACGATGCACGACCACGTCCACGGCCACGGCCACGTCCACTAGAAACAGAGCCTGCCTGCCCTGTGTTCTTGGCTCTGCACGCTCTGCCTCCCCTTGGCGGTCTTCCAGCCATTGTAGTCGGTAGTCCTGTGGGTGCTGCTGAGAAGAATATATAGGAGCTCTGTGTGATGCCACTAACACACTAGAAGTCCTATGGGTGCTTCTGCAAAGAAAATAGAGGAGCTCTGTGTGATGCCACTAACACACTAGAAGTCCTATGGGTGCTGCTGAGAAGAAAATATAGGAGCTCTGTGTGATGCCACTAACACACTAGAAGTCCTATGGGTGCTTCTGCAAAGAAAATAGAGGAGCTCTGTGTGATGCCACTAACACACTAGAAGTCCTATGGGTGCTTCTGCAAAGAAAATAGAGGAGCTCTGTGTGATGCCACTAACACACTAAAAGTCCTGTGGGTGCTTCTGCAAAGAAAATAGAGGAGCTCTGTGTGATGCCACTAACACACTAGAAGTCCGTGGGTGCTGCTGAGAAGAAAATATAGGAGCTCTGTGTGATGCCACTAACACACTAGAAGTCCTATGGGTGCTTCTGCAAAGAAAATAGAGGAGCTCTGTGTGATGCCACTAACACACTAGAAGTCCTGTGGGTGCTGCTGAGAAGAAAATATAGGAGCTCTGTGTGATGCCACTAACACACTAGAAGTCCTATGGGTGCTTCTGCAAAGAAAATAGAGGAGCTCTGTGTGATGCCACTAACACACTAGAAGTCCTGTGGGTGCTGCTGAGAAGAAAATATAGGAGCTCTGTGTGATGCCACTAACACACTAGAAGTCCTATGGGTGCTTCTGCAAAGAAAATAGAGGAGCTCTGTGTGATGCCACTAACACACTAGAAGTCCTGTGGGTGCTTCTGCAAAGAAAATAGAGGAGCTCTGTGTGATGCCACTAACACACTAGAAGTCCTGTGGGTGCTGCTGAGAAGAAAATAGAGGAGCTCTGTGTGATGCCACTAACACACTAGAAGTCCTATAGGTGCTTCTGGGAAGAAAATATAGGTCTGTGTGATGGGACTAACACACTTCAAGTCCTATAGGTGCTTCTGGGAACAAAATATAGGATCTCTGTGTGATGGGACTAACACACTTCAAGTCCTATGGGTGCTTCTGGGAAGAAAATATAGGTCTGTGTGATGGGACTAACACACTTCAAGTCCTATAGGTGCTTCTGGGAACAAAATATAGGATCTCTGTGTGATGGGACTAACACACTTCAAGTCCTATAGGTGCTTCTGGGAAGAAAATATAGGTCTGTGTGATGGGACTAACACACTTCAAGTCCTATAGGTGCTTCTGGGAACAAAATATAGGATCTCTGTGTGATGGGACTAACACACTTCAAGTCCTATGGGTGCTTCTGGGAAGAAAATATAGGTCTGTGTGATGGGACTAACACACTTCAAGTCCTATAGGTGCTTCTGGGAACAAAATATAGGATCTCTGTGTGATGGGACTAACACACTTCAAGTCCTATAGGTGCTTCTGGGAACAAAATATAGGATCTCTGTGTGATGGGACTAACACACTTCAAGTCCTATAGGTGCTTCTGGGAACAAAATATAGGTCTGTGTGATGGGACTAACACACTTCAAGTCCTATGGGTGCTTCTGGGAAGAAAATATAGGTCTGTGTGATGGGACTAACACACTTCAAGTCCTATAGGTGCTTCTGGGAACAAAATATAGGATCTCTTAGTGATGGGACTAACACACTTCAAGTCCTATGGGTGCTTCTGGGAAGAAAATATAGGTCTGTGTGATGGGACTAACACACTTCAAGTCCTATGGGTGCTTCTGGGAACAAAATATATGATCTCTGTGTGATGGGACTAACACACTTCAAGTCCTATAGGTGCTTCTGGGAACAAAATATAGGATCTCTGTGTGATGGGACTAACACACTTCAAGTCCTATGGGTGCTTCTGGGAAGAAAATATATGATCTCTGTGTGATGGGACTAACACACTTCAAGTCCTATAGGTGCTTCTGGGAACAAAATATAGGATCTCTGTGTGATGGGACTAACACACTTCAAGTCCTATAGGTGCTTCTGGGAACAAAATATATGATCTCTGTGTGATGGGACTAACACACTTCAAGTCCTATAGGTGCTTCTGGGAACAAAATATATGATCTCTGTGTGATGGGACTAACACACTTCAAGTCCTATAGGTGCTTCTGGGAACAAAATATAGGATCTCTGTGTGATGGGACTAACACACTTCAAGTCCTATGGGTGCTTCTGGGAAGAAAATATAGGTCTGTGTGATGGGACTAACACACTTCAAGTCCTATAGGTGCTTCTGGGAACAAAATATAGGATCTCTGTGTGATGGGACTAACACACTTCAAGTCCTATGGGTGCTTCTGGGAAGAAAATATAGGTCTGTGTGATGGGACTAACACACTTCAAGTCCTATAGGTGCTTCTGGGAACAAAATATAGGATCTCTGTGTGATGGGACTAACACACTTCAAGTCCTATAGGTGCTTCTGGGAACAAAATATATGATCTCTGTGTGATGGGACTAACACACTTCAAGTCCTATAGGTGCTTCTGGGAACAAAATATAGGATCTCTGTGTGATGGGACTAACACACTTCAAGTCCTATGGGTGCTTCTGGGAAGAAAATATAGGTCTGTGTGATGGGACTAACACACTTCAAGTCCTATAGGTGCTTCTGGGAACAAAATATAGGATCTCTGTGTGATGGGACTAACACACTTCAAGTCCTATGGGTGCTTCTGGGAAGAAAATATAGGTCTGTGTGATGGGACTAACACACTTCAAGTCCTATAGGTGCTTCTGGGAACAAAATATAGGATCTCTGTGTGATGGGACTAACACACTTCAAGTCCTATAGGTGCTTCTGGGAACAAAATATATGATCTCTGTGTGATGGGACTAACACACTTCAAGTCCTATAGGTGCTTCTGGGAAGAAAATATAGGTCTGTGTGATGGGACTAACACACTTCAAGTCCTATAGGTGCTTCTGGGAACAAAATATAGGATCTCTGTGTGATGGGACTAACACACTTCAAGTCCTATAGGTGCTTCTGGGAAGAAAATATATGATCTCTGTGTGATGGGACTAACACACTTCAAGTCCTATAGGTGCTTCTGGGAACAAAATATATGATCTCTGTGTGATGGGACTAACACACTTCAAGTCCTATAGGTGCTTCTGGGAAGAAAATATAGGTCTGTGTGATGGGACTAACACACTTCAAGTCCTATAGGTGCTTCTGGGAACAAAATATATGATCTCTGTGTGATGGGACTAACACACTTCAAGTCCTATAGGTGCTTCTGGGAAGAAAATATAGGAGCTCTGCCTGCCTGCCACGAACACACTACAAGTCCTATAGGTGCTTCTGGGAACAAAATATAGGAGCTCTGCCTGCCTGCCAGGAACACAGTACAAGTCCTATAGGTGCTTCTGGGAACAAAATATAGGAGCTCTGCCTGCCTGCCAGGAACACACTACAAGTCCTATAGGTGCTTCTGGGAACAAAATATAGGAGCTCTGCCTGCCTGCCAGGAACACACTACAAGTCCTATAGGTGCTTCTGGGAACAAAATATAGGAGCTCTGCCTGCCTGCCACGAACACACTACAAGTCCTATAGGTGCTTCTGGGAACAAAATATAGGAGCTCTGCCTGCCTGCCACGAACACACTACAAGTCCTATAGGTGCTTCTGGGAACAAAATATAGGAGCTCTGCCTGCCTGCCACGAACACACTACAAGCCCCTCTTTCTAAATCAATCTTTGTAAATGAATCTATCTAGCTCAATCTCTCTAAGTAAATCTCTCTAACTAACTAAATCCAGCAGAGTGACACAGATCTATCCTGCTCTATCTACTCCGGAACAGCATGTGACCGGCGCAGACGGCGTGGCGGCCTTTTATAGGGGGGGGGCGTGTACTAAAGCCCCTGAGCTGTAATTGGCTACAGGCGTCCTGCCTGTAGCCAATTATGGCTCTTCGAGTTTCCGGGGCTGTGATTGGCCAAGCATGCGGGGTCACAGTGCATGCTTGGCCAATCATCAGCCAGCAATGCACTGCGCCGGCCGCGCCGGCCGCAATGCATTGCGGGGCCGCTCGCATCACACGAACGTGATGCGAGCGGCCAAAATAGTTCTGGGCTCGCCGAGCGAGCGAACGCCCGGTGCTCGATGCGAACGTGGGTTCGCATCAAGCACCGGGCCCATCCCTAGAGGTGACGTACAACATGTACGACGGGACTACGTAGAGACCAGTAGCCAATAGCTTTTGTCTCCAAATTTCTTCTGAGCATGAGTGGCACTTTGTGCGTCGGAATTCTCTACACACGATTGGAAAAAGTACGCTCAGATTTTGTTGTCAGAAAATTTTAGATCCTGCTCTCAAATTTTTTTCCGACGGAAAAAGTCTGCTAGGGCCCACACCCGATTGGATTTTCCGACAACATAATCCGATCAGACTTTTTCCATCAGAATATCCGACCGTGTGTACGGGGCATAAGACGTGTTGCTGCTATCAATTTCAAAATGACCTTATTTTTTTTCTCATATTTCCTCAGTTTAAACATTTGATGTGTTTTTTAAATTTTCTATCGTGAATAAAATATGGGTTTATGAGACTTGCAATCATTGCATTCTGTTTTATATGTAGATTTTACACAGCCTCACAATTTTTGGGAATTGGGGTTGTAGTATAAAATAACCCTTTTCCTTAAAGTGGATGTAAATACGATTTCCTTTCATTTCAGTTAGAGAAATCTTGACAAAGTCTTGAAAACTTTGTCAAAAACGCCCCCTTGCTGTGAGTGACAGGTGATTTACATATCTCATGCACTAGCCTAAGACAGGTTATCATCAGATCACTGGATGTTCTACTCTGCCCAGCTCTGACTACATACATGTCCCCTAAATCACTTGTCTATCTATAGTCTGCTGACTGTTCACTGCATCCCATGATGAGAAACATCCAGTCAAAACACAGTAAAGCTGGGAGAGCTGGAGGGGAGGGGATGTGAATTGTGAACTTTTTACACAGGATGTGCCTGTCTCAGGCTAGTGCATGAGATATGTAAATCACCTGTCACTCACAGCAAGAGGGCGTTTTTGACAAAGTTTTCAAGACTTTGTCAAGATTTCTCTAACTGAACAATAAAAGAGGATTGCTCAGGCTCAGGCCTCGAGTAAATCTGTGTTCCTTCATAAACTTCTGAAAAGTCCTCTCTACATGCACAAGATGATTGATGTTCTATATGCATCCATTGCACAGTTAATAGGTGTAAGATCCATGTTGACCAGTCATTCTAAATGGATTGGAAAATCTGGATTGTTCCTATTCCAATAAGTCAGGTTTCATAACTCTAGAGATTCAAGTTGAAAATTTGCCTCATCTTGTTCCTTTTTAATGGTCTTAGCAAGTGATGATTTTAGAGGCATGGACTTTGTGGGAGTTGTAAGTTGCAGGGTGAGCAAAAAATATCTAGCAATGTATGGTCTACTTAACCTCTTCCCTCCACCACCTCCCGGCCCTTTAAGAGGTTCTAAATGGTGAGAGGCGGAGGCGGGCCTTTTCGATCGCGTGACCGCTGTGATTGGATGCCACATGATTGGAAAGCTCCCAATCACAAGTATGCATTGGGAGCTTTCCGGTACCTGCTGGTAACTATGCTGGGAGCGCCCCGGGTGCACGCTCTCAGCATAGAAAGATGTTTACATTTCTGCTGCCTCTTGGCGTTAAAGCCTACCTGCCGAGAGGCCACATAGACATATGGCCAGTGGGAAAAGTTTAAGCAAAGAGATTCACAAACAATACACCCATCAACTAATTACAGTTCATTTCTAATTCTGTAGCAAGGTTGCGGAAAAGGGTTCAATTTATTTTTTGACTTGGATAATTTGCTTTGTAAAATGCCCCATAATTACGGTATATTTGTCCTGTGACCGTAAGACAAGCTTGCTTGCTGTTTGAGAAACCATTTCTCTTACAGAGATGGGTAAGCGTCTCAGTTTCTGACAAACTGGTTTCTCATTTGATTTAAATTTATTGTTACGTGTAAACTTTTTGCACAGCCCAGTGAGGTGCCACTGAGCAATGACATTTTGGACACTGGTAGCCATGGGCATCCGCAGGTAGGGGCAAGAGGAGCGAGTGACCCCCCCCCCCCCAGGGTCCGCTGCGGCCGAATCTGTAGCTGTGCTGGCTCTCTGTGTTTGTGCAAGTCGGCTCCACAGCTGCTGCAGATCTGTGTCATTGAGCTTACAGAGCTCTTTACTGCCACCTCTGGCTGCTTCCTGTATGTGCGCCCCACGTGTTTGCTTTGCTGCCTGTTGTATTTTCACAGGGACATGTGGAAACAGGACTTGGGAGAGGGAAGACCACCTTACAAGTGGGGGCTGTGAGTACAAGTGAAGGGAGGAGGTTGTTTGTGTACAGGGGGGGGCAGAGCTATGTGTGTTGGGGCCTGACATCTTCATTCCTGTATTCCTCCATCATCGCTGACTGTAGATATACATCATCTGTCCTGTATATATAGCTGTATACAGGACAGATGATGTATATCTGCAGTCAGTGATGATGGATGAATGTCTCTATATACAGGTATCTGTATATACCCACCTTCCTTCCTGTATATAGACCTTCCTCCATCATCACTGACTGAAGATATACATCATCTGTTCTGTATACAGCTATATACACCCACCTTCCTTCCTGTATATACTAATACCATCCACCCCCTCTATATACACATACTGTACACCCTCCATACTGTACAGGCCACATTTGATGGCACAATGAGGCTGCAATTGATGGGCACAGTAAGGCTGCATATAATGGGCACATGTCTGCATTTTATGTGATAATAGCTAAGCCCCTTACCCTTCATAACATTGTCAAAAAGGGGCAGAGCATGGGTTTTCTTAAAATGATGCGGACACCCATGCTGGTAGCATAGGGCAATTTGAACTGATGTGTCAAGACCATCCACTAATTGTTCATTTAGTACAGCAAAATGATACCTGTTCAGTATATAGGTTTCAGCTTGCACACTAGCTGACTGAAATGTTACAGTCACTGACAGGCAACCAATCACACTACTAGGGTCCTTTAGGGCCTGTTCCCACTAGCAGCACACTAAAATATTTTAGCGTGCTGACTGGTGTCTGTGTTGCCAAGCAGTGAGGGGGCCGTGCGATGCTCTGTTTCAGCACATCACACTGTTTATAATTTTTTATGCTTTATTGATTGTGTACAAGGTTACATTCTATCTAAGTCTCCACAATGCAGCACATTGCGATGTGCTGTGGTGATTTGCAGTGTAATCTGATTGCCTGCAGCATTCTGGTATGAGTGGGGCATTGTGGAGACTGGCATTAATTAGGTTGCGGAAAAAACGACAGTCACCACATATAGTACTGACAACAAAATACAGACAACAATCATGCATAGGTGCAGATCCTGTATCAAGCATCGGGATAATAAAATAGTCCTTGTTAGCAGAAGCAGTATTAGTAAAAGTTACAACACACATTTTGGAATGGAAGTGTCATATTTATTTACCCTCAAAAGAGAAGTATTGCCAAAGCTTTTTTGGCCAGACTTCTCATGTGGGTCACAGAAGTGCATTTACCGATACTTTTCAGCTAATGTTAAGAGCCAGTCTGGACTCTGGAAGCATCCTGATATGCCCTGATTGCCCCAACAAAACTGAACCAGCGGCGCCCACCCCTTCTCTTGCCCGGCACTAGAACGTCCTGGGGACTTCCCTATGGCTTCCCTATGACTTCCCTATGGCTTTCCCCATGACGTCAAAGGGGGTGGGGTCACCAGGTGGCCCCGCCCTCCGTTATAAAAGACCTGTCAGACGCAGCGAAGCCTCACACAGCGGGAGCCTTCCATTGCGCGGAGCGGCCCAAGAAGAGACGCCGACGCCATGGAAGAAGATGCCGGACAAAAAGACCAGAGCAAGAAGAAGCGGGTCAGAGGAAGAAGAAGATGGAAGAAGAAGATGGAAGAAGATGCCGGAAGGAGAAGATGAAGAAACCGAAGGATGAAGAAAGGAAGAAGGAAGAAGAAGACCAGAAGAAAGAAGATGAAAGAAGATTTGAATAAAGGAAATGTCAAAGACCGTCTCCTGTCATTTTTACAATGTTTGTCACTTTTTTGGTACCCCATTTTTGTACCCCCTTACCATTTCACACAGGGGGGGGCCGGGATCCCGGGGTCCCCTTGTTAAAGGGGGCTTCCAGATTCCGATAAGCCCCCGCCCGCAGACCCCCACAACCAATGGCCAGGGTTGTGGGGAAGAGGCCCTTGTCCTCATCAGCATGGGGACAAGGTGCTTTGAGGGGTCACAGACCCCCAAAGCACCCTCCCAATGTAGAGGGCATGTGGCCTGGTACGGTTCAGGAGGGAGGGGGGGCCGCTCTCATCCCCCTCTTTTCCTGCGGCCTGCCAGGTTGCGTGCTCGGATAAGGGTCTGGTATGGATTTTGAGGGGGACCCCACGCCATTTTTTTTGGCCGGGGTTCCCCTTAAAATCCATCCCAGACCTGAAGGGTCTGGTATGGATTTTGAGGGGGACCCCACACCATTTTTTTTTTTTTGGCCGGGGTTCCCCTTAATATCCATAGCAGACCTGAAGGGCCTGGTAATTGAATTTGGGGGGACCCCCACGCTTTTTTTTTTTTTTTTTAATCAATGACTTTTTTTTATCAATGACTTTCAATGAATGACTGTTCTCTGTGTTACGGGAGCGGGAAATTCATTAGCCGCAAGTGATTTTAAATAGCTTTTTTTTCCTGCAAAAATTACACTTTGTGCAGGGACGGTTCTAAGCACGGGAAACATGCGCCCCTTCACAGGCATACTATAGACAGCCCCCAGGTACGAAATTTAAAGGAATATTACACTTTTATTGTTTCACATTACGCATTATTAAAATCACTGCTCCTGAAAAAACGCCCGTTTTAAAATTAAAAAAAATTTGCATTGATACATGTCCCCTGGGGCAGGACCCAGGTCCCCAAACACTTTTTATGACAATAACATGCATATTAGCCTTTAAAATGAGCACTTTTGATTTCAAACGTTCGCATCCATTGTAATTAATAGGGTTCTAATGTTCGCGCGAACTTTAGGTCCGTTCGCAGGTTCTGGTGCGAACCGAACCCGGGGGTGTTCGGCTCATCCCTACTGGGGAGATGATAAATTCTTTGTCCTCCCCAGGGAGGGCCCCAGTCTTCCTGGCACTGCTGCCCCTGGAGAATAGCTTCTGAGACAAGAAGTTGCAGTCTGGGCCTTAGCAGGAGCTGGGCTGAGGGTCTGGAGGAGATTGCTGATGGATTATTGCTGGAGATCACTGTCCTGAGGTTCTGGTCCGGAGAAGGATCTTTTACCTCCCTCACTAAGGGGTCTACCTGTGGATGCTGGGTGGCAGACAGCTTCGGGGACATTGTAAATAACAGCTAAATTGGAACTGTTGCGTGTGCCTGCTCCTGTAAGGATTTTTCCACTAAGATTGTTCTCCCATTAATTGGTATTATAGTTTTGGAGTATCCCGTGGCCCTAAAAACCCTCTCCTGTTCAGGTTATTCAGTAATAAATTCTGAAAAGACATTACCTAGACCATAACTCCCAACTGTCCCTGATTCTGAAGGACTGTCCCTGATTTGTAACAATGTCCCTCTGTCCTTCTTTCCTCCTCATTTGTCCCTCATTTTGGTCTGATCTATATAGTTGGATATAAAATTTATCTTTCAAATCGTGTTTCCCAGTGCTAAAACTTTCATCCAATTTGTAAATGCCAAAAGCCAATATAAATGAATAATAGTTGTAAAAAAAAAAAAACTTGGGGGTTTAAAGTGGAAGTAAACCCTCCTATCGTTTTCAGCCAAGGAAGCTGCCATCTTTGCCTCTGTTTAATCTACAACTGCCATGATGCTGCACATGTGATCAGTTTAGACACCAGCCATTGGATGGCTTGACAGTTTGGTTGAGAGCACAACCAGAAATGAAACTGTTTTATGGATGGGTTTTTTTTTTGTGTAATTTTTTCTATAATTCTGTATGTATAATGTTGTTGAATTTTTTTTGGTAGGTATACCTAGACTGAGCCTGTATTATCGGTGTGCATGGAACTGTGTCTGTGGTATTCAGTGGCCCCTCTGGGGATGAGCACTAAACGCAGCTGAAGCTGTATTTGTTCTGTGTATGTGCAGTTCCCGCATTGCAATCTTGATGAATTTCTCATTGTGTCTTTGTATTGGGCCTAAGTATTTGTCTCATTATGCCCTGTACACACGATGGGATTTTCCGATGGAAAATGTGTGATAGGACCTTGTTGTCGGAAATTCCGACCATGTGTAGGCTCCATCACACATTTTCCATAGGAATTTCCGTCACACAAAATTTGAGATCTGGTTCTCAAATTTTCCGACAACAAAATCCGCTGTCGGAAATTCTGATCGTGTGTACACAATTCCGACGCACAAAGTGCCACGCATGCTCGGAATCAAGCAGAAGAACCGCACTGGCTATTGAACTTCATTTTTCTCGGCTCGTCGTACGTGTTGTACGTCACCGCGTTCTTGGTGTTGGGAATTTCCGACCAACTTTGTGTGACAGTGTGTATGCAAGACAAGTTTGAGCCAACATCCGTCTGAAAAAATCCCATGGATTTTGTTGTTGGAAAATCCTATCATGTGTACAGGGCATAAGAGTCATTTTCTGAATTCACAGTATGTATGGTGCCAGTAGTCCCCAGACTGAGTTTTTTTTTTGGCTCCGCCACAGCAGTTTTTCAGTTTGGATTGAACTTATAATAGCATAGCATTTGTCAGCGTTAAATCATGCTCCAAGAGAAACGTTTATCTAACGTGTCCTGAGTTTATGTTTTATATCGATTGGTCTCTTGTTATTTCATCTGTAAGAGCCCCAAACCCACAGGTAACAACCAACTCTCTCAAAGCTGCTATAAATTGTACGGTGGAATGGATCTTCCATTATTCTGTCCGCATTGCCAAAATGTACATCGTTCTACAACCACAATTACTTTAGGCACAGAAAAGTTCTTTATTGCAGAGCTATATCATAAATGTCATCTTCTGCTGGTAGAGTATAGAATGCCGGCCTTCTGCTCCCAGGCAGGTAAAGTATAACTAAACTTTTTGTTAGTTTTAGATAGAGGGGAGGGGGATTAGAAGTCCTGTCAGTTTTTATTGCTGTCTGTGCCCCATTTAACCACTTAAGGACCGGAAGGATTTACCCCCTTAATGACCCGGCCATTTTTTGCGATACGGCACTGTGTCGCTTTACCTGACAGTTGCGACGTTGTACCAAAACGAAATTGACATCCTTTTTTTCCCACAAATAGAGATTTCTTTTAGTGCTTTTTGATCACCTCTGCTGTTTTTTTTTCTTTGCGCTATAAAGTAAAAAAGAGCGACAATTTTGAAAAAAAGAAAACAATATTTTTAACTTTTTGCTATAATAAATATACCAAATTTAAAAAAAAAAAAAACAATTTCTTCATCAGTTTAGACCAATATGTATTCTATATATTTTTGTTTAAAAAAAAAATTGATTGGTTTGTGCAAAAGTTATAGCGTCTACAAACGATGGGAACGATTTATGGAATTTTTATGGCATTTTTATCGTTTTTTTTTGTTTTTTTTTACTAGTAATATCGGTGATCTGCGTTTTTTAGCGGGACTGCGACATTGCGGCAGACAGATTGGACACTTTTGACACATTTTTGTGACCATTGACATTTATACAGCGATTAGTGCTATAAAAATGCACTGATTAATGTGTAAATGTCACTGGCAGGGTTGTCACCGAAACAGTAATGGTGGGGAAATTTTGCAGCTCATGCCCGTGATCGCCACCAGCCACCCGTGATCGGTCCCCCGCCGTGATGCTATGGCTCTTACAGGAGCCGACGTACGGGTACGGCGTTTCGCGGGAACAAACCACTTTTAAAATGTTTGCAGTGGTTGAAGAGATTCATCCTCTCTATTTGTCCTGTTTACCATTATCAGTAAAAGTGAAAGTAAAATAAAATTCCAAATTTTGGGTTGTCACCGGAACAGTAATGGTGGGAAAATTTTCCAATGGAGGTTCTGATGACCTTGGAATTCCCTTAATTTGCAGGGGTTTCCTCTCACTTGTGAACTAGTGAAGGTAAATCTCACATTTTGGGTTGTCCCCAGAAAAGTAATAGAAGTGAAATGGTCCATTGGGGACATTTGCAGGGATTTCCTCCCACTTCCTATTTGGCTATAGGACAGGAAGTGAAGGTAAATCTCTGCAATGGGACAAGGATGGCAAAAAAAAATCTGGCGGCGGTTATGACCCTCCCTTGTTCTATCCAAAAAGAAAAAAATAATGTTTTGCCTATAGGTCTACTTTATTAAATAAAGCAAGCTTTCTATGAGTAGGTAGGTCCTCCTGATTAGCAGAAATTATGTAATTCTCAAAAATATGAAGCAGCAAAATTGCACGCTCAGCAGGGTGTAGAAGAAAAGGTGCAGGCTTCAGGCCAACTTCCCTCAACTATATTCATCCATGAGGGCCTCCCTAGCCAAATGAAAAACCCTAAAGTTATCTCTCTTTGGTCGTCTGGCGACCATTAAGATGGCGATCCTACCCAAACTCCTTTACCTCTTCAAGAAATTCCCTATCCCTATCCCAACTACACACTTCAGGACCCTCCAAGGCGACCTGATAAAATTTTTCTGGACCTACAAGAGACTGCTAGATCAATTCTATATGCCCCCCGTGGCCAAGGCGGCCTCGAATTTCCCAACATAGCCAAGTATTACCTAGCTGCCCAGCTACACCCGATGGCCTCCTGGTGTACTCTTCATGCATACAATAGGTGGACTTAAATTGAAAAGTTGTGGCTAGCCCCTACTCATCCAAACTCCATGCTATGGAGTACAGATGTGCCTCTCGGTAGGTCCCAACTGCTAGGACCAATGGCGCTTGTACGAACGCTCCACTGCTTCCCCGGTCAATTCCTTTCTGTTCACTCCCAATGTCCCAGACAGCTTGACCTCACAGATGTCTAATTTCTGGATGGATAGGGCCTTGTTTCGGTACGGTCAATTGGTGGATACTAGACCCAGAGGGTTTGTCCCCTAAAGGTATGATATCGCGCACCTATCAACTCCTGATCACAGATATGTCACCAACTGGACCTCGGCATGCCTATATGCGCAAATGGGAGCAGGCCTTGGGTGAGGACATACCCTTGAAGACATGGCAGCTTATCTGGTCACAGGCCTCTAAGAGCTCTGTGTGTACGTTATACGAAGAAAATCAATACAAGATCCTACTTCACTGGTACCAAACCCCTGACCTGCTCCATTCTATATACCCTTCTGCCGATCACCGTTGTTGGCGCTGTCACAAAGAGGAGGGGATGCTGTATCATATCTACTGGACCTGCCCACTGATCATCCCTTACTGGCAGACGGTACACTCTCTTCTACACATCATCTTTGATTCCTGTTTGCCATTCGATCCTAAACTGTTCCTTTTAGGCCTCCCACCTCCTTCCTTCTCCAAATCCTCCAAAAAACTCTTGGCCCAAGTGCTAACAGCTGGGCGATGCTTGATAGCCCTGAAATGGAAAAAGGAGGGAACCCCCTTCTCTGTTTGAATTGCATACCAGGATCAGAGACGTCAATCGGATGGAATATCTGACAGCCTCCCTAAACAATACCCTTGATAAACACAATCGAGTATGGGAGATGGGGGATATGCTGGAAGCTCCCAAGCTCAGCTGAATATATGGTTGATATCTCCGGGCAGTGCGGAGGCCCAGGGTCGGGTGGGTGTCCTCTTTCCCTATTTCCTATATTTTATCTCCCTCTAACCTTTCCTTCTTTCCTTATCCCCATCGTCTTTAGCCCCCTTGGCTCTACCTAACTCCCCTACCCTCTTTTCTTTTCCCTTTTGCTACTGACGCGCACTTGAACGAGTTTGAAGTTAGTGGTAATACTGTATCATACTTCATTGTTTAATTGCTGATATGCACTGTTTTTCTTTTCTTTTTTTGTTTCCCATCTGTTTTACATGCCTCAACCTTGTTTCTCTTTGGGCGACAATGCAATTTCTTTTTCCTGTTTGTCTTTTTATGTTGGAAAATATGGAAACTCAATAAAATTGTCAGTTTTCAAAAAATAAGAAGGTGCAGGCTGATGTATCCTTATCACCAATCTTGTTGGATCCTGTAGTCTTGGAGACAGAGTAGCTATAAAGTGACAAGCTCAGGATTCCATAAATTATGTACAGGCTTCTGAGTATCTCATAACAGGAACAGGAACTGGAGCTAACGTGTAGAGAATCTAGAATTATACATGTAACAAATGTAAATAGTGACATCTACAGACCAGAGGTATGAACAACACAGACATCATTCTCCCAGACTGCTCTTCTTCTAGGGCATATCTTGAGTTTTTTTTTTTAACCACCTGAATTCCCAGCATCACTTTAAAATTGTGCAAGGATATTCACCCCACAGCTGGGCTATTGTCTCATAATTGCCCTAGAACTGTTTAAAAAATAAAAAAAATCGCTGGTCTCAGTGGTTCCTGCACTAAGCCAAGATGCTGAAATGATAAGCTTCCAATCTTGCTACACAGTAGACATGTGCACCGTCAATAAATTAGTTTCGTTTCGTTACGTTACGTTTTACGAAATACGAATTTTCGTTAGATTCGTAAACTTTTCGTAACAATTACGAATTTTCGTTATGATGAATTTATCATTATGAGGGGCTCCCACCATCCCTGTGCTGTGCTGACTTCCTGCGGTTTTTAACTTCATCATAACGAATAATCGTAGTTAACGAACATTCTGTCCGATTCTGGAATTTGGATCCGAAGTTCGTATACGAAATTTCGTATTTCGTACAAAATTCGTATGCATAAAAATTCATATTTCGGATTCGTACAAATGTGCGAATTTCCGCTTTGTACAAAACTAATCGCACATGTCTACTACACAGCATTTCATAGAAGCTTCCACAGCAGATTGCTGGTAGAGTATAACTAAAGACAAAACTTTCTTTGTTTTTGTTTTGGATAGTGGGACTGGGGAGATGGATTAGAGCACCTGTCAGTTTTTATTGCTGTCTACATCCCTTTTAGGGAGATTCACCCTCTCTATTTGTCCTGTGTACCATTATCATTAACCACTTCAACCCCGGAAGATTTGACTGCTAAACGACCGGGCCATTTTTTGCGATACGGCACTGTGTCGTAACCAACGCTGCACCCAAACAAAATTGACAAAATTCAAATCTCAAATTTTGGGTTGTCCCCAGAAAAGTAATAGAAGGGAAATGGTCCACTGGGGACACTAGTCACCTGGGGGTCCCCAATGTATCCACTTCATTTTCAGGGATTTCTTCCCACTTCCTATTTGGCTATAGGACAGGAAGTGAAGGGAAATCTCTGCAATGGGACGCAGGTGGCGAAAAAAAAATCTAACAGTGGGTTATATTCATCCCTTACTCTATCCAAAAAAAAATAATACATAACATTTTGCCTATTGTTCTACTTTACCACAATGATGTTACATAGTTGCTGTACATAGTAGGTGAGGCTCAAAAAAGATACAAGTCCATCAAGTCCAACCTTTGTGTGTGATTATATATCAGTATTACATTGTATATCCCTGTATGTTGTGGTCATTACATCACTTTGTAACGGGAAAAGAGTCTGAGGCAGATAAAGACACCTATGTCTTAGCTCTATCTTGTGTCTCCCTGCAGCAATTGAACACTGTTAAACGTGATCTAAAATTGGTTCATTACAGCCAGCAATTGATCACTATTAAAAGAGATCTGTTGCTACACAGTTCAACTGACCAGATCCACACCCCCATGAATAAAGTGTAAAACTTGAATTGCAAAGTTTTTAACTACTTTCCACCCGGCCACTGTATATATACGGCCGGGTGGGAGCCGCCTACTTCTGATCGGACGTTCCTGAACGTCCATCAGAAGTAGGGGGATCGCGCGCGCGCGTGCGCGCGTGCCCGCGCAGCGGCGCGATCCAGATGCGCTCGTGTCACTCGGACACGGCGCATCTCGGATCGGCAGGAGGGCTCTGTGATTGGCCCTCCTGATCACATGACGGCCGTGTCCAATCACAGCCGTCATGTGATGTAAGCAAACAGCCGGTTGCTAGGCAATCGGCTCTCCTCTCCTCACACGGAAGTCGTCGGTGAGGAGAGGAGAGCTGATCGCTGCAGCCGACTGGTGATCAGTGAGTATTAGCTGTTTTTTTACTCACTGATCACCAGTCTAGTGTCACCAACACAGTAAAACACACATGTCCCCACACATGTCCCCAAAACACATATGTCCCCAAATAAAAACACATGTCCCAAATAATAAAAACACATGTCCCCCCACATATGTCCCAGTAAAATCACATGTGCCAATGATTATCTGCACACATATGTCCGTGATCACCTGCACACATCTGTACATGATCATTTGCGTACATATGTCCGTGATCACGCGAACCAATTATTATACACACAACGGAATTTTTTTTACTAAAAACATGTAACAGAATACATTTTGGCTTAAATTTATGACAAAATTAGATTTTATTGGACTTCGTTTAAAAAAGAAGGAGAAAATATTTATTTTTTCAAAATTTCTGCTATTTTTTCGCTTATATCGCAAAAAATAAAAAAACGGATTTGTGAATAAATACCACCAAACTAAAGCTCTATTTGTGCGAACAAAATGATAAAAATGTCATTTGGGTACAGCATTGCATGACCGCGCAATTGTCATTGAAAGTGCGAGAGCGCTGAAAGCTGAAAATTGGTCTGGGAAGGAAGGGGGCGAAAGTGCCCTGTATTGTAGTGGTTAAAAGCGTACACAATAAAATAAGTATATATTGCAGAGTACACCTATTAAAATCCCAGTTGCCTTTCCATCATGCCAAAACACTTGCTTCAATATTTTTAGCCACTGTCTGAAATGAGTATGCACATTAGGAGTTGTGGTATTACTTGGAGTATCCTGATCTGCATTCTTCTTTGGAGTCAGTGACTAAGGAATTATTAAAAAAAAATAAGTCATCAAAATAGTCAGGCAACTGACTTTTTCCGAAGGAGGTCAGCAATTGTAGCCTAAGAATTTCTTTCCTTATAGGTTTACCCTAGGTCGAGAAGTGTCCTTTATAATAATAAAAAAAAAACATACAGGGCTCTATTTGGATGCCAAGCTATTATAGATTGTTGTCAAGAGCTGTCTAGCTCCTCATTCCAGCATCCGGGGTTTTGGCTATGGTAATCTCCTTGTCTGTCTGTCCACCTGCAAGGTGATTAATATGATCAGTCTCTGGGTGGAAACCAAACCTGTGAGCCAAAACCTCACTGGCATGCTTGTGATAAAGAGTGATATGTGTGTTATTCTTGATCAAGCCACCTGTCTGCCCTGCTCTGCTAGATGAACGAATGAATGAATAATTTGTATAGCGCTACAATGCGAACTGAATTGTATTTGTGCTTTGTTGTCAGGCTTCTTAGAAGAGGTAGGTCTTGAGTTTTTTCCTGAAGGCCTGATGGTTTTCTTCCATGCGCATGTAGGTTGGTAGAGCATTCCATAGCCGTGGTCCTTGGACAGCGAATCTCCGTTCCCCCTTTGATTTGTAGCGGGATTTGGGAATGAGGAGGAGGTTTTGGTTAGATGATCGAAGACTGCGATTGGGTGTATAGTGTTTTATTTTCTCGAGTAGGTATTGAGGAGCGTCTACATGTGTGCATTTGTGGGTGAGGCAGAGGGTCTTGAATGTGATCCAATTACGGTTAGCCAATGTAGGCTCCTCAGGGAAGGGGAGATGGATTCCCAGGTTTTTTTTCCTGTTATCAGCCTGGATTCCAGATTGGATTTCCCTGTGGTTTTCCCTTGTATGACCTTGGACCAGATTTTGGACTATTCCCTGAACTCAGCCTGCCTTTTACCTGGACTATCATAAAACCGTGCTACCTGTCTGCCAACCACAAGTACCTGTTTGCTTTGCTCAGTTTGCGCCTGCCCTGGCGTGGTGGCTAAGCACTATAGCATGTGTATAAGACCTGGGGGCAACCGAGTACCGGTAGGCCTGCTTGCCTTATGGGCTATAGGTGAAGAACACAGTAGCCAGCTACAGTGTCTGACCACCTGCGTTGGGGTAGACATGACATTTGATTGTGCTACCATTGGTGAACATTCCAAACTTTGGGAGATAATGTATTAGAAAATAAATAAACCTTCAATGAATATTTTTGCCAAATGAAAATCATTTTTTAGTGGATGTTTTACATTCTACCATGTCACATCTGGAAAATGTGTGACATAACAAATTTTGCTTTTCACAATGTGTCAGCCCCTCTCATTTCCTCTCTATATATCACCTATCTAGCTTATCATTTACACTTATATCCAGTGTTCACTTGCCTTGTTTTCCTGTAGTCATTACTTGGTAAATTTCTGCACCCAATGACGATCTCTCAATCTTCTGCTAACCTGTCAGTGGTAGGCACTAGACATGTGCGCCGTCAATAAATTTGTTTTGTTTCGTTCCATATTAGAATTAATTCGTATTTCGTGTCCGAAATTTTGTATGAAATACAAATTTTTGTTAGGTTTGTTAACTTTTTGTAACAATTACGAATGTTCGTTATGATGAATTGATCATTATGATGGGCTCCCACCATCCCTGTGCTGTGCTGACTTCCTGGGTTTTTAGGTTTGTCAAATTTTTGTAACAATTACGAATGTTCGTTAGGAATTTGGATCCGAAATTCGTACACGAAATTTCGTATTTCATATACATTTCGGAAGCATAGCAATTCATATTTCGGATCCTCCCGATAGTAGACATGTTGCACCCTGTCTATGAATAGTGTTATGGTAGAAGACTGGTCTTCTACCAGATTCCGTCAGATTCGTTCCTTTTATCTTTTTTATTAACAGTGATTACTGGACTGAATATAATATAATAAATAAATATAATAAAGCATATAATAAGCTCAGTAGTTGCTGGTGTTACTGAAACAATTAAAAGGAGCTTCTTGTACTTTAAAGGGAAGTTATCACACCACTACTAAACTGCCATGGCAAATTTGATTTTAAAGATGCTTTGGGCTGTCATCTGTATCTTAGTTCCACCGTTTGGTGAATCGGTGGGTTGGAACAGTTCAAATACAAGTTCAGCATTGGCCCACCATCTCTGGCCCCTTAATCTAATCTACAAACCCACTAAGATGCCTACTTACTTACCATTTTTTGACAGTTATGGCAGTCTCTTCCAATCTATACACTTCCCAGACCAAACCTGCCTAATTCCTGGCCTTGCCTGGGCAGTGAGCCCTCATGGACTTGAATACCCCTAGCATCCATAGTGTTGCAATATGGCCCTATTAAAGCCATTGTGCAGGGACAGCCAGCGCCAAAGAAGATTTCAGGCAGAGGCGGTAATCATTAGAGAAGGTCGTCCCTGTCATAGATAGGTAAGTAAGCCTCTGAGTGGGGTGGGCGCTCTAAGTTAGACTAGGTTAGTATGGGTGTGTGGGCTACTGGGTTTTCATTAGAAAAAAAGTTGTGCTTTAAAGTGACACCATTGCTTCCTTCAAAGGAAATCTAAAGAATGGTTTCTGCAGTAGAAGACTCTGAACACTTACCTCACTGGCAGGCGGTGAGTCTGAACTCCTAGTATTATTATAGAAGTAGTAACATAGGGGTCATTGATAGGAACCACTGATCGCGCTGGGGAATCAGGCATTGGACACACCCAGTAGTGTGATGGATGCAAGGTCTTTGCTGAAGACTTTGCATCCAGACTTCGTAGACTTTGGGCTGCTTAATTCAAATTGAATTCAGACTTGTTGCCCAATGAAGAGACACGTGTTTTGAGTTTTATTTTGCAAGAGTAACTCTACTATAGGTTTTTTTTTTTTTTTTTTTTTTTTTTTTAGTAGAGACAGAGTCACTTTGAGCATTTCATGATTTAATAACACTTCACTGTACAGATATAGAGTTAAGGAGGAACTGCAGTCTGCTCACATAATTTGTAATAAAAACATCTTTGTCATTCTGAAGCTTCCCTCCAAATTTTCATATTATTTTATATGTACTGTGATTCTGTACTTGCCAAATATGTCTTTCCTCTAAGTCTGGTTGAATCCATTTTAACTGTGGGCAGCTGAAGCTGCTGCCTGTTCACTTCCTGGATTTACACAGACACACAGAGGCACACCTCCAGCTCTGCAGCCCTGCAGCTATCATTGGCCCTCTTATGATTCATCCCCCCTCCCTTTCTGGCAAACTCTCACAAGAGTGAGAAAGAGAGCTGTGCATGATGTCATAAGCCTAGGCTTTTAACCAGACAAGAAAGAGGAAGTGGGCTGTATAAGGTATTTACTGGCAGAAAAAAATGTTTAATAGATGGAAAGTTAAAAAAATTACTGATGATCCACTTTAATGATAACAGCTCTGGAACCTATTTTTTAAAGAATACATCAGCAATGGCATCTTCCATATTTTCATCTTCTCGTCTTCCATGTGGATAGTTGGTAAACTTATAAAAAAACATTATTTAATGACACCAACAGACAGTTAAATGCTAATTAGGGCCGTGGAAATTAAAGATTATTTCCTCGATTAATCGTAAATTTTTTTGATCGATCAAAAAAATTAACTCACCTCTCCGCCGGCTTCCGGGTCTTCAGGGAGTTCCGTCGGAGATCCGGTGACATCACAGACATCGACATCACCGGACTCCTCCCCCCTTCCCCAAGTGCCTCCGTCTGCTAACGAAGGGAAGGGGGGAGGAGTCCGGTGACGTTGAAGTCACGCGTACAGGGGAACTAACACGATTGTCGGCTTTACATGCTGTGTTTTTATCATCTTTATGTGAGTAGTTATGTGAGTAGTTTTACACAAAAATGTAATCTTATACTTAAGCGGTGAGCACCTAGATTCTTTCTACCCATGACCTGGCGTCCTTGCTGAGATCTAAGGAGAAGTGAGAGAAGTTTATGGTCCATGTTAACCCTTTTGATACCCACTTGCATGACCACCTGTCTGCACAGGGGTCCATGCCATAAGGTGAGAGTGATTAGAGTTAGACCGGAGGTGGAGGGATTGTCACGCTACTGTGGAAAAAAAATTACTTACGTCAGTGCTACAGTTTAAATTTAAAACTTATTTGTGTGAACTGTGAAGTTAAGTCATGGATTGTGGAAACGAACTAATGTTGGGTGATTGTATATAGTGTATACCACATTTACCACTGACTAATGCAGAGTTGCAATGCAAGGAGATCAGCTAAAAGTAGTTGGATCTGTATGTGCCTTATAATTAATTGAAATTAGTCGATTAATCGATAAAAAAAAAATGATTAATCGAACACGAAAATTTTAATCAGTAACAGCCCTAATGCTAATACATAGCACCCTACAGATTACCTGAATGTTTTATGGCTAGACATTGTTGAATTACCACTCTCAACATCAGCCTAGGTTCACACTGACAGCGGGAATGAAATGGTGCGAGTTCAGCTGAACTCGCACCATTTCATTCCCGCATGTCAATCCCGACTTTGGGGGTGATTTCGGAGACATCGGTTTCTGCACAGATGTCTATTAAAATTGCACCCCGAAGTCGCCAAAAGTATTACAGATCTACTTTTGGAAAATGGTGTGGCGTCACGCCGATTCAGATGGTGCCATTGCCGGCAATAGCTGACGATTTGACATGCGATTTGACATGTGAAATCGCATGGCAAATCTCTGCAATGTGAACCAGGGCTAAAGGTCCGTTTATGATTTTTCAGAGTCTTTTGATTTCTCGTTATCAGTGTCTTCATATTAAGGCTCCTCAGTGATTTGACCTGCACGTCCTGAGTGTCATGATTTCTTGTGGTAACGTAGTGCTGAATGAGAGACTTTTAGCATGAATTGCTAGAAGGTTAAGGGGTTAATTAGTTAGCTTCTATAAATATCACTAATAATAATAGAGAGATATGATATGTCAGTGGGGTTTCATATCCATGAGCTGTACACGTGGGAGGCCTTTGCTGCAGCTGCCTGCTGCAAATTCGCATTTTATTCCTCTTAATTGTTTGAACATCTGCTGCTTTCACAATTTCTATCAAAACCCTAATCTCTAGAGCCCCCTCATATTAACCCTGCGCCTCCTACTGCCCACAGAGCACTTTTATTAGCTGAGTGGTTGTGTAATGTAAATGACCTGGTGACTTTAATGGCCAATTCCATATTTTGATTTAGTGCACTTGCTAGCAAGTTGGATTACATGTTTGCTTCTTAAATGTCTCGGGAACTCTGATGGGTGAACTATTTCCATTAGTACTTTTGGTACTGCCGGCTGCCATATATCCTTTACAAATCCAAATGTGGGTGTCACTCTTCATAATGTAGACTAAACAAATAAAAAATAAAAAAAATCAGCCATGATGGCCTAGTAGGAAAACACAGACATTGTATACTGTGCTAAAATGTCATCAAAGAGGTCGCCAAGAGATCGAAGAAGCTGGTGGGTGATTTACTTGTGACATATTTATTGTACATGCTGCAATTTCCTACTTCCTACTATATCTTTATGCTATAATTAGTTATAAAATAGTATATATATATATATATATATATATATATATATATATATATATAAAATTAGATAATATTCATTAGCACAAAGAATGACTGACCTGAACTGGAAGCCTGAAAAATAAAGGGACTTTAAAGGTGCCCTCCCCTTCAAGAAAACATAAACACACATCAATAAAATTATGTATAATCTAAAACACGGCTTACAATTTCAGGGTTACTCGCCACCAGTTGCCCCACCCAACCCCTACCCTGGCCTGCCCCTAATTCCGTCCATCAATGCTGCTTCACCTGTGCCCAACAATGCAGCCTTCCTGAGTCCATCAATGCTACTTCAGCTGTGCCCAACAATGCAGCTTCCCTGTGTCCATCAATGCAGCCTACCTGTGCCCATCAATGCAGCCTACCTGTGTCCATAAATGCAGCCTACCTGTGTCCATCAATGCAGCCTACCTGTGTCCAACAATGCAGCCTACCTTTGTCCATCAATGCTGCTTCACCTGTGTCCATCAATGCAGCCTACTTGTGCCCAACAATGCAGCCTACCTGTGTCCATCAATGCAGCCTACCTGTGTCCATCAATGCAGCCTACCTGTGTCCAACAATGCAGCCTACCTGTGTCCATCGATGCAGCCTACCTGTGTCCATCGATGCAGCCTACCTGTGTCCATCGATGCAGCCTACTTGTGTCCATCGATGCAGCCTACCTGTGTCCATCAATGCAGTCTACCTGTGTCCATCACTGCAGCCTACCTGTGTCCATCACTGCCGCCTACCTGTGTCCATCACTGCAGCCTACCTGTGTCCATCAATGCAGCCTACCTGTGCCCAACAATTCAGCCTACCTGTGTCCATTGATGCAGCCTACCTGTGTCCATTGATGCAGCCTACCTGTGTCCATTGATGCAGCCTACTTGTGCCCATCAATGCAGCCTACCTGTGCCCAACAATGCAGCCTACCTGTGTCCATGAATGCAGCCTACCTGTGTCCATCAATGCAGCCTACCTGTGTCCATCACTGCAGCCTACCTGTGTCCATCAATGCAGCCTACCTGTGTCCATCACTGCAGCCTACCTGTGTCCATCAATGCAGCCTACCTGTGTCCAACAATTCAGCCTCACCTGTGCAGGGTAAGAGAGGAGAGGAAGAGGATTGCCAGCCGGATCATCAGAGCGCCAAGGAACATTTCTGTAATAGCTTTCATTTAAATTGCCGCGTGTTCCCTGCGCTTGCCGTCACATACAGCCCCGCCTCCTGGCCCGGGGACTTTGACATACATCACAAATCCTGGGATTAGACAGGTGTTCTGTCAATCAAAGTACCCAGGCCAGGAGGCGGGGCTCTATGAGACAGCGAGTGCGGGGAACACGCGGCAATTGAAATGAAAGCTGCAACAGGGATGTTCCGCGCTCTGATCTTCGGCCGGCTCTCTTCTCTCTTCCCCTGGGCGATCACTGGGAGAAGAGCTCCCATTCAAGCCTGCCTGCCGGTGGTGCTAGCCCCCACCCCCGCTCCCAGGCAGCCCACGCTCGTCAGCCCTCGTTTTCCACTCGCAATATATAACATATAATAATTATAATAATATTTACATAGATTGATATAAATATATGTGTGTGTATATATATATATATATATATATATATATATATACTTACCATTCAGTTTTTTATCAATGCATGTTTGTATTTTCTTAAGGGGGATGGCACCATTAAAGTCCCCTTTTTTTTTGGCCGCCAGATCATGCAGTCATTCTTGTGCTATAGTGTTTTGAGATGCGGTGCTAGATTATCTTTAATTTGGATCCATGGCACCACTTAGTTATAGATAATATTCATTATATACAGTATATTTGTAATACAATTGTAGCTCTACCCCTACAGTAGCCACTGAATTGTTTTGTGATTTTTGTTCACACCTGAAGATAACACCTCACTCAGCACTTACCGGCACAACTTGAAGTATTTCAAAAAAATTATTAGGCCAAGCATAGCAGGAAAAGAGAAATGATTAGCAATTGTACTTATACAAACAATCAATAAGACAATAAAGTTATTAAAAGAGATACAGTGGGGAAAATAATTATTTGATCCCCTGCAGATTATGTAATTTTGCCCACTTACAAAGAAATGAAGGGTCTATAGTTTTTATCATAGGTATATTTTAAATGATAGAGATGATTCACCAAAAATCCAGAAAAAAACATAGTGAGTTGCAGTTCAGTGAGTAAAATAAGTATTTTATAACCAAGCAAAACATGACTTAGTACTTGGTGGAGAAACCCTTCTTGGCAAGCACAGAGGTAAGACGTTTCTTGTAGTTTGCTACCAGGTTTGCACACATCTCAGGAGGGATGTTGGTCCACTCTTCTTTACAGATCTTCCCTAAATACTTAAGGTTCCCTGTCTGTTGCTTCACAATGTAAAGTTTCAGCTCCCTCCATAAATTTTCTATGGGATTAAGGTCTGGAGACTGGCTAGGCCACTCCATGACCTTAATGTGCTTCTTCTTGAGCCACTCTTTGTTGCCTTGGCAGAATGTTTTGGGTCATTGTTATGCTGGAAGACCTATCCATGACCCATCTTCAGTGTTCTGGCTGAGGAAAGAAGGTTCTTATCCAAGGTTTTACAATACATGGCCCTGTCCATTGGCCCCTCAATGCGGTAAAGTCAGCCTGTACCTTTAGCAGAGAAACAGCCCCAAAGCATAATGTTTCCACCTCCGTGCTTGACTGTAGGAATGGTGTTCTCAGGGTCATACTCAGCATGTTTCTTCCTCCAAACACGGCGAGTCGAGTTAATGCCAAAGAGCTCAATTTTGGTCTCATCTGACCACAGCACTTTTTCCCAATCCTTGTATAAATCATTTTGATGTTCATTGGCAAACTTCAGACAGGCCTGCAAATGTGCCTTCTTGAGGTGGGGGACCTTGCGGGCGCTGCAGGATTTCAATCTATGGTGGAGTATTGTGTTACCCTTGAGATCATTCACAAGCCCCTTTTGTGTAGTTCTGGGCTGATCCCTCACTTTTCTCATGATCATTATTACCCCATGAGGCGAAATCTTGCATGGATGCTCCAGACTGAGGGCGATTGATGCTTATTTTGTAGTCCTTCCATTTGAGAATAATCACTCCAACAGTTGTCTCCTTCTCACTAAGCATTTTCCTGATGGTTCCCATTACAGCTTTTTGCAGGTCTACAATCTTGCTTAAATCTTGCTTGTGAGACGTAAGCCTCTTACCAGGCCCAGGGTACTCTTTTCTGGGTTTATAAACACATGCTCTGATTTTGTTAAACTGGGAGGAGTGCTCTCCAGTGCAGTCTGATCTGACCAGGTATCCAAATCACACCTCACATCCTCCCAGGGGGGAAATCAGCCCAGGGGAGTAGTTTCTTTGTGTCTTCCAACTGTAGTCAGCAATGACATGCATGGGCACATGCTCTGACCATTGGGCTCAGTGTTTGGTTAGGCATTTCTTTAACCACTTCCCATCCGCCGTATGCCGAATGACAGCCGCAGGGTGATTGTGTTATCCTGACTGGGCGTCATATAACGTTCAGCAGGACAAGATGCTCGGGTGCACCCGCTAGGGCGCCCAGTGCGGCGACTTGCAGTGCGGTGTGTTGCTTTGACACACCGCATCTCCGATCTTGGTAAAGAGCCATAGATTTCTAGGCACATGTCCATGGTAGCTAGCCCAATGATGCTGTATGGGTAGCTCATTGTATGCCATGTATTTGTGTTTTGACTATGGGTATTAGATGTTTCACAATTTTATATTTGTATGTTTTTTGTACTACTAAATGTTTTTATGATGTTATTAAAAATACGTCTTTTATATATATATATATATATATATATATATATATATATATATATATATATATATATATACTAGTCTGCCTCTAAAGTCCATGAGGGGTTCATTGTGGAGTTGGTATAGAGCCTATGACATAGTGATCAGCTGTGTCCAATCACAGCTGGTCACATCTCAACCAGAAAGTTCAGTTTATCGGCTTTTGTTCTATTCGCGCTGACAAGGCGCGAGTAGATGAGAGCCGATCAGTGGCTCTCCTGACAGGGGGGTCTGATCTGATAATCAGCGCATTGGTTATTAGTGCAGACCCATCAAGTATGCCCACTAGAGCCCACCAGGGAAGCCAACCCGTGCCCACCGGGGATGCCAATCAGGGCCCATCAAGGATGCCAATCAGTGCCCATTAGTAATGCCTGTCAGTGCCTCCTCATCAGTGCTGCCCATCAGTGCCATCTATCAATGCCCATCAGTGCCAGCTATCAGTGCCCATCAGTGCTGCATATCAGTGCCACCGA
Source organism: Lithobates sylvaticus (assembly GCA_028564925.1). Classification (NCBI taxonomy): domain Eukaryota; kingdom Metazoa; phylum Chordata; class Amphibia; order Anura; family Ranidae; genus Lithobates; species Lithobates sylvaticus. The sequence continues at coordinate 33,092,035 of CM053037.1, read as the reverse complement.
TCAGTGCCCATCAGTACTGCATATCAGTGCCTCCTATCAGTGCCCATCAGTGCTGCATATTAGTGCCTCATCATCAGTGCCCGTCAGTGCAGCCCCATCAGTGAAGGAGAAAACTTACTTATTTACAAAATTGTATAACAGAAACCAAGAAAAACTTTTTTTTTTCAACATTTTCGCAAAATGTTAGATAAAATACCACCAAAAGAAAGCTCTATCTGTGTGGGAAAAAATTATACAAAATGTTAAAAATAAATTGGGTACAGTGTTGCATGACCACTCAATTGTCTTTCAAAATGCGACATCACTGAAAGCTGAAAATTGGCCTGGGCAGGAAAGGGGTGAAAGTGGCCAGTATTGAAGTGGTTAAAGGGGCACCACATTTCTGAATCTTGTTGCCACTTACAGAAATGTTTGATTCTTAGGTGTGCATCTCTAGTTCCATTTCCTGAGTTCTCATTGCAGACCTTAACCTTCCTAAATTCCACCTTCTCTAGCCTTTGCTATGACCCATAACTGACTTCTGTTCTTTGTACATGCTCTGATATTAGCTAGGCTACTGTATCTTACTGGCTGACTTGACCCTTCGACTAATCCCGGCTATCCTTTATCGAAACCCCTGTATATAGCTTCAGCTACCTAGCTTTAAAGCCTAACTGACAGATATAAAAGTCACAGCTCTGTATTCATTTTCCAATGCAAGTATCTGAGATTAACTTGGTATCAGCGTCTTACAGTCTGTGTACAGAAGAGCTCAAATTACATCACTACTATGTCCGGTAGTGAAGTAGGGATTGGCGGGAAGAAGTGTATGCACTAGGGAACTTGCTATCCAACACACTAGGGATTGTCAAATAGCAGTGGTGCCCACTGTTCTGCCAAAGGATCACCCGCTGGTGAAGTAAGTATTGCGCTTTTCTTTACAGGTTGACCCATGTGTAACTTCTGTTAGTTAGTGACAGGGTCCCTTTAACCACTTCAGTCCCAGAAGGATTTACCCACTTCCTGACCAGGCCATTTTTTGCGATACGGTCATGCATTCTACCCAAATAAACTCGATGTCCTTTTTTTCCCAAAAAGAGAGCTTTATTTTGGTAGCATTTGATCACCTAATTTTTTTCACTATAAACAAAAAAAGACCGACAATTTTGAAAAAAAAAAAATGTTTTTTTACTTTCTGTTATAAAACATACCCAATAAAAAAATTTAAAAAATCGAATTTCTTCATAAATTTAGACCAATATGTATTCTGCTACATATTATTGGTAAATAAAAACCCCAATAAGCGTATATTGATTTGTTTGCGCAAAAGTTATAAGGTCTACAAAATAGGGGGGAGATTTATGGCATTTTTTTTTTTTTTTTTTACTAGTAATGGCGGTGATCACCGATTGTTAGCGGGACTGCGACATTGCTGCAGACAGATGGGACACCTAGCTGACATTTTTAACACTTTTTTGAGAACCAGTGACATTATTAATTTATTATTAAAAATATGCAGTGACATTGTACTAATGACACTGGCAGGGAAGGGGTTAACATCAGGGAGCGATCAAGGGTTTAAATGTCTTCCCTCAGTGTGTTTCTAACTGTGTGGGGGATGGGCCTCTTGGGACAACACACAGATCCGTCTTCCTGCATAGCAGAAAGAAAGGATCCTTGTGCGATCCTTTTCAGAATGGAGATCTGCCTTGTTTACTATGGCAGATCCCTGTTTTGTCACTGTGGCGAACAATCGTGGGTGGCCGGCCGGCGGACATCAAGTTTTCCAGACCCGCTGATTTGCTCCCCCGCTGGCCAAACAGATCCCGTGTATAGATCCCGCGTACAAGCCCAACGTACACCTACCGCGATTTACGCAGCCGAGCCAACCAGCCGCAGTATAACTGCGACAGCTGGTCAGCAAGCGGTTGAAGGCATATTCCACCTTTTTGTAAAAAAAATATATAAAATGCACCTACAGTGCCTTAAAAAAGTATTCACACCCCTTGAAATTGTCCACATTTTGTCATGTTACAACAAAAAACGTAAATGGATTTTATTAGTTTTTTTTGTGATAGAGCAACACAAAGTGGCACATAATTGTGAAGTGAAAGGAAAATGATAAATGGTTTTTCATTTTTTTTACAAATAAATATGTGAAAAGTGTGGCGTGCATTTGTATTCAGTTCCCTTCAGTTAATACTTTGTAGAACCACTTTTTTCTGCAATTACAGCTGCAAGTCTTTTTGGGGATGTCTCTATCAGCTTTGCACATCTACAGAGTGATATTTTTGTCCCTTCTTCTTTGCAAAATAGCTCTGTCAGATTGAATGGAGAGCATCTGTGAACAGCAATTTTCAAGACTTGCCACATATTCTCAGTTGGATTTAGGTCTGGACTTTGACTGGGCTATTCTAACACATGAATATGCTTTAATCCAATCCATTCCAGTGCAGCTCTGGCTGTATGTTTAGGGTCGTTGTCCTACTGGAAGGTGAACCTCCGCCCCCATCTCAAGTCTTTTGCAGACTCCAACGGGTTTTCTTCTAAGATTGCCCTTTATTTGGCTCCACCCATCTTATCATCAACCCCGGCCCAGCTTCCCTGTCCCTGCTGAAGGAAAACATCCCCACAACATGATGCTGCCACCACCGTGTTTCACGGTGGTGATGGTGTTTTCAGGGTGATGTGCAGTGTTAGTATTCTGTCACACATAGCGTTTTGCTTTTAGGCCAAGTGAAAGTGAAAATTTTGGTCTCATCTGACCTTCTTCCACATGTGTCCCCCACATGGCTTCTCGCAATTGCAAACAGGACTTCTTATGTCTTTCTTTCAACAATGGCTTCTTCTTGACACTCTTCCGTAATGGCCAGATTTGTGGAGAGCACGACTAATACAGTAGTTGTCCTGTGGACAGATTCTCCCACCTGAGCTCCTGCAGAGTTACCATTGGCCTCTTGACTGCTTCTCTGAATAATGCTCTCCTTGCCCGGCCTGTCAGTTTAGGTGGACGGTCATGTCTTGGTAGGTTTGCAGTTGTGCCATGATGGATTGAACAGAGCTGCATGAGATGTTCAAAGCTTGGGATATTTTTTTTATAACCTAACCCTGCTTTAAACTTCTCCTCAACTTTATCCCTGACCTGTCCGGTGTTTTCCTTTACCTTCATGATGCTGTGTGTTCACTAAGGTTCTTTAGCAAACCTCTGAGGGCTTCACAGAACAGCTGTATTTATATGGAGATATAATTACACACAGGTGGACCATACTTACTAATTAGGTGACTTCTGAAGGTAATTGTTCCCACTAGATTTTAGTTAGGAGTATCAGAGTAAAGGGAGCTGGATACAAATGCACGCCATACTTTTCACATATTTATTTGTAGCATTTATCATTTTCCTTCCACTTCACAATTATGTGCCACTTTGTGTTGGTCTATCACATAAAATCCCAATAAAGTACATTTTGGTTTTTGGTTGTAACATGAAAAAATTTGGAACATTTCAAGGGGTATGAATAATTTTTCAAGGCACTGTACATTGATTTGCTGCGTTTATTACTTTTTTTGCATTTGCAGATTACAGGTGCAATGCTCATGCTTCTGTAGACTCGGTACAAACCTTTGGTCACAGTCTTGCAGTCTTATTTGTTGTGCCACAGAAGAGCTCTGGAGTTATAGCTATGTTCTCTCAGTTTGATGCATTACTTTGGACTCACTAGCCCCACCTGCTGCCAGCTGTGGACAATCTACAATCAAAGCAGCCCATAAATAGCCGCACTTCCTATCTCTCAGTGCCCATTTGTGTGGACAGGCTCCCTGTGTGTTGTGACTGCTTTGTGACTCTGAATACCGTATATGAACTTCTGCCTGAATTCCTGCCTACTCTCTAGCCTGCTGATTTTGTACTTCCCCGCCTGCTCATGTATGACCTTTGCCTGCCTGACCACTCTGGATTTCGATCGTGTACCTCTTTGCCTGATCTGTTGGCAACATGCTCTGCCTGACTAAGTTTTCGCCTGAATCCTCAGCACACAAGCGCCACTTCGGACACTACCTATCACAGGTACCTTACAGTATCAGTGGACTACAAGTACAGTGATGTCACTGTGCTTGTGCTCCATTGAGAATTTTACGAGTCCCTGAGGTGGCAGATGGGACTTGTAGTTTCTCCGTTTACAGATTTCTGTAAATGGATGACATGACTGTGCGAGTGGAGCCATGCACAGCGACACCAAATTCAGAAATGACAAGAGCCTGTGGGGAGAAGAACCCCAATATTCAGTTAAAGGAGAGGAGCAGTGCTGAGCTGTGAATTCTGACCATGTTTTATGTTACACCCTATACATGGGTAAAATATGAAACTTGGTCAGAAAGGTGAACTTTGCTTTCAAAATTGCATCAGAAATATATTTCACAGCAAACTTTACAAGAATAACTTAAATTAGTACTCACTGGGAAATTACTACAGATTCTGTTTAAATAACCCACCACTCTACCACCTCCACATTCCTTTCTGCACCTCGCCTTCCATCTTTCCCCTCTGCTCTCTATTCACCATGCTATGACCACCTCTCAGTCTCATTTACCGCCCTTGTCACCTTGAAGTCTGGTATTATCTCAATCCTCATAAAAACTAGGGTAAAATTAGCCAGGAAAAAACTCTTAGATTGACGCACATATTGCCACGCTGTACTTGGCATTCAATATAACGAGGCCCAATCTTGAGAACATGTTAAGTGTTTCCCAAAGATTGTTATTTTCTTGTGAGGGAGGCATTGTTACCAGACCACAAAGGTTTCTTTAATTGTACTCTGCCTAGCACTTCAGCTCTGGGTAATAGCCACCTTGTGTTGTTGGGCCATGAGACCCATTTTAAGTGCTTTCTGCGGAGATAAGAATATAGTGCATGCGTCCTGTATGAAACAAATTTCAAGTGCGTAGGGGGAACTTTGCTCAGAAAATAGACGGGTCTTCATTTGCTGACGCTAGAACCTGCTTCCTACAAATTTAAAGTTCTCTGCTAATCATAATTGCACGGGTCCATCCTAAGTAATCAAATCTCCACTGTGAGAAAAGCCACATGTGAAAAATGCATTACATATGAGAATTGCTTTAGACAGTTTGCTTATTAAAAGGGTAATAAACGTGTAATCCACCCAGCTTCTCTTCTATGGTGTTACTAGAGCTTTGGTGTTTTAGAGCAGACATTTAGCATTATAGTTAAAGGATCACTAAATTATATTAGTATGAAAACAAAATGCTAACACCATATTAGAAGTACATATGTAATAGTCCCTAAATATGCACTAAAAAAAGATTTGTAGCCAACAACATGTGTACAGTTGTGCTCATAAGCTTACATACCCTGGCAGAATTTATGATTTCTTGGCCATTTTTCAGAGAATATGAATGATAACACAAAAACGTTTCTTTCACTCATGGTTAGTGTTTGGCTGAAGCCATTTATTATCAATCAACTGTGTTTACTTTTTTTTTAAAATCATAATGACAAAAGAAACTACCAAAATGACCCTGATCAAAAGTTTACATACCCCAGTTCTTAATACCGTGTATTGCCCCATTTAACAGCAATGAAATTTTAGTTGGTCTACCTGACCGTGGTTTGGTTTCAACAGAACCCCTCATTTTCCACTACTTGATTAGAGTTTGAACAATGGTGATTGGCATTTTTAATTCCTTGGATATCTTTTTATATCCTCTTCCTGTTTTATATAGTTCAACTACCTTTTCCCGCAGATCCTTTGACAATTATTTTGCTTTCCCCATGACTCAGAATCCAGAAACGTTGATGCAGCACTGGATGAAAGACGCAAGGGTCTGTCAGGAGTCCAGGAACTTATTGACCTTTTATACACACACACACACTAATTACAAACAAACAGATCACAGCTGAGGATGGTTACCTTTAACCACTTGCCGCCCGCCATATAGCAAAATGACAGCGGCAATATGACGTCTGGCAGGATATCAAGCCACTGCGTGCCCCAGGGCATCGCGGCAATCGTTGTTGCGGGGTGTCAGTTGTGTTTGCAATGATCAGCTTTTATTTATTTTTGTAAAAATGTATCCCAAAAAGAAAAACTGTTTGCTATAACTGCTTATAAAGTGTTAGCTGAAGTTCAGCTTCAGCTATCTAATACTACTTCCCCTGTGCTCCTTCATTCAGAGTGGGGGGCACTCTAATACAGGTGGTGTGTTACTGGCCAGATCACCAGGGGAAAACATAGAGAAGAAAGCCTAAAAAAAGAAAACCAATACAGCCACCACATCTAAGTAGACATGTGCACTTTGTCTAGTTCCCAATTTGTTTTTTAAATAATTTTGACAAATTCGTTAATTCCGAAATTTCCGAATTTTTCAATTTCCGAATTTCCGAAAATTCCAAATTCCAAATTTCAAATTCCAAATTTCAAATTCCAAATTTCAAATTCCAAATTCCAAATTCCAAATTCCAAATTTCAAATTTCCAAATTTAGAATTTTCAAATTTAGAATTTTTGGATTTTCAGAATTCGAAAACTCGAAAAAATCTGTAAAATTTGAAATAATAACTAACTATTAAATTATAGGTACTGGAATTTCCTTTCAAATGTTGCCGTTTGTGAACATAACGAATATTAATTTATCCAAAGTTACAAATTATCTAAAATAACGAATGCCGCATCTAAGCGAATGGAACGTAGCGATCTAATAATAATAATAAATAACAATAATAATAATAAAACCTTTTTATTATTTATTAATTTATTCCAATCCATTTGTTTAGCTGTGGCATTCGTTATTTTGGATAATTTGTAACTTCAGATAAATATGTATTCATTATGTTCACAAACAGCCAAATTTGAAAGAAAATCCCAATACCTATAATTTAATAGTTAGTTATTATTTCAAATTTTACTGATTTTCTTTCTTTTTTTTTCGGATTTTCAAATTTTCGGATTTTTGCAATTTTTCATTTCCGAATTTTCGAATTCGGAAATTCAAAATTCAAAGTTCGGAAATTTGAAAATCCAAATTTTTTGGATTACCGAATTCCGAATTTTCGAATTTCTGAAAAAAGCAAAAAAAAATAACGAAACAAATACTAAAATGTATTGGCAGTGCACATGTCTACATCTAACGATTGGTAAACTGCAATATTATATTTTTGGTTTCAGGTTTAATACCACTTTAAAAAGGAAATTAATTCTGGAAGCTTTGCCCAAAAAGGAAGGCCGAATGCAAATTTTCAGAATACAGTATTTTTCACTATAGTTTTTTTTTTTTTGTAGATTCTCTGGCTATAGATGTTCCCAAAGAGGATACAAATATACTCAACAACAGTAAGCCGAGTGCTATGATATCACATCTATTAAAAAAGGGAAATATACATACATATAAATATTACAAGCTGTGTTCAACATGCTCTGTGTTGGCCATACCTCCCAAACCCCTGCCCACTGGCTCTTGGGACACAACACAGGTCCCAGGAGGCTGCTGGACCATTTACAGTGCACCTTGTGTGTGCGCAGTGGGGAGCCGGCTGTAAAGTTAGCATGGCAGCGCCAGGGACTTGAAGACCGATGCAGAACCAGCCCGGGTGAAGACAGCTCTGGATCGCTGGACAGGTAAGTGTCCTTTTATTAAAAGTCAGCAACTACAATATTTGTAGATGCTGGCTTTTATTTTTTTGGGGAGAGTGGGACGCAGAACCTCTTTAAAGCTCAGTTTGTGCATTTTTATTTCTCCAGCAGGTCAGTGTGCTTGTTGCATCAACTGCAAGGCAAATGCATCAAGAAACTTTATGTAATGTTATAAATTTGTGTTAATAGAAACTACATAGGTAAAACAAAAAGTGACATATATGGTGCAATATTTTAATAATATGATCACAATGTTTTTGGGGTTTCTTAGTCCCCTTGTGACATAGTGTTATCACCTTCTGACCCCACTAGTAGATCTGTTATTTTACAATTTGATTGTAAGGTATTATGGTCTGGAGTCAGACTCAGAGGCCAGTAGCTATTGCAGTGGAGCAGCACCCACCGACAATCGGGACAGGTATCCAAGCAGGTCTCCCTGGCAGATGACATAGGCGCACCTGAGGTGCAGGGTCTAAGTACTAACCAGTATTCACCAATGCTCCTGATGGTGGAGATGTGTTTTGCGGCGTGTTAGTACCAGGTCGCGGTCTTCAGGATCGCCCCACCAGGAGGTGAGCAAGTCAGGGTCAAGTAGCAGATATAGCAGGTAGGGATTAAGTAGAAAGCGTAGTCAGTAAACAAGCCAACGGTCAGTAACGAATGGTTGCAGTTTGGGATTAACATTTGGGGGTCATGCCCGGAGCAAGAGGGGCTTCATGAAATGCATGTGACTATTTGCCCACCAGAAACAGTCCACAGGAATGTGTTTATCAGCATATCAGACCCATGGTATGAGTTCAAACAACATTAGTTCATCCCTGACCTCTCTGTCTGGTGGTCCATGTCAGATACGTGGATCTCCAGTCGGAGACCTGGCCTTAAGCCTCGGTTCCGGAGTCCCGCCTGCATACTGCGCTCAAATACTGTAGAAGGAACTGGCCAAAAGGAGGAAAAGAAAAGAGTGAGGGATAGATTAAGCAGATAGCGTAGCAGAAAGTGAGAGAGAAGAAGAGGGGGGGGGGAGTGTTCACATCCGCTGTTATGCTCCTCTAATCTGAGTTGCTGAGGGACTTCATGCGCTCACTGATGTCTTAGTGCCCCTTATCTTACTTCTTTCAGTCTCCTCACGTGGGAGGAGTCCCAATTGGCGAGGGCCCCGAGGAGGTATAGTGTATCCAGGTAGCCCAAATGGCGTAGAACTTTTCGTACCTATCCTTGCACTTCGCCATCCACTCCTCTGCGGCCATAATATTATCAACTAGCTTCACCCATTCTGCTCGGGTGGGTATCCTGGGCGTCTTCCAGTGAATTGGAATCAGCCTCCTAGCCGCATTAAGCAGGTGGGGTAGAACAGATTTGCTATATCTGCTGAGAGGAATGGTGGGGAAGTGCAGCAGCGATTCCAGTGGGGAATCCGGAAGTTCCAGATCTAGTATCTGTTTGATCTGTGCGTGAACATCCAGCCAGAAGGGTCTCAGTAGGGGGCATTCCCACCATATGTGGAGGAACGAGCCTCTGAGGCCACAGCCTCTCCAGCATGCATCCGACAAAGACGGGAACATCCTGGTGAGCCTGGTTGGCACTCTGTACCACCTAGTTAGAAGCTTATAACTGTTTTCCTGCATTTTTGTGTCTACTGTACTAGAGTGCGTAAGCTTATACATGTGCTCTAGTTGAGGTTGCGTGAAGACGCGCTGAAGATCCCTCTCCCAGTCTCTGATAAAGGTCGGCCTCTCTTCCACCTGCAGTGCCTGCAATAAGTCATACAGCACAGAGATAGCGTGTGGGGTGGCTTCCTCTGCCATACACAACTGTTCGAAAGGCGAGGCCTGGGTGTGTGACCGGACTCCGTGTGAAAGGCTGGCTATGAAGTGCTGGAGCTGCCTATGGCGCCAGTCATCCATTAGGAAGGGGCCGAACTGAGCCCTTAGGGTTTCTATGGGCAACAGCCCTTGCTCTTGGACAAATCTGCCACATCTGGACTCCCCGTCCGCTGCCCACGTCCGAAAGAAAGACGGGTGTTCCCCCGGAGTGAACCAGGGGAAGCCGCCTAGTGGTGCCAGGGGGAGGTTGGCTGAGCCAGCCTTCCTCCCCTATTTAGGGCATCCCATATCGTCAGTACGTGAGAGGCCAGCGGAGACACCAGAGCCGACAGGCCCCTGTACTCTCTGGGGACCCAGGGGGCATGAGCCAAATTTCGGCCTGCCAGGAACTTATTCAGGGGGACCCAGAGTTTGTGAGCAACATTATGGTACCAATCCAAGATGCATTGCAGGGCCACTGCTTCATAATACCTACGGATTACCGGTACCCCCAGGCCTCCCTTAGACTTGGGGCGTTGCAGCATACGGAGTGCCAGCCTAGGGCATTTCCCACTCCAGATATACTGAGAAAACATGCTGTTGAGGCTTGAGAAAAACGCCTTTGGTAAGGTAATCGGCACCATTTGCAGGAGAAACAGTATGCGGGGTAATACATTCATTTTGAGGATGCTGACTCGGCCCATCCATGAGAATGCCGTCCTGTCCCAGTTTTTTAAGGTCCGCTTTGACAGTGGTGAGTAATGGGGTATAATTGCAGTCATATAACTGTGAGCATTTCTTGGGTAAGTATATTCCCAGGTATTTTAGTGACGTGGGACACCATGTAAAGGAGAAAGCAGCTTGCAACCTTGTACGCAAATCTGAGGGGATGTTTAGGGAGAGGATCTCGGATTTATTATAATTGATTTTGAAGTGCGACAGCTCATTGAATTCCTGTAGTTCAGTCATAATGCTGGGCAGCGATATAAGGGGGTCGGCGACGTAAAAATAATACATCGTCCGCATACGCAGATAATTTGTGTTCCGTCGGTCCAACAGAGAATCCCTTGATATCATTGTTCCTGCGAATTTTGTTAAGGAGGGGTTCTAGGGTAATGGCAAAGACTAGCGGGGACAGTGGGCAGCCCTGGCGTGTCCCATTCCCAATAGGGAAAGGGTCCGACAGGAGCCCATTCACTTTCACCTTGGCGGACGGGGAGCTATACAGGGAGGAGATCCATGTTAGCATGTTAGGTCCAAGGCCGAGCCTCTTCAGCACCGCCTTCATGTAGGTCCAGTCCACCCTGTCAAATGCTTTCTCAGCATCAGTGGAAAGCAAGAGACAGGGGTGCGTCTCCCCCTGGGATTCTACCCAGTGGATCAGCTGGAGTGCCCTATTAGAGTTGTCCCTGGCTTCTCGGCCCATGATGAAGCCGGTCTGGTCAGGGTCAATCACTGTCGGGAGGATCGGTTTAAGTCTAATAGCCAATATCTTGGCCAAGATCTTGATATCAGTGTTAAGAAGCGATATAGGCCTGTAATTGCCTGGTAAGGTGTGGTCCTTCCCTTCTTTTGGGAGTACAGTGATGTGTGCCATTAGAGCCTCCGAGGGCATTACCATGCCCTGGGCTAATGCCGTAAAGTACTTACACATGTGGCCTGCGAGTACTTCCGAGTACTTTTTGTAATATGTATTAGTGTAGCCATCCGGGCCTGGACTTTTTCCATTAGGGAGGTCTTTTATCACTGCTTGTATTTCAGCCACAGTAATTGGGTCATCCAGCTGTGCGCAGATTGAGGCCTCCAGCTGAGGGCACTGGGCTTCCTCCAAATATTGCTCAATATGGGCAGTCCTTTGGGCCTCCGAAGACCCAGGTAGTGTGGCTGGTAAGTTGTACAGCTGAGCATAGAAGTCTCTAAACATGTTTGCTATCTTCGAGGAGTGTACCACTGGTTCCCCTGTTGTTGTGTTGAGCTTATGTACGTGGCCTGCATCTTTCTGGCATTTGAGGGCTCTGGCTAGCAGTCTCCCGCATTTGTTGCCAAATTCTTAGAACTTGTGCGACAAGTGGCGTAAACGGGCTTTGATTTTGGTGTCTAACAGTGTCGCTAGTTCCTGCCTAAGGGAGTGTAGTTCTGCCGTCTGTGAGGGAGTGACCTTCTTTTTATGTACTAGTTCCGCCGAGCGTATTCTAGCCAAGAGCTTCTGCACTTCTCCCTCCCTGGCCCTCTTCAGCCGAGTCCCCTGGGAGATCAGTTCTCCCCTCACCACTGCTTTGTGTCCCTCCCAGACTGAGCCCATGCTGAATTCCTCCGGGGGATTCTCCTGGAAATACAAGGAGATGGTATCCAGCACCCCCTTCAGTGCCACCACGTCGTCTAGAATGCCATCGTTCAGGCGCCAGTTCCACGTCTGCGCCTCCATGAACTGTGGACGCAGGGAAATGGAGACAGGCGCATGGTCAGATATAGTAATGGAGCCTATGGAGGCTTTTGTTAGAGAGTCTAGGGAGTATTGATCCAGCAGCAGAAGGTCTATACGTGTGTAGACACCGTGGGTGGGCGAGAAGTAGCTATAGTCCCTGTCATTCGGGTGGAGAATCCTCCAGTAGTCGACCAAATGATTCTTAAAGTGTTTCAGAAAGGCGAAGGAGTGTGTTGAGCGGCCTTGGGACGTATCTATCTGGGGGTCCGGGCTGACGTTAAAATCCCCCCCCAAAATCAATTGACCCTCGCGAAAGGAAGCAAGAGCTTCCAACGTTGCGTCTAGGAAGGTAAGCTGTTTACTGTTAGGGGCGTACACAGCTGCAAGCGTGAATCTCTGATTATAGATGGTGTCCTTAACAAATACATATCTACCTGCCGGATCCAGCAGTTGGTCCGTCATAATAAAGGGGCAGTGTTTATGAACAGCTATGGCTACTCCCCCAGATTTAGGGCGCGGAGAGTTGCTAAGGTACCATGACTTGTAAAGGTGTGTGGGTAGGCGGGGGACCGAGTCAGCATGAAAATGAGTTTCCTGCAAGAAAACAATGTGTGCCCCCATACGTTTCATCTCAAGCCAAAACTTACTGCGTTTCGCCGGCGAGCCCAGGCCTCAAACATTGTAGGATACGACCTTTAGATCAGCCATGGTGAGGGTTCAGAGGATGAGCCAGAGGTCCCAGCCCAGGGGGAGAGGGCATCAACAGCGCGCCCGCACCCAAGGCAACGAACACTGTCAGCACTCAGGCGTATGCAGAGTCCTAGAAGAAAAACCGTAGTTACAGCGGATGTGAAAGACATGGGGAGGGAAGAAAGCATAGAAGCAGAAACAAAAGTAAGAGCACAATGAAATAAAAAACATGTTGCCCTATAGGCATAACTCAGTGCAACTAGTCTCCTGGTCGGGGAACCCCACCCCCCCCCCCGAGAAGGGGGAACGGTGGGGTCCAGCGCGCAGAAGCATTTCCCAAAAAGGGAACATCACTCCAAGGAGTAGTCCTACTGGGGGGTAGTGGTATAGCACGCAGAGCGAGTCCACCGTGCGACCCACCAACAGTATATATGGCTCGATCTACCCATGGAGAGCTAAATAAGCGAACGTAGCGGTAGCCGACATGGGGTAGAGAGTCTGCTGCAAAGTGAAACGGCAGCTATGAGGGAAACTTCAAAAATAGCCGAGCGAGTTCTTTTCCGTCATCAGCGTGGGGAACCGTTGTTCAGGCTTCCTCTTGTGGGGGGCGCCTAGGTGATCCATGTTCAGACATGCTTCTTCTGTTTCCGCGTCGGCGTCTGCGGCGGCCTTGCTGCCACTGATCAGGGCGTCTGGGGAGAGGGATGGCTGGTAACATCCTCCAGTCTGGAATGTCCACAGGGGGAAGGCCCAAGTCCTCCAGGAAGCGGGGCAGGTCAGCTTTGGTGCGGAGGGTATATTGCCTACCCTCTTTGGTCGCAGAGAGGCTGAATGGGAAGCCCCATCTATAAGGCAGTTGGGCATCTTGCAGGGAGGCCAGCAGTGGTTTAAGTGCCCGGCGTTGCATCAAGGTGCGTCTTGATATGTCTGGGAAGAAAGTCAGTTTGGCGCCATCAAAGTCCACGTGCCGGACTCCCCTGACTTGATTCATGATACGCTCCTTAAGCGAATACTTATGCAGCTTGCATATAATGTCTCTGGGTCTTTCCGGGTCATCTGAGGGGGGTCTCAGGGCCCTATGAGCCCGGTCAATTTCAATGTGTTCCGGGGCCTGTCGGCCTAGTATCTGCTTAAAGACCCCCTGCAAAGTAGGCACAATGTCCCTTGGTCCAGTTGCCTCAGGTAGGCCTCTGATACGTATGTTGACCCTGCGGCTCCTATTTTCAAAATCATCCATTTGATCTAGCAAGGCCTCCAGCCTGCGATCTTGTCTGTCACACCGGTCAGTTAAAGCTTGCAGGGTGGGGGCAGTTTCATCCCATTGAACCTCCAGTGTTTCCACTCTCTCCCCCAGGTGGGCTGTGTCAGCCTGCAGATTTTCAATGTCCTGTCTCAGGGCCTTCTCTACCCTGTTAGCAAATCTCTCCAGGTCTGCTGCGGTGGGGAGGGATAGAATGTGGGAACGAATGTCTTTATCCTCCCATGGGTCTCCCCTAGCTGCGGGCCCTTCCATGCTATCCGACCCTGAGGGAGAGGAGGGGGCCGGTGGTGAGAGCACAGGCATGTGTGGGGAGCCGGTGGGGGAGGCCGCTGCGGCCGCGTGGGCGCTGAGCGCCATCTTGGCGGTACTTGCCGGTTCGTTGCGGGCCCCAAAGTAGTTGTCCAGGGACTCGGACCGGTTCCTCTGCGACCTCTGTGGCTGCGGGGATGTCTTCCGCTTCGGCGGCATCGTTGAGCGGTGGATTTGTTCCCTCCAGAGCCGCCGTTCAGGCTCTGTATGTGGTGGGTCTCACGGAGCTCCGCACAAGCACGTCCTCACTCGCGCATGCCGTAGCCACGCCCTGGACTTGTAGTTTTAAGTGTAAAGTAATTAGGTCTATTAAGGGCAAAGTAACAGGTTCACTTTAATGTAGCCCTCCCCAGCAGCATAAACTCACCTTCCTTTTGCCCACTATTTAGCCAATGGGAGTAAAGGAAAGTGTAAGCTACAAGTCATATAAGTCTAAGCTTACACAGGGCTATGGACTCCCCATGTTACAGTGCTGATTGATCAAACGCTCCAATCCCCGAATGGTGTGTCAGGGAAGTGAAAAAAAGGTAAGTGTTTGCTGGGTAGGGATCGAGGATTAAAGAAAACTTGTTTTTTCCCTCTGAAAAGGGTAAAGAACAGGTTTGCTGTAAGGTAACACTGAACAGAATCCTATTTCAAACAGTGAACCAAATTAACGATTGAAGAAACAGATCGATATGGCAGCTAATATATTCAGAATGTGGCCAGCAACTGCTGCCTATGTAATACTTTCATGACAAATTTCCTTAAAGGGCTCACATACCTAGGTGCTATAATGCAGAATCCCGTGTTGCTTAGGGCCATGTTTTCCAAATGCTCTACAGAAAAGCATTTTTGGGGGGCAAATAAAGTGATAAAGCCTGTTATGCCAACATAGGAGACTCATTGCAATGTATGTAGATGTGCCACGGCACAGAGCAGAGCAAGCACTTTGCTAAATTATTACGTTTGTTGAGCCTCTAGGTTCAATACATGCTTCCAGGCCTGATGTTAGGAGGCATTAGAAACAAGCACCAAGTGTCTAATCCTTGACACTCTTCTATAAGAGCCATTAAATAGAAGGCACCAAAACTGATTTTTTTTTTTCACTGTTGATTGCTTAGTAGTGACAAACATAATTGTAAACATATGACTTCAACATTGGTTCCGATACACTGCCACCTTGCCTGTGCATCTGTGTAAAGGGTCCCCCCACCCCTTGACCCCTTTATAGTTCCCTTGCTGGCACTTTCTTGCCTCCATTGCAGTGACAATACTTGCTGTGGATGAGCATGTGTCTTGCTCCCATGGAACAGTGCTCATATCTAGCAGTCAGTCAGTAAGTCTATGCACTGTCACATGACTGTGATATCACCACTCTCTGTAGCGTCCGACCCAAGCCGAGACTAGAGATTTAGTGCCAGCTGTGGCGTAGGAAAGAATGGCGAGGGAGCATTGAGAAGGTGAGTATTGAGAGTTCGGGCAAGGGCCAGATGACATTGTGTCTTTGAACACAAAACTTTTCAAGAGAGATATAAGTAGGCGGCTATTGCTGGCCACCATCTTCTACTTGTCTGTCTAAGGCTTAAAGTGGAGTTCCACCCAACAGGTGAAGCTCCGCTGGTTCGCAACACCCCCCCCCCCCCCTTCCACTGCCACATTTGGCACTTTTTGGGGTGGAGGAGAGAGCAAGTACCTGATTTTGACAGGTACCCGCTCCCAGTTCCTGGTAAGAGTTGACATTTCCCTCCTCTATACCCCCCGCCTTCTGGGACACACAGAGGTCCCAGAAGACAGCAGGGACCAGCACAACTCGCGCATTCACAATAGGAAACAGACTGTGAAGCCACAAGCCACCTTCACTTCCTGTTTCCCTTACTACAGATGCTGGCGCCTGCACCTGAAGCTGAATGACAAATTGGCTAGGGTGCCAACATCACAGGATCCCTTGACTCGTGTAGCCTAGTAAAGACCACCCCTTCTGTTGTGACCCCTTTATTCCAAAACCCCCTTTTTGCTACCCCTCTTAAATAATGGGCCACACCGTGCTTCTTGTGGAGTAAATGGCCACAACAGCCTTTATTAAACTTAACTCCAAATATAAATAACCATATAAAACCGTATAAATAACCATATAAAATTAACCATAAATAACCATAAACATTTTATTGTAAACATAAATAACCATCGGTTATACCCTCTTATGTTGGTCAGTGACGGGGCTAACACTTGTAACACAACCATTTTAATTAACCAATATATATATATGACTATATATATATCTACCACCAGGGGGCACTGCAGGATTAACCGAACCAAGTAGGCCTCCATTTTAACCGCCCGGAGACAAAACCCTATCCCGCAGTGCACACAGAGTAATCATCGACTTCGATGTACTACACCGGAGGGGCCATCTCATGACGAGCCCCCCACACACTCACCAACTACATCACTGCCACCGTCACTGACCAACCTAAACACCGCCAACCCACTTTCTTCCAGACATCCATCTTGATTTCCTGAAATGATAACAAAAGCATTAAAACCTTCACAACAAAAACTTAACTATTGGGAGGGTGGGTGGAAAAAACTGCCTCCTCCTGTGAATTCCATACAACAAGTGTTCCCGCTCGGCCACGCCCCCTTTTTATAATGCCGCTCCCCCTGCCTCCTATTTGCTGCCCCCTGCTAACCCCTCCCTGCTACATTCCTTTTTGGTGTGTCACTAGACACACAGTCATGTCCGGCCCTCCCTATCCTCATTGCACTCGTTCTGTCCGGCCCTCTCTTGACTCGTGTAGCCTAGTAAAGACCACCCCTTCTGTTGTGACCCCTTTATTCCAAAACCCCCTTTTTGCTACCCCTCTTAAATAATGGGCCACACCGTGCTTCTTGTGGAGTAAATGGCCACAACAGCCTTTATTAAACTTAACTCCAAATATAAATAACCATATAAAACCGTATAAATAACCATATAAAATTAACCATAAATAACCATAAACATTTTATTGTAAACATAAATAACCATCGGTTATACCCTCTTATGTTGGTCAGTGACGGGGCTAACACTTGTAACACAACCATTTTAATTAACCAATATATATATATGACTATATATATATCTACCACCAGGGGGCACTGCAGGATTAACCGAACCAAGTAGGCCTCCATTTTAACCGCCCGGAGACAAAACCCTATCCCGCAGTGCACACAGAGTAATCATCGACTTCGATGTACTACACCGGAGGGGCCATCTCATGACGAGCCCCCCACACACTCACCAACTACATCACTGCCACCGTCACTGACCAACCTAAACACCGCCACAGACTGAAAGGGTGACCCCTTACCCTTGAAGGCACCTCCACACCCGCAGGGCCGTATGTATCCCCTCCTGTAGACCCAACGACCACAGGTCGATCCCGACATCCGTCAAGTGAACCCCATCCCTCCTCAAATAGAGGCCCACATTTTTCTCAAGTTCCCTGTGGCGAACCACTAAACCCCCTTGCCATGCCAGGAACCTCCCCACTACCTTATTTACACGGATCCTCGCCTTGTTAAGGCGATATACTGATCTAGCCCTCCTCCAGGATGTTCTAGCGACCATATCTGACCATACCAACAGCGTGTCTGGATATGTCTCGTGCAGGTAGGTCAGATCCCTCTTTATGTCAGCAATAAGATCCCTTACTGTCCGCATTCCCAAATCGTTCCCGCCCGCATGTATGACCAGGACCGCCGGTGGCCTGTCCAACCATGCGAAACGTTCCATTTCGGGCACCACCCTCTCCCACAACATTCCCGGCCTGCCCAGCCAACGTATGGTGGCCTCTCTCCTAGACACCCCCAACTGCCTCCCACCTGGTCTGGCATCCCCTCTCCGTGCTCCCCAACACACATATGAGTGCCCCAGGATCCAGACGAGGCGCGGAAGCCCTCCATCTGAAATGACAAACATAGTGTAATTGACCAGCACTATAACTTAACTACTAAGGCCACCATACTAACCATTACAAACTATAACAACACAGTAAAACTCGCCCTTTATTTTTTATTTTTTTTTTTTTTTTATTTTTTTTATATCTATCCCCATTATTCCTGAATCAACAGTGGTCTAACGTAAGTCCGAAATCGCTTCGATTCCCACCTCCCCATTTTTTGCACATCCACCTCATCCAACCCACACCTGGCGGCTTCGGTGGCCGCCCCAATGCGGAAGGAGTGTGAGGCGTAGGCAGAACCTTCTAAACCCATACTATTTAAGCATTTTCGCAGAACCGCCCCAAATTGGAATCGCGACAGGTATGATCCATCACTGTGCACCAACAATGGCCCCCCAACCTCTGGTCTCACCCCCATGAACTCCCCTACTGCTTTTACTGGGCATACCGCGCAACCTTGTAACCTATGCAACGAAATCAGAACCCCCACACCTTTTTGATCAGTCTTGGACTTTTTTAAATTCACCAGCACCCTGTCACCCAAAACTTCCACGTCCCCCAACATTAAACCTCCCCCTTCCTTTTTTGATGGGCTAACCAACTCACCAATCCGAAATGCCCCGAAAAACGCCAAGGAAAAAGCCGCTGTAAATAATAGCCCCTCGTACCCATCTTTGCACACCCCACTCAACTGCTCCCTTAATGCCAACACATTGGCAAAAGTAATCGGCCGCCTCTCATCCCTTGTCCTGTTTGCTTTGCGATACCCTTTTACTGCCTGTTTCACCCAAAATTCTTTTGTCCAATCCACAATGCCTTGTAACTTGAACAAAAAGGCCAACCCTGCCAACCGTTTTTCAATGGCGGACACTGACCTGCCTTCCTCCATATTTCTGGACACGTAATACAGCACTAACAGCCTAAATTGTGACACATCCTGCCCCACTCCCGATTCCAGCAGCAACTCACCCCACTCCTTCCAGACCTTCTGGTATGCCAACCAAGACGACATACTCACCGACTTCTGGATCCATCCCGCTGCTACCCTAGTGCCAAATCCCAGATCCAGGCCGGGCAAGGAACGCCCTCCTGCTGAGCCTCCGGTGCCAGAGTCCTGAATCTGTCCCACTGGAACCGAGACAAAGAATCAGCCAGCGTGTTCTCTACCCCCGGGATGTGTACCGCATAAAGAAAAATATTCAATTGCATGCAGCGTAACACTAGCTGTCGCATCAGCCGGATGACAGGTTGTGAAGACGCCGACATACTATTGATTATTTGCACTACCCCCATATTATCACAGTTTAATCTAAGCTTTAAATTTTTACAGGCCTTGCCCCACAGCTCCAATGCTACCACCACCGGAAACAACTCCAATAGTGCTAAATTCTTTGTAAACCCCGCCTCCACCCAGGATCGTGGCCATGGTTCCGCACTCCAACACCCTTGGAAGTACGCTCCGTAACCTGTGGATCCCGCGGCGTCAGTTACTAGCTCAACATCGAAATTGCTAACTGGACCTGACATCCAAACCGACCTCCCATTAAACTCCTGCAAAAACCGATGCCACACCTCCAGATCATCCCTGTGCTCCCTCCGAAGCCTAATATAATGTGTGGGAGCTTTCACCCCCGCCGTGGCCGATGACAATCGTCTACAAAAAATTCTCCCCATAGGAATGATTCTGCATGCAAAATTCAACTTTCCCAACAGGGATTGTAACGTGCGCAACTGCACTTTTTTGCACCCATGAATCTCCCTAATTTCCTTTTGTAAGTCCCTCAACTTCTCTTCTGGTAACCTGCATTCCATAGCCATGGAATCGATCACTATCCCCAAAAAACTCAATTCTGTGCGCGGGCCCTCCGTCTTGTCAGGTGCTAACGGCACCCGAAAACTCTCCGCAATGTGCTGCAACGTGGACAACAGTATCGCACACACATTGGAAGCTGGAGGGCCCACGCAGAGGAAGTCATCCAAATAATGGATGACGGAATCAATGCCTGTCACATCCCTAACTACCCATTCTAAAAACGAACTGAACGCCTCAAACATGGCGCACGATATGGAACACCCCATGGGCAAACAACGATCGACATAAAATTGGTCTTGCCAACAGCAACCCAGCAAATGAAAACTGTCTGGGTGCACTGGCAGCAGTCGAAATGCGGATTCCACATCAGACTTTGCCATCAGTGCCCCTCGGCCATATCGCCGTACCCATCGCACCGCAGCATCGAATGACGTGTACGATACCGTGCATGCCTCCGGGTCAATAAAATCATTTACCGATCCCCCTTTTGGGAAAGATAAATGATGTATTAAACGAAACTTGTTGGGTTCCTTTTTGGGAACCACCCCAAGTGGTGACACTACTAAGTCCGTCAACGGCTTAGCCACGAACGGCCCCGCCATCCTACCCAACGCAACCTCCTTGGCTAATTTCTCCGACACAACCTCTGGGTGCAACAATGCTGACCTCAGATTCTTTGCCACCGGAGGAATTTCCGTCAATGTGCACGGGATCCTGAAACCTTCCCTGAACCCCGCACTGAGCAAACCCGCCGCCGCCCTGTCAGGATACCTATTTAGGAAAGGCTGCATTCTTACCCACATCACCGGCGTCGTCCCTCTTGTTGCCAGGCTCTCCGGCGCGCTTTCCTTTTTTGAAGCATCGCGCCAACGAGTGTCCCCCTCCCCCGCAACCTGAACACTCGTGCTTAAACTTGCACGTGTTTCCAAATTTGCAGGCTCCCTCGTTGAACTGCCAACATATTCCAAATTTCTTTCCGGCTGAGGATCCCGAGGAGTGGCTACCCCCAGCCCCCCCGAGAAATGTCTGTGCCGGCGTCTTTGCCGAAGCCATCAATCTCATCCATAAGCTAATGTCCTTATGGTCCCATCGCAATGCTGGGCGAACCGCCCTGCGCTGCCTAAACTGCTCGTCATATCGCAGCCAAGCTGTCCCTCCATAGACCCTATGCGCCTCCCCTATAGCGTCCATATAGCAGAATAACGCCGAGCAGTGCTCGGGGTTCTTCTCCCCAATTACCCCGGCCAATATGGCGAACGCTTGCAGCCAGTTTGCAAACGTCCGTGGAATTAACCGATACCGCCTCTTCTCCTCATCAGCTTTTTTGGTGTCATCCGGTTTCACCCTGTCTAAATTGAATTTCTCCAATGGCAACAGGGAAAAAATCTCCACATACTCACCCTTCCAGATTTTTTCCCTCACTTCCTGTTTTAAATGGGCCCCCAGGGGGCCCTCGAAGCAAACGTATACCTCACATTTTGCTGCATCTGCCATCCGTACAATGTCGGCCCTTACCACTTGCTCATCCCCACTCTTCTCTGGCGTACTCACCTGCTCTCCTGCGCCCACCGA
Organism: Lithobates sylvaticus; assembly: GCA_028564925.1. Classification (NCBI taxonomy): domain Eukaryota; kingdom Metazoa; phylum Chordata; class Amphibia; order Anura; family Ranidae; genus Lithobates; species Lithobates sylvaticus. The sequence goes on along the minus strand of CM053037.1, from coordinate 33,070,619 downwards.
GGTCGATGCCTCTCCAGCTGTTGTGACCGAAGCCCCGCTTGGGGGGTTCGCTACCCCACCCGCCTTCTCAAAACGCCCCACCAGGGCCCTTAGGCCCTCCAGCAACTCCTGCACCTGACCCCCTGATGGAGACTCCCTCCCAGCCCGCGGTTGGTCATGGCTTGCCACCAGCGGAGCCGGAGGCCCTAATTCCCTCCCCCCCCCTGGTACAATTCCCAACAAATTCTGTAAAGCAGTTGTAAAAGAGTTATTACTACTGGACTTACCGGGCCGTCTTGGCACCTCCACCGGGATTACCGGCCTGACATCAACCGACACTTGTGGGCGGCTGGGCACCTCATCTTCGTCGGACAGCTCGCCTTCGGACCTGCTGAACTCCTCCTGCTGAGAGAAAGACGCTGTTCCCCTCGGGGAGGGACTCCTGGACAACTCCCGGCTCCTTCCGATCACCACCCCCGATGTTGTTGCCCCCCCCCCCACCCCACCTCCCTGGCTCCCCACGTCCTGGGCGGACAGGCCGGACCCGGCACTGCTCCTGCCCACTGGCCTTCTTGCTTCACTTCCTGGTGGCGTCCGCCTACCCTCTGCTGTGTTGGCCCTTCCGGCGGCCCGTCGCGCTGTACTAGCAGACATATGCACCCTACTGTCCTCCCCCCTCGGCTCGTGCAGAGCTGCTGAAGGGTCCGATGCCGCACTCCTCCGGGGTGTATTACCCCCCATCCTGGCTGTTCCTCCAGACTGAGCTGACCGCCCCCCCCTCAACTCGTGCAGAGCTGCTGGGGAGGACGCCGCTGTGGCAAGGGCCGATGTGCTTCCTGACTGCCCCCTCTTCCCGGCTCCCGTCCGCTGTGACCTCCTCTCCGCTGGTTGTCCCCCCGGTCTGTGCAGATCTGCGGGGGCTGGTGGGTCCTGTGAGGGCCCCCTTCTAGCTGCTGGGGATGGAACTCTGAGTAGGCCCGAAGCCCCGCCCCCCGCATGGCGCCCGCGGCGTGCGTTCCGCCTAGGCCCCATCGGGGTCTCTGTCTGGGCCCTCTTGGCAGGTGGTGTGGATAAATCCCCCCTAGGGCTCCTGGCTGGTCTGGATGGGCCTGCAACCCCCCCTGGAGAGTACCTCACAGGTGCCCTGGGCACCCGGCCGCTTGATCGGTCACCACCATCCGCCGAACGTCCCTCCGGTCTTCTGCTCTGTCCATCCCTGGAAGCTGCTCCAGCAAGTATAGCTGCCACCTGTGCCTGCAGCCATTCGGCCCCATTCGTCTCTGCCGCGGCCCTCAGTCGCTCCACGAGGTCGCTGTCGGCCATTTTAGCTGGATGTAGAGGAGCAGTGAGAAAAACTGCCTCCTCCTGTGAATTCCATACAACAAGTGTTCCCGCTCGGCCACGCCCCCTTTTTATAATGCCGCTCCCCCTGCCTCCTATTTGCTGCCCCCTGCTAACCCCTCCCTGCTACATTCCTTTTTGGTGTGTCACTAGACACACAGTCATGTCCGGCCCTCCCTATCCTCATTGCACTCGTTCTGTCCGGCCCTCTCTGGACAGGTAAGTGTCCTTATATGAATGTATTTGTAGCTGCTGACTTTTATTTACATTTTTTTTTACAGGCTAAAGCTCTTTAAATAGAGTGAGCAGCAGTGTGAAGCTAGAACCCCTAATGTGGATGCTTCTTCCAGGTCAGTGCTGGGACAAGCACCCCTTGGAGTCCCAGAGATAGCCAGGCAACTGATGTTTTCAGAAGGAGAGTGCTAATAGCAGCCTTAAACATTTTTGTGGATGTACATCTAGGTGCACAACACACGTAGTGTAATATATGCATCCAAGGAGAGGTGTGGGACTTGAAGAAGAGCCACAAAATGCATATATATCACTTAAATCCTACAGACTTTGGGCTAGTCATGTGATGTCAGGGGCCCTTCCTCGTCTTCTCTGACATCAGCTAAGGGCATCCGTACTCAAGAGCAGGGGTCTCAAAACTTTCTAAACAAAGGGCCATTTTACTGTCCTCCAGACTTTAGGTGGGTCAGATTGTGGCCATTGGGAGTAGAAGATGTATTTGGCGTCAGTGGGAGTAAACAGTGCATCTTTGGTATTAGGGGGAGGACTAGTGCTCTATTGTTGGTGTCAGTGGGAGGAATAGTGCCCCATCATTGGTGTCAGTGGGAGGAATAGTGCCCCATAGTTGGTGTCAGTGGAAGAAGTAGTGCCCCATCATTGGTGTTGGTATGAGGAATAGTGCCCTATTGTTGGTGGCAATCGGAGAAATAGTGCCCCGTTTTTTTAATGTCAGTAGCAGGAATTATGCCCATTGTTGGTGTCAGTGGGATAAATATTGTCTTATATCAGTGGGAGGAAAAGTGCCTTTAGGACCGAATAAAGGGCAAGCAAAGGGCTGCATCTGGCCCCCAGGCCGTAGTTTTCAGACCACTGCTCTAGAGCAGACATAATGGTGTGTGAGCACTTTTCTGTCCAGGACTAAACTGTGAGCCAAGAGTGGCATGAAGTCTGGGCACACAGGATTTGGTGAAATCTGGGCATCATTTTATATATTACTAAATCCACAACAGTAAAATCAGTCTGTATATGCAGTAAAGCATGTTTGTTATACTCACTGTGGAACCTAAGGGGTTAATCCTCTGCATTGTGTAAAAAGGCTGTATGATCCTGTCTTCTGATTCTCCCCTTCTTTTACTGTCCCCAATTCATCTGCTGATAGAATAGAGCCTTGGGCGCACTCTGCACATGCTCAGTTTGGTGTGTATTGCTAGAGAGTTTTTTTGTTTTTTTTGGGGGAGGGTGCATGTGATCAGCACAAGGTCAATCAGCACTGCCCAGACAGAGGGTTTGGCTGGACACTAATATAAATTACAAGACTGCTATATACTGCTGATGAGAAAAGGTATTTAGCAGCTTATATTTACTAAAACTATTGCATTTCCATGTTCTGTGTACTGTGGGAGACCAGATATAGCGAATGCAGGGTCCTGGGTTTAGTAACGCTTTAACTTTGAACAGAGGAAGAGGAGGAGAGATGAAGGCAGGCCCGGATTGGCCATAGGGCAAACCGGGCACTTGCCCGGTGGGCCGCGGCCACCGTGGCCGCCAGGCTGCAAGTCCTTGCAGGGCCCAAGGCTTGAGCTTGCGCCGCTCATCCAGCCTCTCCTCGGCCGCCTGGCTGCCAGTTAAGCTCAGTCATCGGCGCTGGGGGGAGGAGGTAGATGAGAGGCCTTCGGCCTCTCGGCGGCTGCACGGCCGCCCGTATAGGTCAGCCGTCAGTGCCGGGAGGAGGAGCAAGAGCAGACACCTTGGAGACGGTCTTCTGTCGAGAAGTACCGGGAACAGAAAACGTGAGTTCAGCCCCCCTGTAAACTGCATAGCAGGAGCAGTGGGGGCGGCTGCATATAGAACAATAATTTTCTCCATCTTCCTCCTGCAGTAGCGGAATGTCTGCGAGAGGTAGAGGAGAAGCAGGCATTCCGAGACTGCAGGAGGAAGATGGAGAGAATTATTCTTCTATATGCAGCCGCCGCCACTGCTCCTCCTATCCTGCTTCTCTCTGCTGCTCCCCCCTGGGCTCTACACCACACCAATACTCTCTGCCACCCCCGTGCTCTCCACATCACCCCCATGCTCTCTGCCACCCCCATACCCTCCACCTCCCCCCCATGCTCTCTGCCATTCCCCCATGCTCTCCACCCCCCCCATACTCTCCACCTCCTTCCCATGCTCCTTGCCACCCCCATGCTCTCTGCCACCCCCCATGCTCTCTGCCACCCCCATGCTCTCTGCCACCCCCCCATAATCTCCACCTCCCCCCATGCTCTCTGCCACCCCCCATACTCTCTGCCACCCCCATACTCTCTGCCACCCCCATACTCTCTGCCACCTCCATGCTCTCTGCCACCCCCCATGCTCTCAGCCACCCCCTATGCTCTCCACCTCCCCCTATTCTCTCCCACCCCCCATACTCTCCCCCCCCATGTTCTCCACCTTCCCCCGTGCTCTTCACATCACCCCCATGCTCTCCATTGCCCCCCTTGTGCTCTCCACATCACCCCCATGCTCTCCGCCCCCCCCCTGTGCTCTCCACATTCCCCATGCTCTCTGTTACCCCCCATGCTCTCCGCCACCCCCATGCTCTCCTCCTCCCCCCCATGCTGTCTGCCACCCCCATGCTCTCCGCTGCCCCCCCTGTGTGCTCCACATCACCCCCATGCTCTCTGCTTCCCCCCTGTGCTCTCCACATCCCCCATGCTCTCCGCCGCCCTCCCTATGCTCTCCACCTCCCCCCCGTGCTCTCCACCTCCCCCCCGTGCTCTCCACCTCCCCCCCGTGCTCTCCACCTCCCCCCGTGCTCTCCACCCCCCCCCCATGCTCTCTGCCACTCCCCCGTGCTCTCTGCCACCCCTGTGCCCTCTGCCACCCCCCATGCTCACCGCCAGCACCCCTGTGCTCTCCACCTCCCTCCATGCTATCCGCCACCCTCCCTGTGATCTCCACCTCCCCCCATGCTCTCCACTGCCCTCCTGTGTTCTCCACCTCCCCCCATGCTCTACGCTGCCCCCCTGTGCTCTCCTCTTTCTCCCTGTCTTCTCTGCCTCACCCCTGTGCTCTCACCCCACCCCATGTTCTCAAGGTTCTTGCCTGTGCTCTCCAACCCCCCATGCTCTTTCCTGGTCCCACCTCACCCCCCCCCCCACACCTCTGGTGGGTTCCCCCTCCCCTCTCTCAGGGGATCTGTCAGGGTGGAGAGTGGGGAAGGGGCCGGTTAACATGGGCTGCTCAATGCAAAATGCCCGGGCCTATTTTTTTGTCCCAGTCCGGGCCTGGGTGAAGGGGTTTTACAGCAAGAGCTGCTCTTTAAATGTTTTAACATGTAGGGTTACTTATTTTTGAAATTAAGGTTGGGTTCACACCAGGGCACTGTTTGGGTGCAGCGAGGTTATATCCGCATTTTACACACTATTTTAGGTGCGCTCCCATTGACTTCTATTAGACCGTGTATATTCTGAAAGCGCATCAAAGATAAAGCATGCAAGACTTTGATGCGCTTTTACGAAAACGCAGGGTCTAATAGAAGTCGATGGGAGCTCACCTAGAACTACATCTAAAATGAAAATGAAATTGAGATGTGACCCGCGCTATGGATGTCAAGGTATGAATTGGTACAATCCTACCTCTTGGAATTGCTGCCCCTACTCAAAAAAACACCCCGAAGTGTGGTGATATGATAATATATGATATGATTTTTTTTACATCTAAAATGCAATACAATTGCACTGCACCCAAACCGCAGTGCACTGGTGTGTTCCCGGCCTTAGTGCATAGATGGAGTTGGGTTTTAACTGGCCGGGAGGAGTATTTTTTAGGGGTTTCTAGCTGTGAATTTTTGTTGCTGTGTTTATGGTTCTAATATTAAAAATAATAGTAATAAGCAATATGAAGTGAATAAAGAACGTTTGGCTATGAAAGCCAAGGACATTTCCACGATCGCAAAAACATCTAATAGAGGGTTTGTAAAACCAAGGACCATCCCTAAAAACTAGGCACAGCTGTCCCTATGTCATTTGCAGTTTTATGAACACTACCTATATAATCCAAATTTATGATGCTATATATATTTTGTCTCCTTGAACCATTCCCGGGGATCAGAACAAATGACAGGTGGGTGGTGTGCGTTGTGCTTTATGAACAATTTAACAGGAGCTGCTGAATGATTTTATATGGCACTGACCTTAATTGTTTTTGCTCCTTCTCACTTATATCAACAAGAGGAAAAGGAAAGATGTTTGTACCCTGGTTATTTTTAATATAGAACTCAACAGAGCGTATCCTGGAGCAGCGCTGGTAATGAACGCTGCTAAAAATAGAGAGAAACTGACATTATGAAAAAAAGATATGAATAAATCATTTTATAAGTTGTGAGTAAATTTTTCACATATACAGTTTAGGCTTGCTTGCCCTGTCACTTGCTGCATGCACAATTACACCAGGAAGACATCATTATATTCAATAGAAAATGGCATAACACTTGTGTGTTTAAAAAGAGGGCAGCCCACCCACTTATACTCGCCCTCCCCTTGTTCCCTCATTCCCCCTCCCGCTCTGTTGGAACCCTGTGCCTAAGCAGTGTTTATGCCTTGTGTTAGTCTGTATGTCTTGCCAAAAGGTCAAGGTCACAAGCAGACAGGAATCGCTGAGAACACGCCAAGATCGGTAACAGAGACAAACGTAGAGCACACGGCAAGCAGGAAACAGGAAGCCGAAAACACAATGGATACACAATGGTTGATCAGCACCACTGGCTTGCAGTGCACAGGTTAATATAGGGTTCCCCTATAGGGCCTGGGGTGGAGCCATGCTTAGAGGAGAGGTTATAAAAACCACCAGGTGGAAGTGGCTGGCCTCTTAGTCTGAACACATGAGGAGAGGTAAGCAAACAGAGAAAGATTACTGCATAACCATGACAGTACCCCCCCTCTTACGTGACCTCCCTCTCCCCCGCCTGGGCCCAGGCTTAAAGGGAAACTCCAGATGGAACCTCCTCAACAGACAAGGAGCAAAGACCTCAGATGCAGTGATCCAAGACCTCTCCTTTAGGGCCAAACCCTTTGCAACTACGAGGTACTGAAGAATGCTTTTACGGAGCCGGGAATCCAAAACTTGACTAACCTCGTATTTTACATTATCCTCAGAGACGAGAGGACTTGTTGAGAACTAAAGGCTTTTTAGGAATGGGTAAGGGCATAGTAGCAGTAGGGTGAGGCCAGGTTACAAAAGGTCCTGAACAAAAAGCAGGAAGCTCACTGGGCATGGGCTGGACTGGCATAACTAGTGCAGAGGCCGACTGAATAGTATTGTCAGGTGTAGTTACCATCTCAATCGCATCACAGGGCATAGCGACTGAGGAACTTGCGGACAAGTTAGCCTGGCTGTGCGTCCAAGGGAGATCAGGGACAGGCAAAGGTAAATGGTTATGCAAACTGGAGTAAAAGATCGACTCAGGTTCATAGGGCCTGGGGTGGAGCCATGCTTAGAGGAGAGGTTATAAAAACCACCAGGTGGAAGTGGCTGGCCTCTTAGTCTGAACACATGAGGAGAGGTAAGCAAACAGAGGAAGATTACTGCATAACCATGACACACTCCTTGTTCTGCTTTTCTTATTCTATGTAACAGCAAAACTGCACAAAGACAGTGGGGAAAGGAAGGAACAGATCGACGCGTTTCACACTCTTCTTAGAGCTTAGTGAAAATGATGTCAAATGGATTATGACTATGCGCTAAGGAAAGCACAAAACGAGCCAACACGTTCCTTCCTTCCTCCACTGTCTTTTGTACTTTTTTGCTGTCAAATGTAGCAATACAGTGGAGTGCAGCCATCCAGAATTTTTTTTTGTATTGGTACATGCAGGTGTGAGAGATTGTGGGAGAGCAGTGTTGACTTCAAAATGATAGAATGTAGGAGGATGTATCTACAAAGGGTTGTAGAGGTGCAACTGCTTCAGGTGAGGAAGGTCAGGAGACCCAACTACTCCCTTTACCATAGCAGCTGTGTGCCCGCATTTCCCTCTGTACAGGATAGGGCAGATTTTCTCTTTCCTGCATTGCCTCTTTCTGTTCTTTCATCTGCCAGTGAGTCTCTTGTGGGTTTATTGAAAGAAAACAAACGGTAGCCCATATTATTAAATAGCTGAATGGGGCAAAGGTTGTTGTATGAGATACGAGAGGTTCCTGTGTAAAACTGTACGCCAAGTATCTGCGATTTTTTTTAGCTATACCGCCGAGAATATGATAGTTGTGTTGCACAAAGCAGTACCAGCTTTTTATGTGGTCCTTGGTATGCTCTATATGGCGTGACACCATATATACAAAACTCCTCCGCCTGCCTGTTACTGATTAGGGCCTCTGTATTAATCCATCATATTGCATGTCTCTACGCCCCCCCCCCCTGCTCCTCCTCTCTCTCTCTCTCTCCCTTTTTCCTACAGCAGACACTATCATCCGTATCTTGGCTTTTATCTCAATCTTCTCCATTTTCCTGACAATATCCACCCCATCTGCTGTCAGTGTTATCACCCAACACCCCTCTTCCATAGATATTGTCTCCTCGTTATTCCAGTATTGTCATCCTCTCTTTCCATTCCACCCAACCCTGCATCTTGGCTATCTTTGTACTGCACAGATGACAGAACTATCAGTCACACTGTGCTGGGCGAAAAATATACATTCAACGCTAGTCTCTGTGTTTGCAAGTTAAAAAGGTTTGGAGAGGTCCATCCGTCATCCTGCCATTGTGCTGTCAGTTCAGCCAATGGCTTTTATTGATAGGGGTGTGCCGAACCATGCTGTGTCCAACATGGCTTCTGTAATAGCGTTCTTCTCCACCTAGACACAAAAGGTGTACCACTGTAATTATGTCCTGTAACAACTTTGAAAGGTTCTACATGTATAATTTCTAGTTAAAGTAAACCCGTCATATAAATATGGGGCCTGTCTGGTTGTGCAGACCCACTGGCTGTACCAGTTTTGAAGGCACTAACCTAAAAGAGGTGTCACAAAGGGCTCTTAAGCATTGCCGTCATTGCACTAAGCTTTAGCCAGGCTTCCCGGGAAAGTGGGGAATCAAATGGCTTCTGGGCATGACAAAAAAAAAAAGATTAATATTTTACATTCTTTAACCCCTTACAACATGGTAACACACAGTATATGCTTTAAACTTGGGCATTGCATATACAGTATGTGTTTTTGTGTTTGTGCTGGGAAGGAGCTTGATCACATGCTCCCAGCACAGAAACTGGGCTGTCAGTGACTTCGACTCGAACAGCGTGCTCATCCCTAGTCACTGACAGCAAAACGAACCGAACATATGGGGCGTTCGCGGCAAAATGCGAGCGCCACGGAATGCCCCATAATGCACTGCGAGATCGCAGTGCATTGAAGTCTGATGATTCAATCATGGTTCAGGGGGACTAGGTCCATGCCCCACACTATATAAGGCTGCTTACATGTGTATAGTGTGTGGATGAAGATAGAGTGAGCTAGATTAGGCAGGCAGGTTAGTTAGAGGCAGTGTATTTGAGAGATATAGATAGATAATATATATATATATATATATATATATATATATATATATATATATATATATATATATATATATATATATATATATATATATATACACACAGTCTGGTGTTTATATATACAGGCGGTCCCCGGGTTACAAACAAGATAGGGTCTGTAGGTTTGTTCTTAAGTTTAATCTGTTTGTAAGTCAGAACAGGTCAATTTTTTTAAGTGTAGCTCCAGCCAAAAAAAATATTTTTAAGCTTTTTGGATAGTATAGGGAAGGGTTAACACCCCTGTAACGTTTGATTGCTGTCCGTTCCCCTGTTCAGAAGATTTCATCCCCCCAAAACACCTTGTCCCCATGACCCCCACAACCACCAGGCAAGGGTTGTGGGGGTCTGGGGGCGGGGGGCTTATCGGAATCTGGAAGCCCCCTTTAATAATCCCAGCCCCCCATGTGAATGGGTATGGGGTACATTGTACCCCTACCCATTCATCAAAAAAGTGTCAAAGTAAAAATGACAGAAGACAGTTTTGGATGATTTCTTTGTTAAAAAAACAAAAGTGTCCCGCAATGTCTATCCATCTTCAATCACGTCGCCGATGGACCTGAAAAATTGAAAATAAATTTGGGGACGTCAGAGGTTGGTGGGGTCACAGGCCCTTGCTTATATAATAGCTGTCACAACGAAGAGACAGCAGTCAGTGGGACGCCTCCTATAGAGGCAGAGCTTTTTTTCCTATTTTTCAGCTCCGGGCACCGTGATTGAAGATGGATGGACATCGCGGGACACTTTTTTTTTTATAAAGGAATTGGCCAAAACTGTCTCCTGTCGTTTTTTTTTTTTTTTTTACACATTTTTGGTAAATGGGGGGGGGTCGGGATCTAGATTCCGTTAAGTCCCGGCCCGCAGGCCCCCAAAACCACAGGGCAAGGGTTGTGGGGATGAGACCCTTGTCCCCATCAACATGGGGAAAAGGTGCTTTCGGGGGACCCCAAAGCACCCTCCCCATGTTAAGGGCATGTGGCCTGGTGCAGTGTAGGAAGGGGGGGCGCTCGCCAGGTTGCATGCTCGGATAAGGGTCTGGTATGGACTTTTTATTTTTACATTTTGGCGTGGGGTTCCCCTTAAAATCAATACCAGACCTGAAGGGCCTGATATGGATTTTGGGGGGACCCCCCACGCCATTTTTTTTTATATTTTGGCGTGGAGTTCCCCTTAATATTCATACCAGACCAGAAGGCCCTGGTAAGAATAGATATCGGCCTAAACTGAAGAAAAAATTAGTTAAAATGTGGGATATTTCTAATAGCAAAAAGTAAAAGATATTGTGTTTTTTCAAAATTGTCCCTTTTCTTTTGTTTATAGCACAAAAATATAAACCACAGAGGTGATCAAATACCACCAAAAGAAAGCTCTATTTGTGGGGGGAAAAAAGGATGTCAATTTTGTTTGGGTACAGCATCGCACGACCGCACAATTGTCAGTTAAAGCGACGCAGTGCCGTGTCGCAAAAAAAGGCCTGTTCATTGAGCAGCCAAATCTTTCGGGGCTGAAGTGGTTAAAGGAATATTTTGTTTTTATTGTTTCACTTTAAGCATTATTAAAATCACTGCTCCTGAAAAAACTGTAGTTTTAAAAACTTTTTTTTTTTGCATTGATACATGTCTCCTGGGGCAGGACCCAGGTCCCCATACACTTTTTATGGCAATAACTTGCATATAAGCCTTTAAAATTAGCACTTTTGATTTTTCATGTTCGTGTCCCATAACGGTGTTCGCATGTACGCACAAATTTTTTGCCTGTCTGCATTTTCTGCTGCAAACTGAACTGGGTGGTGTTTAGCTCATCCCTATCAGTGACAGTCCCAAGTCTCCTACCAATGTTTAGGACCCTGGGACGCCGATCCCAATCACATGATCGCTGTGATAGCCTCTGATTGGCTATGACAGTGATAATTCAATCTGTAGCCCATCCCAGTGTTGTAAAAGCATGTGATATGCGCTATTTCTATTCTTCATTACAAAAAGCCACTTCTTGACCTTGTATATCCCAAAATGTGGCAGCACAGACGTTGTTTGTTGCAGCAGAGGAGGTAGCAGTAAGCCTTCAAAATGAAACTGCAAATAAATAGCAAAGTCACAATTAAATGATATAGATCTAGAATGTATAAACTGCCAAAAGTGTAGTTATTTTATTCATATAGTCTTGAGAGCTAGGGAACTCAGTGTGGTCTCCTCCATTGATCAGACTTGTCCTTCCAACCCCATGGTTTTCAAAATTTTTTACTAAAAAAGATCTGAAAAGATCTGAAAAGTGTGCATTTGTATTCAGCACCCTTTACTCTGATATCCTAAAACTAAAATCTAGTGGAACCAATTGCCTTCAGAAGTCACCTAATTAGTGTAGCCAAGTCCCGGAACCCCTTTGGTCTAATGAGAACCTCCAGAGTTAGGGACAGCTGACATCCTTCTATGTAGAGTGGGCTACAAGGCATGGTGGGTGTGATGCAAGGTAGATTTATGGGCGCCAGACACTTCTTGAATGCAAAGAGATGTATTGTCTCTTAAACATAACTGTGGGAGAGAGGGTTTAGGGCCAGGACACCCTTTAGTAGTTGCAATGGCAATTGGCAGACTCCGTGACTTCTATAGGCAGACAGCCATGCAGGGGAAAGCACCCAGCCGAACACCACATCTGCATGTGCAGATACGCTGTCTCCTATAGCAACAATCTTAAACAGTTCCTAACAATCTCCTATTGTAGATCTTCACTCAACTGAGCTCCCAGTCTCTATCACTAGACTTGCTGATCCACTGCCACTGGTTTTCCTGAGCTCTTCCAATCTTCTCACACAGTATCTTCCTCAAGTGTCACCCCCACATCCCTGCTGGGTCCCTAGCTTGGCATCCAAGATACTTCTCAAGCATCACCCCACTGGCCTGCTCTGTCCTTATCTTGACACAAGGCTGCTCTGCAAGTGTCACCTCTGCTGGCTGGGTCCCTGGCTTGACACCTGCTGAAGTTTCCCAATTCTTCACCGTCCCCGGTTGGTGAGAATACTGCTCCGGTACTTGCTTTAGCTACTCACAGTGGTCCCTGGTAACAAGGTGAATGGTTCCTTAGAGACGACAGCTTCCCCTCTACCTCCGACCAAGACAGGTTCTCCGGCCGGTAGAACCGTCACTTCTGGTTGGACTGCAAGCTGCAGTCCCAACCCTACGCTGCTCTCTCTTGCTTCTGTATAGGCCCTCAGACACCCTAGCAACCAGATGTCTCCGGAATAGTCCTCAGGCTCTGGCCTAGCAGCCTGGGACAACACAACACATGTCCACCCAGACAGCCATCCAGGTGGCACAGAAACCTGATCACCTGACCTCACCCAAAGAAATAGGCTCTCCCAGCAGGCCAAGGGACCCAAGAAGACCCCTGCCCATTGGCTGAGATACCCCATCTATTCCTAATCTGTCCTTGCAATGCCCGTGTCTTATCTAATATCATCAGATACCCAGCCATCTAGTGAAAGAAGGGAGAAGTGCAGAAATTTCAGAATTAGGGTTGAATCAATTGATCCCCTTTTTAGTTGGCCAAGGCAACTATACCTGGCAGGTAAATTTACTAGCAACCCTGCCTAAACATCAGGGTGCTACATCAGTAAATAGAGTCCACCTGTCTGTAATTTAATCTCAGTATATATACAGCTGTTCTGTAAAGCCCTCAGAGGTTTGTTAGAGAGTCTTAGTGAACAAATAGCATCATGAAGGCCAAGGAACACACCAGACAGGTCAGGGATAAATTTGTGGAGAAGTTTAAAACCGGGTTAGGTTATAAAAAAATATCCCAAGCTTTGAACATCTCACAGACACACACGCGTGGAACGCACGCGATTCGACCGGGAATCGGAAGTTTCGATACTGTAGTTTGTTCCTTTTCTGCTGCATGATCCTAAGGGCTTTGCAGACCCTGTGTTTTTAAGAGATTCATTTTAAAATAAATAGTTTTATCGGATTTACACTATGAGTGCCATTTCTTGATATATGTGGTTTACCCGCTGATGATTGACCTTTCCCCATGAGAGTGGAAGTCACACTGCCAAATACTGAGGGTCCAAGGACGCCCGTAAAGGAGACACAACACCACCTGGATTTTGATATATTACGCCTGTTACCCCTGCAGGGGTGAGGCGCTCTGGTGAGTGCATTCACAAAAGGGGCCACTTGGAGGAAGGAGGGGAGCACCTCAAAGTCATTGTTTACAAGTCACCTGTTTATCCAGTGAAGTCACTTTTATCTACATTGATCGCACAGGATTTTTTCACTTTTCGACATTTATTTATATTTATATTTTTTATTTATTTACTCAATGGGACATTTTTTATATATCATTTTGAGTGTTTTTATTTAAACACTCATATATATATATATATATATAATATATATATATTTTAAATTGTCATTTATTCACATTGAATGTATAGGATTTAAAGGAGTTATTCATCTATTGTTTTTCTGCACCAGTCCACTTTACATATGCAAATGGAGCACCTTGATTTTTTATTTATTTATATGTTTTTTGAGGTTGTACTGAGATTTTCATACACATTGCACTTTTTACACTCATTGTTTTTTTACACCAGTTCACTTATTTATTTAGGAGTAGAGCTCCCACTGCATAATTGCACTGTCAGAACAGCGCCATCATCCCTTATTTGATTTTTTCCCATATATTGGCTCCACACTTGTGTGTAGTTTTGTTGGGAGGCTGCAGTTATTATTTGTTCCTGAACGCGGATTTTTAGAGTATTTAAATCCTAGAAGAAAACCTGTTAGAGTCTGCAAAAGACTTGAGACTGGGACAGAGGTTTACCTTCTAGCAGGACAACAACCCTAAACATACAACCAGAGCTACAATGGAATGGATTAGATCAGTGGTTCTTAACCTCAGTCCTCATTACCCCCCACCAGGCCATGTTTGCAGGCTTTCCTTTTATCTTGCGCAGGTGCTTTAAATCTAAGTCAATGGCTTGGTATTTTGGACAGCTATTTTATCTAAAGGGAAATTCCCAAAACATGGCCTGGTGGGGGGTAATGAGGACTGAGGTTAAGAACCACTGGATTAGATCAAAGCACATGCATGTGTTAGAATGGCTCAGTCAAAGTCCAGACCTAAATCCAATTGAGAATCTGTGGCAAGACTTAAAAATTGCTGTTCACGGACGCTCTCCACCCAATCTGACAGAGTTTGCTCTATTTTCAAAGAAGAATTGGCAAAAATGTCCCTCTCTAGATGTGCAAAAATACTTGCAGCTGTAATTGCAGTGAAAGGTGGTTCTACAAGTACTGACCCAGGGGGGCTGAATACAAATGTACACCACACTTTTCACATATTTATTTGTAAAAAAATTTGAAAACCATTTAACATTTTCCTTTCACTTCACAATTATGTGTCACTTTGTATTGGTCTATCACATACAATCCCAATAAAATACATATTTACGTTTTTGGTTGTAACGTGACAAAATGTGGAAATGTGTGAATACTTTTTCAAGGCACTGTATATCTATACACAAATGTTTTGCCTTTCATTTCTATTTTAAACTGAATGGGAGGTTTTTCTAGGTGAAGGTTAACATACGCTTTATTAAGTAGACATAAGAAATATCACCAAATTACCGTAATTTAGGCCATCAAACTGCGCACTCTGCTCTCTCCACCTGTTGCCAAGCTCCGTGTGTCAGACTGAGAACCTAATTGGCTAAGACTGTTTTCACTCCCCCCTTCTCCAAAGCAGAGTCCTGCTCCTCGAGGGATTATAGAAGGCTAATAAAAAGGCAGATTAAGGTAGTTACACTAGCTATGTTTAGGATTATTATTTTTATGAGTACATAACTAGATTATACGATAATTTTATGATATCCCTGGAGTTCATTGTTATCCTTTCAAAAGAAGAAAGGAACAGTACAAATTTAGCAGGTTATGGGCATCATTGTTATGACTGCTGCCACGTTGGCAGGTGGGCATCATTCATCTGGCATGTTGATTTTGTCAGCACTGATATTATCACTTAGTGGTGGCCGACCATGCATTTCCTCCACTGATTTAAATGATTAGCACAATGCAGACATTCTGCTGTCCTTGTTTGGGCCCAATTAAGGCAACAAATGAGACTTAATGGAGGCATGGAGATGCGTGTCACATCCATGTAACAAACCGATCACTCGAATCCCACAGAATAGGCCATCTAACCATTCACTGTCATAAAGGCTTGGAACAGATTGCACCATAACTCAGATAAAAACTTTATATGAGTAGCAACAAAGGTAAAGACCCAGATAGACAGAATATTATTTAGACGTGTAAAAAGAAACAGCAATACGTATGTCACTACAGGAAAATTTGGGGTGTATGTTGTTATTTTTTTACATTACAACCATGTGATGCGATCCCAAACTCCTGTCTTCTATTGCAGTCTGTGTCCCTGTTCAGGAGATTCCCCTTCATTTTCTGTCTAGGTGATCAAATTTATTGTCACTTGGTTTGAATTCTGCTTTAATATAAAGCAGGGGTGCCCAACCAGTGGCCCACAGAGCCCTCTGATGTGGCCTGCGACCTCCTGCCCTAGGATGGCGGGTTGGCAAGCCCAGATTGTGGGTAGCCGACCCACCATCCCAGAGCATCAGTGTTGTTAATGAAGCCGGCGGGAGAGAAAGCAAGTGGCTACAGAGCTGCATAAACCATATGTATAGCGCCGCCTCCTGTCAGACGGAGTGATACCAAATGTACTCGGCCTGGGACAGCAACAGCCGGCGATACCTGAATGGAAGACTGTTATTAAAGGTAAGTTTATTACTAAAATCACAGTGTATATATGGGCATATCTCTAACCCAGGGGTCTACAAACCTTCGAAACAAAGGGCCAGTTTACGGTCCTTCAGACATTAGAGGGGCCGGACTGTGCTCATTGGGCGTATAAAAGGTCCTGATGTCAGTGGGAAAAAAACAATGCCTCATCTTTGGTGTCAGTGGAAGGAATAGTGCCGCATTGTTGGTGTCATTGGAAATAATAGTGCCCCATCATTTGTGTCATAGGCAGGCATTGGGCCCCATCATTGGTGTCATTGGGATGAATTGGGCCCCATCATTGGCGTCTTTGGTAAAAATTGGACCTAGTCATTGGGAGGGATAATGCCCCACTGTTAGTATCAGTGGATGAAATAGTGCCCGAAGGGCCAGATAACAGAAAGCAAAGGGCCGCATCTGGCCCCCGGGCCGCAGTTTGGAGACCACTGCTCTAACCTGTGGGTTGCCTGCACTGAGCCATACACTTCTGTTATTACCTGCAGGTTTGGTGAGCTTTCATAAAGTGCACCACACCTGCAAGATATAATAGAAGTCTAGGCAAAGTGCAGCTAACCCGCAGGAAAGTCACAGGTGTACTGCAGTGCAGGTAAACCACAGCGCGTCAGTGTGAAAGCAGCATTAGGCCCCTTTGGCATGATCGGACTTGTGGCCTTATACACCCACCTACCTCCAATCCGGTCCACTTAAAAAAAAACAGAAGGGGGGATCCGTCCCATTCTATAATGGCAGACCAGATCGGAGGGCCCATAGAGTAGAGCGAGTCATGTCCGTGTCCGCTCTGCATATGCAGGGCGGACACGGACCTGTCATCCACCCGCTCCACTCATTGTGGCCCGCGACTGGTTACCAAGTCGCTTAAGTGGCCCTCGCTCTTTAAAAGGTCGGGCGCCCCTGATATAAAGCCTAGTATTTCTGCAGCTTTATACGTTTTTCTCTGGGCTTTTAAATGTTATGTCCTATATGAGTAATACAGTGCACTGAGATATCAGCTATAATCAAAAGATAACTTCTCTTTTTCTTCTCAAAGGTCATCACAGCGGGGGTCAGTATTGCGTTAACCTCTATCCAGGACCAATGCGAAAATCTCCAGAGTAGCTCAAACATCACAGGTGAGTAGAGGGATGCTCAGGAAGTGTCTGCCAATGATTCAGTCTTTGGTGCTTAAACAGCCTAGTTACTGCTTTAATGTACTGTACAGTTAATGGCTGTGTACTAAAGATAAAGATTAAAGTGAGATTGTCATCTTAAGTGTTTAAAATCACTTTAAGCGGACATTGAAAAATATAACATGTCCATTTTTTCTGCATTTAAGTGCATTGGGAGGCTTATAGAAGTCAATGACAGAGCACTAAATGCATATAACATACACTTTGATGCGTTGGCAACAGTTATTATCAAGCCTTGGTCAGCGGCTGTTAACCATATCCACTCTGAATATTAAATTCAAAAACATAGAGAAAGCATGCCTTAACATGCATCAAAACACATGTCAACGCACAAAGAAAATGCATGCTGACACATGATGGCACACCTGCCTCCTGCCACAAAAAAAGGTACCTCTATGCAAACACCCTTAAGCCCCATACACACGGTCGGAAAATCCGACCACCAAATCCATTGGATTTGGTTCGACGGATTTAGTCCGACACTGGTGTTGCATACACACGGTCGGACAAAGTTGTCGGAAAATCCGATCATTCTGAACGTGATGACGTTTGTTGCCTATGACGGGACTACGTAGAGGCTAGTAGCCAATAGCTTTGGTCTTGTAATGTGATCTGAGCATGCGTGGCACTTTGTCCGTCGGAATTCGCTACACACGATCGGAATTGGTGTGATCGGACTTTGTTGTCGGAATATTTATAGAGCAGGAGATACAACTTTGTCCATCGGACAATCCGATGGAAACTGTCCGATGGTGCCTACACACGGTCGGAATTTCCGACAACATTGTCCGATAGAACAGAATCCATCGGAAAATCTGACCGTGTGTATGGGGCTTTAAAGTAACAGTCCTGCCTAAATACAGATATAGCAGTGCACTGGCTATTTCCTTTGAAAAGAATAGAGAAATACAGTGTAGCGCTAAAAACGATGTAAAACTGAAAAAATTATATGCTTAAAGCGGGAGTAAACCCGCTGAAACTTTTTATTTTTTTTAACACACCTGTAAGGGAAAAGGCATAATGAGCTAGTATGCACCGCATACTAGCTCATTATGAAATACTTACCTTAGAACGTGGCGTCGGTGACTCACCTGGTCCACCCCGAGTTAGCTGACATGTTGCCTCGGCGTGTCTTCTGGGTGTCGTGACTCCAGCGCTGTGAGTGGCTGGACCCGCAATGTCGTCACTCCTGCGCATGTGCACGGGAGACTTCTTCCCGGCAGGGTTCGGATTCTGCCGGTGTACTGTCTGTCACGTACCGGGTACGGCGGGGAACAGGAGGTGGATCCCCTATGCCAATGGGGCGATAGCACGGGTTGTATTGGAGGACCGGTTCTAATGTTGCTACTGGTTTTCACCAGAGCCCGCCGCAAGGCGGGATGGACTTGTAGCGGCGGTAGAAACCAGGTCGTGTCTTCCAATAGCAACTCGACCCCACTGACAGCTGAGACAGGCGCGGTACACAAGGATTAGGCAGAGGCGAGGTCAAACGAAGCAAAGGGTCAAGGCAGGTGGCAAAGGTTCGTAGTCGGGGGCAACAGCAAAGGTCTGGATACACAGAAGGAGCAAACACACAAACGCTTTCACAGGGCACTAGGGCAACACAAGATCCGGCGAGGACAGGAAGGGGAAGTGGGTTTTTATTAGTTTTGGGTGGATCATGATTGGACCAGGCACCACTTAATGTGCGCTGGCCCTTTAAGAGAAAGAAGAGCTGCGCGCGCGCCTGGAGAGAGAGGGACGAGCGCGCAGGAGGAGGCAGAGGACAGAGCCGGCGGGGACGGGTAGGCAGAGCGGGATGCGATCCACGGGCGGACCGGGGACGCCGCGTGGATCGCATCCCCGAGTCAGAACAGCGCCTACGGCCAGGGAAGCTGGCCGGGGCGCTGCAGGGGGAGAGACGCCGTGAGCGCTCCGGGATGGACGGGACACCCGGAGCGCTCGGCATTACACTGTCATTTTCTGTCCCCCATCAGAAAGTGTCCGCTGTGTACTGCGCATGCAACCAGATTACGAAAATTGCCGAAGATGAACGGTGCCCGCGCCGTGAGTCCACTTTCAAGCCCCACCATCCAAGTGGGCATAGAGTTAGAATATAAGAGCCGAAGCGTGGCGAGCCGAAGCGTGGCGAGCGAAGCGAGCCTGCGAGGGGCCCTCTAAGTTTGGCTAGCCCTATGTCCACTTGGATGGTGGGGCTTACACCTCGACTTACGTTGCAGGCGCCGTTAATCTTCGGAGATTTTCCGAAAATCCTTCTGCTCCGTACTGCGCATGCGCAGTACACAGCGGACACTTGATGACTATTCGTGAAAGAACACCGGCCTTTCAGCCGAGAATCCCCCGAAAATCCTTCTGCTCCGTACTGCGCATGCGCAGTACACAGCGGACACTTGATGACTATTCGTGAAAGAACACCGGCCTTTCAGCCGAGAATCCCCCGTGCGCATGCGCCGCTGCAGTCAGTGGCGCATTGCATGGGGAATATCTCCTAAACCGTACAGGTTTAGGAGATATTTTTTTTTACCTACAGGTAAGCCTCATTATAGGCTTACCTATAGGTAAAAGTAAATTTTTTGACTTTACAACCGCTTTAACATATAACCAATGTGATAATCAAACAAAAAATCCAAAGTTCACTGTAGTGAGCTAGTGAAAAGAAGTATAAAGTTCAATGGGAAGTGTCCATCAAATACTCAGTGATGAATCTTCAATCAAAAAATGGTGTAGACAACATACAATTAGCAATGAAGTTGTAAAGATGATCATAAGGATATAAAATGTGTACTCTTACCGGAAAGCGGTGGACCCACTTACCAGCGGTAGTGGGTCAATCGGGCTTATGTGGTCCCAATGCCGAACGGTATGGATTTAGGAAGGAAAATGATCACTCCAAGCAAGATACGACCAAGCTTCAAGCTTGGTGAAAGTCCAGGTGAGGTTCCTGAATCCTTGTGATTCTCCAATATGTGACAAAAACCTCCACTCTGTGAGCTGACCCTCGGAAGGTCAGAGTGTATAAAAAGAGGCTCAACCAAACCGGGGAGAAAAAAAAAAAAAAGCACCATATGGTGCAGGTCAAAAACCGGAGAGGTTTATTTTAAATTGCGGTACATCAAGTTGAATGAGTACATAAAAACTAGTGATCACAGGTATAAAATTTTAAAAATAGAACAAAGAGCAATATGGGGAGCAAGTGTAGCAAAACCTGCGCGTTTCGTCCAAAACGGACTTCAACTGGGGCAATTTTTCCCATATTTCCTTTGAAAGCCAGGAAAACAGTTACAGTTTCATTCAGGGACCCAGGTATGAAGAATCGGTATGGCCTTACTGCAACCATACAGCTGCTTCAAAAGGTTTCAAAAATCTTCATTTCTTTTTAAATAGAATTGGGAAAAGTTAAAGCGTTTGTAAAGTCATTTTTTTTTTCTTTTAAAATAACGAGCATGTTATACTTACCTGCTCTGTAAAATAGTATTGCACAGTGCATCTTGCGGACCTCTTCTTCTGGTGTCCCCAGCTGGCACTCTTGGCTCACTCTCTTCTCAGTGTGCCACCATAGGAAGCCAATTCCTACTGTAGCACTCCCGCAGGCTTGCTACCAAGCCGCACTGCCTGCGTCTATAGACATAGACTGCAAGGCTCCGCCCCCCCACTCCGTCATCACAGAATTTGACTGACCACAGCTGAAGCCAATCGCTCCCACTGCTCTCAGCAAAGCCTGTGAGAGTGGGGAGAAGAGAGAGCCGCTGAAAGTAAAAAATGTTTTAGGCTTTATAACTACCTTAAAATCTCTGCCAAGTGGAGGAAAATATAATATATATATATATTTTTTTTATCAGTTTATATCATTTATGGTATTTCAAGACAAATACAATAGGTCCAATCAGTTTAAACTAATATAAAGTTTGTGGTATGGAAAAAGTGTTCATATCTGGGAAAATCTGAAACATTGAGTTGACACTGGAATGGGACTAAAGGGGAAATCTTTCAATAGGGACGCTTTTCCTAGTGACAACTGTCCAATAGAAGTATTTTCTCACTTTTACTATTGTGCCTTAGGCCGGCCATACATGGAGCGAATTTCTTTCCTGCAACCATAGGTTGCAGGAAAGAAATTTACTTGATTCCCCCATCAACACAAACAGTGTTGATATGATAATCCCTCCTGTCAAACCATTGTCTGCTCCCAGTGGGGGGGGGGGGAGCCATCCCCACCAGGAGAAGACAGTGATTATGGAACTATGTCAGAAGGTTCCAAAGATTACTGTTATTGCTAGCAGCTATAGCAGCCGCTAGCGGTAATCGCACGTAAAAAAACCTGGCATGCTGGTTGTATCCAAGGTTAGTGATCGGTCAACTTGGTACATTCAGCCTGCCCATATACAATTCGAATCTCGGCTGGTTCACCGGACAAGATTTGAACCGTGTATGGCATTCCTTAGGACATGAAGTGACGGAAGAGCTCCCGAATCAGATACAGACTACCAAAAAACTTGTCAGGGATTTTAACCATTCCATACTCTATCCAAAGCAAAAAACAAACAAACTGGACATTTTAAAATGGACAGTGGTGTGATTTATAAACTGTGCTTAGTGCTCCCCTTGCTTTGAGTATTGTATAAAGGGTCAAAACTGTAAAGAGAACCTGAGATGTCACTGGATTGGGCAGATGGGGGGAAAAGGGGGGGAAATTTAGGGTTGGTCTTTGATTAATGCAATAAGTCAACTTAAAACGGATACTTCATCTACAGAAGCGACCACTTGACTGTATCTCATGGGCTTTGCTGGTGAGACTGTGCTGAGTTCCTGGATCCGTGCATCTGCTGTGCCCATTATGAAGTGCTCCCTCTCTGGTCGTTGGCTTTTTTAATATATTATAGAGAATGTGGTTAATACAACTTGATTAACTAATAAACCCTTTGCCAAAAGTGAAGTTATTTTATTATTTAAGACTGTTAACAGATACCATTATTAACAAAATGTTGTTCCTCTGCAGGTCTGGCCTGTAATATCTCTATTGATATGATTGGGACCTGTTGGCCTCGAACACCAGCTGGGCAACTGGTGGCACGACCATGTCCCGAATACTTCCATGGTGTACAGTACAACACAACAGGTAAGGCTCTAACTCACATCATTCCAAGGCGTAGAGATCAAGTTACATTCGATGGGAAACTTCTATAACAATTGGACTGCGCTTTGTATATAACGTAACGTAGTAAATAATGCTGTCAAAATAAGTTTTTATTTCTTTTTCCTTTTGTAAAAATAGTCATGTCACATGTTTTGAGTTATGTATTGCTAGTGCAGCGTGAACCCTATATGTGCCTCCACCCCATATGTAGGCTGATCATTGGAAAAAGTATTTTGAAGATCACCATTGAAGAGTAATGCCCCGTACACACGGTCGGAAATTCCGACCACAAAATCTGTCGGATTTTTTCCGACGGATTTTGTCCAACACTGGTGTTGCATACACACGGTCGGACAAAGTTGTCGGAAAATCCGATCATCCTGAATGTGGTGACGCTCGTTGCGTACGACGGGACCATGTAGAGGCTAGTAGCCAATAGCTTTAGTCTTGTAATGTGATCTGAGCATGCGTGGCACTTTGTCCGTCGGAATTTGCTACACGCAATCGGAAAAAGTCCGATAGGACTTTGTTGTCGGAAAATTTGAGAGCAGGATCTCAAACTTTTTCCGTCGGAAATTCAGACGGAAAAAAGAGGACTTTTTCCGTCAGAAAATCCGACCGTGTGTACGGGGCATTAGGAACAGTATTTTAAGACACTGTATTTGTTTTCTGTTTCAATTTTTTTTATTAAGTTTCAAGAGGTTTTGACAAGCCATGGTTTGCCCACACAGGGGCGACCTTGAACAGGCACATACAAAAAACTGCGTATGTACGTATGATAAATAACATAACTATAAACTGTTACCAGGACCAAAGAGGACCAGGGTAGAGGTAAGGTAAGTATAACAAGCAATACTGCACTGTCCCCTATAGGGATATCAGTCTTCATCTAATAGCCTTCATATCAGGAATGAAAAGGAAAGGAAAGAGACAGAAGAGGAAGAAAAAGTAGAAAAAATGAAAAGAGACAGAGGCCCCAGAAGAGGGCGAGTACCACAGACGTGGGACCTGCACAAGCAAGGTTTACAGTTGAGCACAGCTAGTCGGGGTCCCAAAGTTTCAATAGATTCCCATGTGAATCCTTCAAAATACTGGACATCTGCTCATTAACCATCAGGGCAGTCCTCCTGTTTTTCACTCCCTGAAAAGCAACAGATGGAATCTTGCAGGCCATAGTTTGCTTGGTAGATAATATAAAAAGGTTTGAGGCCAATTTCTGCTGGGGTGCGAAAAGACCCAGTATAGGGCAATGTAAAAGAGCCAGTCGGGTATTTTTGCGTACCGTTCCATGAAATAGGGATTGCAGTAGGCCAAAGACCCTGGACCAGAAGCCGATCAGACGTGGGCATGACCACCATGTAAGACATCCCCACACTGACCGCAATTCCGAAAACATCTGTCACTGCTGCCAGGATAAGCATGGGAAAGCCTCGCCAGGACCCAGTCCCACCGCAGGAGCACTTTATAGGATTTTATTTGTTTTCAATTCAATTCCAATAGGTCTGCTTCACAAACGTCTTCATTAATGTGCACATGAGATGGCATAGCATTAGACTTGAATCTTTAATTTTTAATTCCATCTATAATAAAGTTAATTTCTTTAATAATTTTACTCTTCCAATCCCACATATATATCAAAGTGAAGATGTGTCACCAAGGGTTGGGCATTTGGCCAATGACATAAAAATTTGTAGCTGAATTTAAGATCATTGACTGCTATGACAAATTCAGTGGATCACCGCTCTAATTGGCAAAAGAGTTAATGATGGGAATATATAGCGCAGCGGTACGTAACCTCTTTCAGCTGGAACCCATATTCTACCTATGAATTAGCTCTAAAACTGATGGATTATGTTTTCAGTAAATTGACTTCTTTTATATGACTTGAAAGGGTACAGATTACTGTCCATTTACATAATGAAAGGAAACTGACGACTTATGCAAAATAATATTAGAACATAATAAATAGAGATGAGCTAATCAATTCAGTTCGTAATGTAATACTGTACAAGCGAACTGAAATTTGCCATTCCATGTGACAAATTTTTCCAATCTGCAGCGAATTGTCAGACTGGACATTAATGCAAATGTCAATGTTAAATTATTAAACATTATATGCTTCTAATTTTAAAAGATTTCAACATTGTTCTGTTATGTAAAGTATGTGAATAGCTAGTTAAAATCTTGTATTTCTTAGCTAGAAAAGCAGGACAATATTTTTCTCACCTACCCCACCATTATCAGACTTCAGTGTAGATATTAAATGCTGATGTAAGATCGGGGCTTTTTTCCCTCAAACAATAGGTGCTGGAACTCCACCACGACCCCCCCCCCCCCCCCCCCAACACACACACCCTCCAAATCAAAACAATAGAAGGGTGTTAAAGGGGCATTAAATATCAGGATTGCATTAAATACAGAGTGCAGAGTTCATGGGGGTTACACACAGAGTGCAGAGCTGTCACTTGTAAACACAAAAAGCAGACTTCTGTGTTTACAAGAGATTGTGGTGAGCAGGCACCAAAGGGTCTGAGCCAGAGGTGGTGGAACTGAGTTCCACCAAGTTCCCCTTGAAAAAAGGCCCTGTGTAAGATGATTACAGCAATTCTAAGGAGGAATAAAGGGGAGTTAAGTAATGTCCAAAAAGAAATCAGCTTCAAAGACAAATTCTACAAATACAGTTATTTTGCGGGTCAACTTTCCTTTCAAGTTTTGTCTTTGAAAACTGATTTCTTTTTTTATAGGGCAGCACCCCTCTCACAATTTGGGGTAACTAGACCACTACAAGACTTATAATGATAAATGCAATGGAGTACTCCCACTGAGCTTTTAAAGTGTTACTAAACCCAGGACCCTGTATTCACTATATCTGGTCTCCCACACTACACAGAACATGGAAATGCAATTATTTTAGTAAATAAACTGCTAAATACCATATTTAAAATCAGGGGAAAATTGTGGGTGCGTGTTATACGCCGATCCCCCGCCGATTGTGAGCTTCTCGGCAGTTTCAGACGATCTCGGCGGCTTTCGCCGCTTTCGGCCGTTCTCTGAGGGAAATCCTCTCTTAGACATCTGTCATTTTCGGCATCAATTTTCTCTCAATTTTCCCCAATTTTCCCTCAATTTCAGTTGCACAATAGAAAGGGTGAATACCCCCAACACGGATCCTGCTTGCAGATTGGTTTTTGCAACTTGAGCATTCGATTTGTACTGTCACATGGAAGGAAGGAAAGTGGGTCACATGGACCCCTCTTTGCTCCATCTATGAACATATAGATTGCAATATATTACTTTGTTTTTATTACTTTTTTTCTGGGATTAAATACACTTTATGTTTTTATTCCTGAAACAAAATTGGGTAAATAAAAAGGTTCTCATTCTGGTAATAACCAACAAATAACCAACAAAAAACATGACTTTAAAAAGTCCCACAAACTCTTTTTTAGTGGTAAATAACTCCAACGGTTTTCTGCGTGTAGTATCTTTACTAGTATCCCCTGAAGATGTGCATGCACACAAAACGCGTTGGAAGGAGCTACATGCTGACGTCACGCCGCTGCTTCCATGCTAGAGCGTCACGCCGCTGCTTCCAATTTTGGGACTATTTCTTTTGAGTTTACTGATTGAAATTAGTCTGTGTGGCAGCTCCTATGTTGAGGTTCAATAATAAAAATAAAAAAATTGAGTTCAGAATCCCTGTCAGTGTTTTATTGCTGTTTTATGTTCCTCTTGCAGATTTTTCCTTCCTGTCTGGTAAAACTGTTGTCCCTGTGACAGGAACGAATGAAAATAATCCATAGTGGAGTGCTGGATAGCAGTAAAACCCAACAGGGGCACTCATAAAACTCATATGTATGCTGCCATGTTGGCGTCAGGAAAATAGAAAATGATATCAAATACTTACAGTGATTTTCCTTTCCTGACGCCAATCCATAACAGCATACATATGATATAGCTGTGCCTCTATATCCCCCACAAGACCTGTCCAAATCTATAAAAGTCTGACTGAGAGCAACCTCCCCCATTCTCCGTAAAAATAAAAAGATAAAAAAAAGCCATGGATTGGCATCAGGAAAGGAAAATTATGGTAAGTATTTGATACAATTTTCCATTTTCCTGATGCCAACATGGCAGCATACATATGATAAATAACGAGCTAAACAGGGAGGGCTAAAATTAATTATCAAAACTTTATTGCAATAGACATGGATGCCTGGACAGTCATTCCAAAGTCCATTGATGTACGAGCCCCTGGATTTTCCCTGTAGCGTCTGAGGCAGCTGCACTGTGCCAACCAGCCCTCTGCTTTGCAGATGTCTCCCTAGGCAAATTCTCAAATTTAAAGATGTAAACATGGACCTAGCTGAATGAGCCCGTATCACTTCTGGAGGCTCTTGCCTGGCCACACTGTAAGTTTTCTGGATGACCTTGACTCTCCAAGATGACAAGGTTTTGCTGTAGGTTCCTCCTCCGAATTTGCCTGATGGAAACACAAACAGCCTTCCAGAGGATTTTAACTATGAAGCTGCTTGAAGGTAGGCATTTTAAACACTTGGTAGATCCAGTGTAGGTTAGGTACTGTATCTGCCGGAAAGGATGGAACCGCAACTTTGTTTGTAAAGATGAAAACAGAAGCCACCTTGGGAATAAAGGTGCTCGAGGGGCATAGGTCCTAACTTTTCATACCTGTGGGAGAAAAGAAAAGGCAGCACTAACAACAGCACCAGGATTCAGCTTAGGTGTACAGAGAAACACATGCAGAATGAATTCCAGCAACCAAACACTAGCCCAGGTCTGCAGAGAAATACATGCATCATGGACTCCAGCAACCAAACACCAGCGAGGTGTGCAGAGAAATATATGCATCATGGACTCCAGCAACCAAATGCTAGCGAGGTGTCTAGAGAAACACATGCATCATGGATTCCAGCAACCAAATACCAGCTCACACATGCATCATGGACTCCAGCAATCAAACACCAACTCAGATGCAACACATGAGGTTCTGTCGTCTCTAGTTAGAAAACTCCTCCCTAGGATGTGGGACTGTGTCTGGGAGAGGCTGAGCCCAGACCGAAACTGACAGTCGGCAGGTAGGTTCTTATGGCAACATCATGGTCTTGCGGGTGTAGATCTTGAGGACAAAAAGGAGAATGGTAGAGGTTGCTCTTATGCCGCGTACACACGAAGGGACTATCCCGCGGGATTATCCGCTGGACCGAAGTCGAGCGGATAATCCCCTCGTGTGTGGGCGCCGGCGGACTTTTTTTGCCCAAAGTACGGCGGACTAAAGTTTTAAGTTTTGTTTTAAAATTATCCGCTGGACTTGGCAGTCCGGCGGACAATCCGGCCGTGTGTAGTATGGTCCGGCGGACCAAAAAGGACGCATGCTCATTAGCAAGTATTTTTCTAGGATTTTTCGTTTTCTAGTCCCGTCGTACGTGCTGTACGTCATCGCGTGAACCGTCGGACTTTTTGCGTGATCGTGTGTGGTCAAGTCCGTTCGCTTTTTAGTCCAGCGGACCCAGCTGGAAAGTCCAGCGGATTGTCCGCTGGACTTAGGTCCGCCGGCAAAAGTCCGTACGTGTGTACGCGGCATTAGTCAGACTTTTATAGATTTAAACAGGTCTTGTAGGTGGATATAGGGGCAGAGCTATAGCATATGTATGCTGCTATGTTGATGTCAGAAAACATGTTTTGGCTGGACTTGCATTTTAATCTTGCCTTGAATTGCCTTTCCATGGCACAATGATCCTTCCCTACGCCTTCATTCATACTTGAGCGTGTTTTCCGATGATTTTGACGTTTCTTGTGCATTTTGCTCATTGTTTTGTGCAGAAATCATTTTTTTCTTTTAATGGGCTTTTCAAGCTGTTTTGGCTATTGGGCAGCATCATCATCTGTGAGAGCATATATATTGTTGCCATCCTTGTATCTTCTTCCTGTTTTTTCTGTGTGGTGTTGGGGTGTCTTGTGCTATTAAAACTCTTTAGCCATGTCCGAATTGCTAATTTCTATCCTGATTCTTTACTGCTGAGGGTTGTAGAGGTTCTTAGGGGCTCTCACCAGGATGAAAGTATCCACATCCAGCATGGACACTATTGATCCTCCATTTTGTTCACAGGCCTGGGGTTGCTGGGTGGAAGAGATCAGTGAAAGGAATTATACACCTTGACGACCACTCTGGTTATGCAGGCAGATCACCGGTACCCTCGGATCTGTGAGATACCACATGGGACACGGGAAACAAGCTTTGAGTGTTTTCACAAGGTGTTTAATTTTATTGAGCACAAGAGTAGCTTATATACAAGTAAAAATATGTGCCTAAGGGTTATACAAACTTACACTCAGTACTTTTTTATCAAGAGTTAAACTGCTGACTAGATAACAAGAAATAGCTGATTAATTGCTGACACAGGATGTTGCTCAGGGAATCGGCTTAACCACAGTAACTCATATGATTAGGATGTGGTTCTATGCAAACTGTGAGCCAAGCTATCCATGGCAAAACCCATACAAGTTAATTTCTACTTTATGTAAAATGGAAGGGAATCTAAAATGTATTCACGGCTGCCCACACATTCCCTTACAATCAGTTGTTTGGCACAAAAACACCTGTGTCTTGAAATTTCAGGCACTTCCATTGAGGTCTATGGAGCCAGAAAACGCTTGAATCTGCCTGAAAAAAAGCTTGTGTACTTCTAGGTGTGAACGGGCATCATTGGGTATAATGGGAATCTTCATGTTATGTGTTGTCGCACTTCACAAATCACTCAGGTGTAAATGGAGCCCGATTATGTGCCCTTGTTTTAAATCAGCCCTCTGGAAAGTAGGGAAGAATCAGAAGCGCTGGCAAATGTGAACATTTCCTGTTGCTTTGCTGGTAGGTGGTGACACCGCTCAGGTTTTCCGTCATGAAGATGACATGGGCAGACAATTACCTGTAAGAGTAATTTCAGTCTTCCTATCTGTCACTATAACAAGAAAGTTACAGATGAATCCCATTATCAGCCACACTACAGTCTTGCTTGGCCGAGCTTTTGATTCTTCCGTAGTATTATTTATCTCTATTACCGGGGCCTGTTATTCACCGCCGAGGTCTTTGATGCCTGCAGCAATCTTCACTCATTCTGATGGCTCCATGATTTGCGATGTGCCAGCAGCAGCTTACCAGTAAGAGGTGGATTATACTTTTTCTGCTGCATGGCATGAGTGGCTGCAGCTGGGCTCCATCTGAACCTGCATGAATGTAGCAGGCAGAAGACTCAGTGGGGCATGCTTTGCTTTATGGGCTTTGTGTATTAGAGAAGGCAAGCTATGATACGGTCACTGAAAAATCAAAGCAATTTAACACTGGTTTTTGTCAGGTTAGGCTGCCTAAGGCATTGCTTTTAGTGAACCTTTCCTTCAAATAAAAGATATGTACACATTAAAGAGGAAAAAAAAATTTCTCCAGTATGTGCTCATTTAAGATGACCTCACACTTGTATTAATCCCTTTGCAAGTACATTTCCCTTTGTTGCATCTGCAGGGTGAATAGGGCTAAGGAATTAAACAAAAAAAAATCATATTTATTTGCATGCACTGCGTCTCGCCTGAGGTTGCTGTAAGCTGCATTACTAGCATACTAGCTCAAAGACAACCAACTATTCCTGCAGTGCACCCATCCACCATATTCCATACAAATCCTTATACGGAATATCAACAACGGGCCCATATCTCCAATGGGCCCCGCATCAAGTTCTCTGTGGGGAGGGGTATCTTCCTTTACCTGCACAGCCAACATCTGCCACTGCTACGACATCCTTGACAAAACCTGCAAGAAATATATTAACCACCTGTAACCAAGAAAAAAGGGGAGGGAGGGAACTTTTCTCTTCCCAGCACTGACGCTGGGGTGGGCTGAGCTCCACTATACTTTCCCCTGACTCCACCCACTCTCTTAAATGGCCATACACCAAGCTAATGTTTACTCTACTCATGCCAGCCCAGGGCTTATTGCTCTTTGGGCTTTGCTGCGGGCTGTTCTGTCAAGTTAAATGTATCCACACTTGTAGAACAGTGAACCCAAATTACCAAGAGGCTCTTCACTATGCAGGTCATGCCCCTCGACCTACTCCACTCTCCCCTTCCCTGATGCATACTTACCTCCAACCCACAAGAGTGGCCTCCCACAATGTTTACATCATTTGCCAAAAATCTCCCCTACACTGGCAGAGCATAAGATTTCACCTTGGTTACTGACTACCACTAAGGATTGTATGGAGCAGAATTCCAATTTGATATCTTTTTTTTGTTGTGAAATCTCATGATACAGTACCTATTGCTTCTCCTGGAGACTTGAATGTTTCCACTTACTTGGACTACAATATTTAAAGTGGAAGTAAAGCCTTTTTTGGCACTTGTACCTACAGGAAAGCCTATAATAAGGCTTGTCTGTAGGTACAGTGAATATCTCTTAAACCTGCACGGTTTAGGAGATATTCACACTACATGCAGCCGGTGACGTCACCGGCGCATGTGCTCTGAAGGGACAGCATACCCGTGCTGTCCTTTCAGAGTTCTGTGCTGCTGTCCGTGACTTCCACGCACATGTGCGAGAGTGACCTAATCGCGGTGCAGCTGGAGAACGTGAACCTGGAAGGAAGACCAGGTGAGGATGGAACCGCCTGTCTGCTGGAGGGCTTCATTCTAAGGTACGTACTTCATAATGTGCTAAAATGTTCTATACATTATGCCAATACCTTCCAGGGTTTGAAAAAAAAAATGTATGCGGTTTACTACCGCTTTAAGCTCCTGTTGTCTGGGTTGATGTTGCACATATGGCCAGCCATTTAATGCTGACCACACACTGATCGAAAATTCAGCCGGTTCAAAAGGGACTATTTGAATTTAAAGCAGTTTGGCCATCCCCACTTAACAAAAGTCAATCATTTGATTGACTTCTATCGAAGGGATATGCTGAATTATTTTTTTTTTTCAATCAACACCTGAAACCGCTGATCCCTGTTTTTTGACAGGTGCAAGTGCTCAGCGGAAGGGGGGGGTGGGGTTCCTACATCCATCTCACCCCAGTGTAAGTCTGTCCACAGGGTGACAGTGCTCCTGTTTTAATTTATTGCAGAACAAATAGCTTGGTCATCCGATTACAGGTAATATTAAAAAAAAATAAAAAAAATGATCCACTGGCAGGATCATTGAGTTAAAAAACTATTAAAAGGGAATTTTTATGTAGCGGCCACAACCTCTTGAGGGACGGCCTTGACTTTTGGGCTTACCAGTTACCGCCTCGTGGCTTGTCGGTGAATGTCCAGGGGTTCCCAGGGTTAGTACCCAACAACTTTGGATGCTGACACATAAAAGTCCTTGTAAAGGTTCTTATTCTGCAGTGGTAACATCCAACATAACACAGTCTCAGATAGGAATAGAGGGCACGGGTGAAGAAACTCAGGCACCTTGAACTGCCGAGATCCACTGAATGTCTCTAATCAACCCAGAGAGTAGCCACTCACAGCTGGGTACTTCAATGCCAGATAAACCTCTAGCCAGAGGTTTAGCAGCTAACAATGTGATCCGAAACTTTGTAAAAGTCTCTGCCACAGACTAGATAACTGAAGGTAGAAGGAACCTTTCTCACAGTACCTGGAACTTTCTCTGTCTCCTTGGTAGTACCGTGTGAAGTGTGGATTCTTTAGTGTCCATACAACTCAGCTTTCAGGCTCCTCTTGAGCAGCCAGCTTGTTGGTCCTCCTCCGAAGAGTCCTCCCCTGGTCACTTATACGAGCTGGGATGTCCCTCCAATACTGAGAGCACACTGGGACGCTTTGAATCCTCCTTCAGTTACTGGGTCTCTGGCTAACCGGCTCCGAGACTCGGGAACAGACGGATCCCTGGCGACCAAACCCCCCGAACACGTGACTTTAGCACCTTAAGTACCCCTTCCCAGACTATGCAGCAGGGCCAGATGGAAAGATTGGTACCTAAGACGTCCAACCAGGCCTGGTTCTCGGCCTGTCATGGGTGCCTCACTGCACCTATGACCAGGCAGAACCCTAGTACTGCCCAGCTAAACTGATGCCAAAGTAAACCTGTACAATTAACCCTCAGAACCCCATTACTGTTCTGAGGGAAAAAAATAGATTTCCATTTATAGCGCACACTCGTTAAAGTGTGACCGCTACATTTAAAAAACGGTTGTGTTAATTCTAGTGGCAGACACATATGTGCCACCTTCTGTAACCCTCCAAATTCATACAGATATTGTGCCTTGATGGTGTTTCATTGTAATTGTTACCATCTCTATGTATAACTCTTGAAATCCTTAATAAACATTTATTGAGAAAGATAAAATTTATGCAGAGCCTTTGTGTCTTTTTCAATGACTGAATCTCCAGCTTGCTCCTTACTATGCAAATGAGTGATTGTTTCTGAATACGCTTCCTTAAGTTGGAAAGCACCCTTGACCCCTGAGAAAATGAGACACAACATGCGCCTCCTTCTCCATCCCAATCTCCAAACCACTAGCAAAGTGCATTTGTCTGCAAGTAATGAGAAACCAGGCAAGCTGGAAAACCAATTATATGCTTATATATACACCACTGCAGTGTATTAAATATATCTTGCGTAGTATGCAATGCCGACAAAAGTTTTCTATCTCTAATAGAAATAACTACGCCGGTGAAATACAAATCAGCTCAGAGACAGACGGCTGGGTAATCTGTCCCGCAAAGGAATCCGTGCCAGCGCGGAGACAGCTGATTATGGTGTTACAAGAGCATCCTGAAGTATTGGGGGATATCTGAACTAATAGTCCTCCACAGCACACATCCCACGACCTGGCTCCTTACTAATGCAGCCTGCAAACCGCTGGAGCCAGCGTGGGCTGTGAGAATGTCACAACATCAATCTTCTGCCTTCGGCGTGAACCTGCGGGTCCTTGGCTGCAGGAGGTGACAACTGTGAGGGTGACAGCGGGCTCCAGGGAGGAACAGGAGCTGCATAGAAAACAGAGTCGCTGTGTGTTCTTGTGGTCTCTCCTCTGCCACAGTAATAAAGAGTGAACGGAGTTCTAAGCAAAGCCATTTTTAAAGCTGAACTTCATAACTCCACAGTAGTATATCAATGTATATCAATGGCTTGTTTTACCTACAGAAGGATTTACATTCCTGTCCATGTGGTCCTGAGGTTTACACAGCTCTGTCACTTTGCACTGACCTGTCTGGCAGGGGAAGAGGCCTGTTTTTACTCTGCTTCAGTTAAAGGGTTAATTCACCTTTACCACAAAACTAAGTTTAACCAATATAGTGCAGTGCTACTGATCAATACAATCCTTTAAAAAAAAAAAAAACATTATAATTTGTGCAATATAGAACCAGTCCTTTAAATTTGGAACAGCATTCTATAAATTAACAGTCCATAAACATACACTATATTGCCAAAAGTATTGGGAAACCTGCTTTTACACACACATGAACTTTAATGGCATCCCAGTCTTAAGCCTCGTACACGCGATTGGATTGCTGGCCAACGAAACAGTGGACTTTTGTCCGAAGGGCGTTGGCCCAAATTTTTCTTGCATACACACAGCCACATAATTGTTGGCCAACAAATACGAACGTAATGACGTTCTACATTGTTTTTCAGCTCTTTAGCGCCACCCTTTGGGCTCCTTCTGCTAATTTCGTGTTAGTAGAAGTTAGATGTTGATGCGCTCTTTTCTTTTCGCACTTTTCAGTTCACGCTTTTAAGTTAGTTTCTGAATGGCCGCTCGTCAACCAGACATGTTGCGGAATCGGAGGAGATAACTTGTTATTTATTATTGGCCTTGGAGTTATTGCTTTGACATTATTTTTTTGGTTGAATAATGATTTGATTTGTTATATTTTCTATATTTTTGGATGCATAGAATGCACTTTTTGGTTAAGTTCTATTGGCAGAGAGCATGTCTTTTTTATTTGTTCTTTTTATTTTATTTGTTTTCTTTTTTTAATGCACACAAAAAAAACATGTGTTTTACTTGAAATGACAGTTTGGGAGTCGGCAGTTCCATTTAAAATAATACAATGTAAAATTAACAAGGGACACCAACATAGTTGTATCTTCGATCCTAAAAACTACGGGATAATGGTGTTGTGGTAACTCGCCCAAATTAAAAAAAAAAGAGCATAATAATATTATTCTTGATATCACTAGAAAAAAAAAGCCTTCGAAAATTAGTTTGCAATAACTCCATCAGTATCACCAGCAAAGCAGCTTAATTATTATCCCATTAAAGAAGAAGAGAATATGCGCTGCATTTCGAGATTTCATAATTTGCCACGTCACTAATGTTAATTCTCCATTACCAATGCTAGTTTACAAGACCGACTGCTTCTGGCTCGTCCTTGCTTGCGTGTTTGTACTTTGGACTTTTGTCCGACGGACTTGTGTACACACGCTCAGAAAAAATCAGAAAATTTTAAAACCTGCTATCCAGCATTTCTTAGCGGAAAGTTCGACAACAATTGTCCGATAGAGCATACACACGGTCGGATTTTCCGCCAACAGCCTGTCATCGCACAATTCCTGTCGGAAAATCCGATCGTGTGTACGAGGCTTTAAAGTGGATGTAAACCCAATTTTTTTTTTTTTTATTTAAGGCTTGCACCTTGTACAGTATAGGATTAGATGTCATCTATGCCCAGTCTTGCCACAAAGAGTTAATCCAGCTCTGAGCAGTCCTGTTATCTTTTTTCAGTGAAATAAAAACTGACACAGAGAAATAGGAGTCAGTTTCTCTCCCTTGCTGTGAGGGACAGGTTATTTTTTTTAACTGCTTTGTTTTTATTATATTTTCCTTTTTTTTCCATATATAAGTACATCGCCTCTCCAAAGGCTCATACAATTCAACAAAGAAATACAGAAAAAGAAACATTTTACCAAACCATTTTTGCCTCACCTCATCAGTTGAAGGAGCTGGGCAAACCATCTATATCTTAGAGTAAACCCATTGCTCTTTGCCCCACCTCCTTCAACCGATGCAAGGAGCAATTTGTTATATAGCATATCGGGAGATGATCCCTTGAACAGGGATAGCAAAACAAAATTTATATACTGCTCTTGTCGTGTTTCCCTTCCCACGGTTAGTGCCAACTCCCTATTTATAACCCTCTCTCCCCGTCGTGACAGGTTATTTACATATCTCATGCACGAGCCTGAGAGAGACATTCAGTGTACTTCAGATCCCCTCCTCCTTTCTTCTCCAGCTATCCCAGGATTGGCTGCTCCACACCTCAGCCTGATTTGGCATGCTAAAGTCATGTGGTGACTTTCCTGGGTTTTAACTGGATGTTAGTGATCATAGCAGAAGTTCAGTGTAAGAAATACATAGGAGAAAATGCATGTTGACAAGGGGAGGGTAGAGGTGGGCGGGGTGTCTATTGACATCACGATTCCACCCACGAGCTCCGGACAACAGACCCACCCACAGAATCTGCAGTTTTTCAGGTCTTATAACAGACAGAAGGGGGGACATTTGACAGGTAAGAATACATGCAGGAGGCATGTATATCCTTATAGATAACCACTATGGCAGTAGTTTAGAAAGCATGAGAGTGGCTCGCAGTCTTCGCTCTAATCCATACCAAAGGTGTTCTAGCGGGTTGAGGTCAGAACTCTTTGCAGGCCTGTCAAGTTCCTCCACCCTAAACTTGCTCATCAATGTCTTTATGGACCTTGCTTTGTGCACTGGTCCAAATCATTTGGTGGAGGGGGGATTATGTGGGGTTGTTTTTCAGGGGTTGGACTTGGCCCCTTAATTCCAGTGAAGGTAACTCTTAAGGCGTCAGCATACCAAGACATTCATGCTCCCAACTTTGTGGAAACAATTCGGGGATGGTCCCTTCATGTTCCAACATTACTGCGCACCAGTGCACAAACAAGGTCCATAAAGACATGGATGAGCGAGTTTGGGGTGGAGGAACTTGACTGGTCTGCACAGATTCCTAACCTCAACCCGATAGAACACCTTTGGGATGAATTAGAGTGGAGACTACGGAGACCTCACACATGCGCTTCTGGAAGAATGGTCAAACATTCCCATAGACACACTCCTAAACGTTGTGGACAGCCTTCCCAGAAGAGTTGAAGCTCATACACGGATATACAATATACAGGCTTATCTTTACAACTCCTGCGACTCCCCCTGGTATGGTCACCTCTCCTCTCTCCTGGGACTTGGCACTCCTATATTTCAATCTCACCAACAATTCACATGTAATAAAAAGGCAATTACATAGTGCCCTCCATGTTAAAAGTTTTGTAAAAGCTCCCTCATTAAAATACACTTACAAGCAAGTGAAAAAAACAACGCTTATATAATTCCCATCAGCTGGCTCACCACTCCATCGGCCATGGAGGCTAAGTGACGTCACGGGATCGGCTCCTCCCTCTTAAGCCCCATACACACGCGCGGATTATCCGAGGACCAGGTCCGTCGGATCATGTCCGTCGTACTTTGTCCGATGTTGGTTTTGCGTACACACGGTCGGACAAAGTTGTCGGAAAATCCGATCATTCTGAACGTGGTGACGTTTGTTGCCTACGACGGGACTACGTAGAGGCTAGTAGCCAATAGCTTTGGTCTTGTAATGTGATCTGAGCATGCGTAGCACTTTGTCCGTCGGAATTCGCTACACACGATCGGATTTGGTGTGATCGGACTTTGTTGTCAAAAAATCTATCCAGCAGGAGATAGGACTTTGTCCGTCGGACAATCCGATGGAAACTGTCCGATGGTGCCTACACACGGTCGGAATTTCCGACAACATTGTCTGATAGGACAGAATCCATCGGAAAATCCGACCGTGTGTATGGGGCTTTAGACGTGTAGCGCCCTCTCATTGGGTAACAGCAGGTTTTTCACCTGGTGTTGGTGTGCACTCAAATATTGGAAACAGATTCATTGACTGAAGAGCACTGTCGTGGAGGAGCACATGTGTTGATGGACTGGTAATTTATAGAATGCTGTTCTAAATTTAAAGGACTGGTTCTATATTGCACAAATTATAATGGAGTATTTTAAAAGGATTGTATTGATCAGTAGTGCTGCTTTATATTGGTTAAAATTGGTTTTATTTAGTGTGGTGAAATCACTAGAAAATGTGAAGTTGCAACTGAGTAATCACATTGTTTTCTTTTGTTAGTTATACCGTGTTTCTCTGAAAATAGGACCGGGTCTTATATTCATTTCTGCTACAAAAAACACAAGGGCTTATTTTTGGGGGATGTCTTATCTATGTCTGCTGTCTTCTCTCCCCCTCTCCCCCTGTCACTCAGGAGTCATCATTATGACATCTTTAATACCAAAAATATGTACGGTAATCTGTTTTTGTAAAAATATTATATAATGCCCAGCGAGCCTCCCTTTGTTACTTTATTGTTGAAAATACCTTGTTTAAATGAGTGACTTGTATAGCGCTACCTATGCGAACTGAATAGCCTCAGGGCGCTTTTTGCCACCGGTGTCCATCTGCGGTATAGTGCAGTCCTTTACCCCATGGGGTCCTGACGCACTTAAAGCGCCTCTGGGCGCTCATGTAATCTGCCAGGGAAGGAGGGGCCAAGATGCCTGCTTACGTCAACTCCGCTCCGAGCACTGCTGAGGTAAGGGCTGAGATGCCTGCTGACTTTAGCCTCGCTCCGAAGACTGAGGGAAGGGCCGAGATGCATGCTGAGGTCAGCCCCGCTCCGAGCACTGCGAGGGAAGGGCAGAGATGCCTGCTGACGTCAGCCGAGCTCTGAGGGAAGGCCCGAGATGCCTGCTGACGTCACACCCGCTCCGAGCACTGCCGGGGGAAGGGTCGAAATACCTGCTGACATCGGCCGAGTTCTGAGGGAAGGACCGAGATGCCTGCTGAGGTCAGCCCCACTCTGAGCACTGCCGAGGGAAGGGCAGAGATGTCTGCTGACGTCAGCCGAGCTCTGAGGGAAAGCCAGAGATGCCTTCTGACGTCACCCCCGCTCCGAGCACTGCCGGGGGAAGGGTCGAAATACCTGCTGACATCGGCTCAGCACTGCCGAGGGAAGGGCAGAGATGCCTGCTGAGGTCAGCCCCGCTCCGAGCACTGCCGAGGGAAGGGCAGAGATGCCTGCTGACGTCAGCCGAGCTCTGAGGAAAGGCCCGAGATGCCTGCTGACGTCACCCTCGCTCCGAGCACTGCCGGGGGAAGGGACTAAATACCTGCTGACGTCGACTGAGCTCTGAGGGAAGGACCGAGATGCCTGCTGACGTCGGCCGAGCACTGCCGAGGGAAGGGCAGAGATGCCTGCTGAGGTCAGCCCCGCTCCAAGCACTCCCGAGGAAAGGGCAGAGATGCCTGCTGATGTCAGCTAAGCTCTGAGGGAAGACCTGATTTGCCTACTGATGTCACCCCCGCTCCGAGCACTGCCGGGGGAAGGGCCGAGATGCCTGCTGACGTCAGTCGAGCTCTGAGCGAAGGACCGAGATGCCTGCTGACGTCAGCCCCGCTCCGAGCACTGCCAAGGGAAGGGACGAGATGCCTGCTGACGTCAGCGGAGCTCTGAGGGAAGCACCGAGATGCCTGCTGACGTCAGCCCCACTCTGAGCACTGCCGAGGGAAGGGCCGAGATGCCTGCTGACGTCAACCCTGCTCTGAGCACTGCAGAGGGAGGGACCTGACGTCAGTCAGGAGGAGAGGAGAAGATCTCCAGCGGGACACGTGAGTGCCCAGCGGCGCTGTAAATATGGTATTTTCGACAATAAAGTTATAAAAGGAGACACAGTGGACATTAGATAACATTTTCTTTTTTAAATAATATATTTTTACATGGACTTATCTTCGGGATTGGGTTTATATTGCTAGGGCTTATTTTCGAGGAAAGACGGTATCTGGAGCTTGTTAATTTATAAGATCTCGTTATATCAAAGTGCATCTGTAGATAAAAACTGCAGCTCTGACTAAAGTTAAATTTTTTGCGATTTATGCTTTACAGGATTAGATAGAATTGTCTTAGAATGTGGCTGCCAGTAAATTTGGAGTTAGTTTTAGGCTGAAACTTCTACGTTAAGAATCTCACTGACCGACTACCTACCTGATTTAAAGCGGAAGTAAACTCATCCATTTACCCGTTTAAAAAAACTGTTTCATTTCAGGCACGTGCTGGAAACGTAACACTCCCATGGGTTGGGCTCTCGACCAAACTGTCAAACCATCCAATGGCTGGTGTCATAACTGATCACATGCAGCACCATGGCAGTTGTAGATTAAACAGAGGCAAAGAGACAAAGATGGCAGCTTCATTGGCTGAAAACGATAGGGGGGGGGGGGGTTTACTTACACTGTAAGGAGTTTCTGGACAATCAAATCACATATGTGCTTGCTGTATCAGTGATATCCTATGGAACTAGTCATATGATCCTGCTTTCCTGGATGGCCTAATGCCCCGTACACACGAGAAGATTTTCCTTTGGAAAAATCTTGGATGGTTTTTCCGATGGAATTCCGCTCAAGCTTAGCTTGCATACACACGGTCACACAAGTTCTCTGAACTTTCGACCGTCAAGAATGCGGTGACGTACAACGCTACGACTAGCCGAGAAAATTAAGTGCAATGCTTCCGAGCATGCGTCAAATTGTTTCCGAGCATGTGTAGGATTTTTGCACGTCGGAATTGCTACAGACGATCGCATTTTCGGATAGGAACTTTTTCCGACCGAAATATAGAGAACCTGCTCTCAATCTTTTGCTGGCGGGAATTCCGCCAGCAAAAGTCCGATGGAGCCTACACACGGTCACATTTTCCAACCAAAAGACTTTTGCTGGCGGGATTTCCGATTGTGTGTACGCGGCATAATGGTTTGATGGAGGAACAGAGGAAAAACAAGCATATGCTGCTGGGGAGGTTGTTAAAGAGAAACTTATATTTTGCTCTGCATGGGCAAAGCACTGAGGTGTTCTGTTAGGCAGGTAGGTGACTGTTTTGACCAAGTTACATTCACCCTAAGTCCTTGTTCACACCAATGATTCTGCATAATCATGCATTCTGAATTACAATTTTGCATGTTTTGACGTGCTTAGTTTACGTATTTTTCATGCACTTTCATACCTAATGCATTTTTTTAGTTTTGGCCAACAACAAGCAATAGACAACAGGTCTCGCCCAGTCAGAATAGTGCAAATGGACCAACAATGATGGTATGCAAAATTGTCATTTACACAAGCATACATTAGCATATCAAAGAAAAAAATATGTCCTAAATAATTAAATGACTTTACATTAATGTTTGTTGATGTAAGACTGAGTAGGCATTCTAATAAAAATAAACTGCATGGGCAATGTCATTCCATGCCCTCCTGCTTGCAGCAATCCCTGCAAATATTGTCCTTGGGATTGTAGAGCAATGTCCTTTCAGCAGCTGTATCAGCACTTCAGCATCCAGTATGGTCTTGTCTGCTGTCCCCTTTTTATCTGCAGCCTGGTTAGAGTAGATGCTGCTAGGAGATAACTTTTTTAATGCGTTTCCACTGAAGTCTATGGGGCCAAAAATGCACCATATTGTACCATAAGAAACACCCACACCATTTCAAAACTCTCACTGTAGCATGTTACAGGTGAACATTCACCACAGAAAATAAAGTGATTTCTGTTGTCATGCATAAGGGATTCTCTATGTCTGAGGTCTATGATTCTCTTTTCTCTATCCCCCCATCGCTACCCCTTTGTAGTTTGGCACAGCAAAAATTATCCCCGCAGAATGGGGACAACTAAATTGGGGGGGTGCCCTGCAACCTAGTGATTTTGAACCTGATTTTGGCACACTAGTACGCAGTTGTAGGGATTAAGCAAGTACTACAACCCCTCCTCAGTCCTTGTCAAATGCTCTCTGAAGAGTGATTCAAACCCAAATTGTTTTACAGAAAGCAGCTAGTGATGTTCCCTCAGTGGTGGCTGGTGCTAAATATTTCAGGGGGGGGGGCAACTTAACACCACCCCCACCCGGATGGGAAGGCACCTCAACACCCTCTGGCGTTGGACGGATGAGAAGGCGGCTGCGATCCACCGCCACCACCCAAATGTGTCCTAATGCGGCGTACACGCGGTCGGAATTTCCGATGGAAACAGTCCGATGGGAGCTTTTCATTGGATTTTCCGACAGTGTGTATGCCCAACGATCTTTTTCTGTCAGAATTTCCGACGGACTTTGAATTGAGAACCTGTTCTCAATTTTTCCGACGGAAAACCTTTCTATCGGATTTTCCAATCGTGTGTATGTAATTCCAACACGCAAAATTCTGACGCATGCTCGGAAACAATTTGACGCATGCTCGGAAGCATTAAACTTCCCTTTTATAGTGCTGTCGAACGTGTTTTATGCTGCTGTGTTATTGACCGTCGGAATTTGGTGTGACCGTGTGTAGGCAACACAGCTTGAGCGGAATTCCGTCGGAAAACCGTCAGAGTTTTTTCCGACGAGAATTCCGATCGTGTCTACGCGGCATTAGACTCCCTGGCCAATCAGGTCTCAGGACCCGCTTTCTGATTGGGACGAGAATCAGGAAGACAATAGCGAATATTAATTTGCTATTGTCACACAACTGAGTGGGCTCAGGGCATAGTACTCTATCCCCCGAGCCCACCCTTTTTTGAAGCCAATTAGAGCCTCAGCCTCTAATCATGTGCTTCAAAACAAAAAAAAACATTGGAATCCATGTGTCCGGCGCCCTGCATGTAGATTAGGGGCAAGGCGCATGGATTAGGGGGGCGGGGAATGGGCCACCACTGTACTCCCTCACCTCCTATCTGGGGAAACCGCTGTCACTGGGACAGAAAGTAAGGAAAATTTCCCTAACAGAGCAATAGACAGTAGTAACCCCCTCTCCCAAACACAGACACAATTCAGTGTCTCCACTCTTTCCAAGTGGCCCCTTTTCCCTGCAAATTGCTCTAATCAGCGGCGCTGCTCAGGGACATTGAGCAATGTTGATTGGAGCAGTGTTCAGGGGGAGTGTTGGATGGCTGAAGACTGACACCGCTACTTGTGTGTGGGAGCCATAGGGGTTGATTTACTAAAGGCAAACAGACTGTACACTTTGCAAAGTGCAGTTGCACTCTGTAAGAACAGTTGCTCCAGAGTTTAGTAAATGAGCAGAAGTTCTGCTGACTTCAATCATCCAATCATGTGCAAGGATAAATGCAGTTTTTTTATTTTCTTTGCATGTGATTGGATATTCTTTGCAAAGTTGAAGCCTTACCTCATTTACTAAGCTCCGGAGCAACTGCACTTCACAAAGTGCACAGTCTTTTTGCTTTTAGTAAATCAACCCCATAGTCTAATCCTAGCGTTCTGAATGCTCAGTTTACTTTAACCCCTTCTGCACCACCTAGTATGTAAAAATACACAAAAATAAGAGCCTATTCATTACTGTATATGCAGCCTGACTGCATGTATACAGAAACTTCAATTGGCCTTTAAGTTTTTTTTCCGCTCAAAGAATTTTGATTTCAGTTTTAATAGTATCAACAGAATATCAACATGACATAAAGCCAGCCATCTGAACAAAAGGCACATGGATCTAAAGCAGATAAGGAATGTATAGTGAATGATACCATGGCACAAGGTTTACAATCCAAATACAATATATATATATATACCGTATTTATCGGCGTATAACACGCACTTTTTTCCCCTTAAAATCGGGGGAAAGTTGTGGGTGCGTGTTATACGCTGATCCCCACTGTCTGTGACCCAAACATGTCGAGCGCCGCCGAAAAATAGCGAGCGCCGGCAAAAAATACCGAGCGCCACCAAAAAGACTGAGCACCGACGAAAAAGACAGA
The DNA here is from genome assembly GCA_028564925.1 of Lithobates sylvaticus. Classification (NCBI taxonomy): domain Eukaryota; kingdom Metazoa; phylum Chordata; class Amphibia; order Anura; family Ranidae; genus Lithobates; species Lithobates sylvaticus. Next base: position 33,027,556 of record CM053037.1, on the reverse strand, counting down.
GCCGTCTGCTCGGATCCGCTCGCAGTCCCGCCTTCCTGCTGTTTCTGGAGCAAGCTCTGCCGAAAAAGACCGAGCCTACTGTACTGTGTACTTGGCTTGGCTCTGCTCGGAGTCCCGCCCAGCAGGGAGGCGGGACTGCGAGCGGAGCCGAGCAGTCGGCTCTGTCTTTTTCGGCGGCGCTCGGTATTTTTCGGCGACGCTCGCTCGGTCTGTCAGCGGCGGGAAATTTGAACGTGGGCAAGGCTGCAAATGACACTGGGAAGCTGCAAATGACACTGGGAAGCTGTAAATGACACTGGCAAGCTGCAAATGACACTGGGCAAGGCTGCAAATAGACACTGGGCAAGGCTGCAAATAGACACTGGGCAAGGCTGCAAATAGACACTGGGCAAGCTGCAAATGACGCTGGGCAAGCTGCAAATGACGCTTAAAAGTAAGTTATTTTTTTCCCCTAAACTTCCCTCCTAAAACTTTTTTACCTTAAAATGCCCTCCTAAACTTGGGGTGCGTGTTATACGACGATAAATACGGTAAATAAAAGAAATTAAAAGAAAACACCCCTATTAATCTGTCTACGCCATGTCTAAACTAACAAGAGAGCTATCGTCTACAGACTATATCTCAACAGTAAATAGTATTAACCATTACTTTAGGATCCGTCCATTGTAAAGGTAAAAAAAAATAAAAAAATAAAATAAAATTGTCTGACATTAAATTGTTACACACGAGTGGATTTTCCGTTGGAAAAATCTTGGATGGTATTTCCGACGGAATTCCGCTCAAGCTTGGCTTGCATACACACGGTCACACAAAAGTTTGCTGAACTTTCGACCGTCAAGAACGCAGTGACGTACAACACTATGACGAGCCGAGAAAATTAAGTTCAATGCTTCTGAGCATGCGTAGGAATTTTGCGTGTCCGGATTAGTACAGGCGATCGGAACTTTTTCCAACCAAAAAATAGAGAACCTGCTCTCGATCTTTTGCTGTCTGGAATTCTGCCAGCAAAAGTCTGATGGAGCATACACACGGTCGCATTTTCCGACCAAAAGCTCTCAACAGATTTTTGCTGGCGGAATTTTCGATCGTGTGTACACGGCATAAACCCACAACAGTAAAATCAGTCTGTATATGTATGCAGTAAAGCATGCTTGTTATACTCACTGTGAAATCTAAGGGGTTAATCTTCCACATTGTGCATAAAGGCTGTTTGAGCTTGTATTCACAGATCCTCTTCCTCTTCTACTTACTCCAGAACATGTCTGGATAAAACAGAGCCTTTGGAGTCAGGCTGCACATGCTCAGTTTGGTTTGTATTGCTAGAGAGTTTTTTTTTCTTGGGAGAGTGCATGTGATCAGCACAGGGCCAATCAGCACTGTCCAGACAGAGGGTCAGGGGTCCTGGATCCTGATAGGACAGCCAGTGCAGTATGAAAACTCCTCCTACAAGCTTTACCAGGAACTGATAGAAGTCACAAGACTGCTATATACTGCTGATGAGAAAAGGTATTTAGCAGTTGATACTTACTAAAATAACTGCATTTCCATGTTCCATTTTCCTTGGTGTAGTAACACTTTAATATGCCAAAAAGAAAATAGAAAAACAGATATAAAAAAATGGGGTAACACCTTGAAAGAGAGAGAATAAGAGAGTGTGAAAAAATAGATAAATCTGAAGGAGACTCAGAATGAGTTAAAGGTGCTACGAATCTGGTTGGACACCTGCAATGAAGAGAGGGCACATTTATATAAGCTACCCACAGTTCCCAAGTCAGTTCATATAGGTGCGGTGAACACACCGCTCCTATCCCGCTCCAAAGATGCTGCTAGCAGACTTTTTTTTTTTGTTTGTCATTAATAATTCGGGCAACCTTTTCATGGATCATGATTCAAGAGATCTTGTGTTTCAAACGCCTGAAAGATAGTGAAGGCATCTTCCATGCTCCTGCAATAGTAGTTTTGGCTGCTAGCAGGACGAAATAAACCAAACGTTTCATTGGGCCTCGTCGTTTTAAATTGACATCTTATACGGAAAGGGGCCGTTATAAATGTGATGGCTGGACCATGTCCCGTTCTTTGAGTATTTAATTCTGATGCTTGTCCTCCTAATGCCGTGTACACACGAGCGGAATTTCCGACAGAAAAAGTCAGACGGAAGCTTTTCATCGTATATTCCGATCGTGTGTGTGCTCATCTGACTTTTTCTTTTGAAAATTCTAACGGACCTAGAAATAGAACATGTTCTAAATATTTCCGACGGAATCAATTCCTATCGGCAAAACTGCTCGTCTGTATGCTGTTCCGACGGACCAAAAACAACACATGCTCTGCAGCAAGTACAAGACGGAAGCTATTGGCTACTGGCTATTGAACTTCATTTTTCTAGTCCCGTCATACGTGTTGTACGTCACCACGTTCTTGACGATCGGACTTTGGTGTGATCGTGTGTAGGCAAGACAGTTTCAGCGGAATTCCGTCGGAACTCCATCGGAAAAACCTTCAGAGTTTATTCCGACAGGAAATCCGGTCGTGTGTACGCGGCATAACAATGCCTACCATATAAAATGTAAGGGGTACCTGGGTTAATGCTTATGTAGGACCTCTGTTCTTTGTAATCTGTGAAGACTCAAATCCAAACTATCAATGAGCTGTCTGATAATTAGGCCCCTAATGAGAGTGATAAGAGCAGGATCTCAACAAGCAAGGAGTTTCAACTGATGAATGATTGCAACAATTTGTCTGTAGTGCTGTGTCATTTGGAGAAGTCAAGGTGCAGACAGCATATCAACAGCTCTGCCCAGCAGGGCATCAAGAGGTGTTACTGTGAAGATTATACTTTATACACACTCTAAGATTTTATCATTATAAGTCAGAAACTTATACTAACACAAATTATTTTGCAAATCCAAAGGCCCTCAAGTGGTTCTACACTTCAAGTGGTTTTAGCTTAAACTAAACATTTAAAATGCATATATATGAACAGTTTACTCCCCAGTAAAGTGTGATTTAACCACTTTCAGACCGGACCAATTTGCAGCCAAATGACCAGGCCCCTTTTTGCGATTCGGCACTGCGTCGCTTTAACTGACAATTGCGCGGTCGTGCGTCATGGCTCCCAAAATTGACGTCCTTTTTTTCCCACAAATAGAGCTTTCTTTTGGTGGTATTTGATCGCCCCTGCGGTTTTTATTTTTTGCGCTATAAACAAAAATATCCCCAAAAAATATATAAAAAAAAAACATTTTTTTTCCTCACTTTAGGCCGATACGTATTCTTCTACATATTTTTGGTAAAAAAAAACGCAATAAACGATTATTGATCGGTTTGCGCAGAAGCTATAGCGTTTACAAGATATGGGATAGTTTTATAGCATTTTTATTAATAATTTTTTTTTATTAGTAATGGCGGTGATCTGCGATTTTTTTTTTGTGTGACTGCGACATTATGGCGGACACATCGGACATTTTTGACACATTTTTGGGACCATTGTCATTTATACAGCAATCAATGCTATTTAAATGCATTGATTCCTGTATAAATGACACTGGCAGTTAAGGGGTTAACCACAAGGGGGCAGTGTAAGGGTTAAGTATGCCTAGGGGTGTGTTTCTTACTGTGGGTGGGCGTGGCTGTCAGCTAGTGAATGCTGATCTGTGCTCCAATCACAGGGAGCAGAGATCGGCGTCACTAGTTGCTAGGCAGACCGGGGAGATGCTGTTTATCTCGGCATCTCCCCGTTCAGCCTTCCCGTGAGACGATCGCGGGGTACCCGCGGCGATCGAGTCTGCGGGGACCGCGACCTGACTCACGGGGGTCCCGACCGGCGCGGGAGCGCGCCGCTCCCGGCGCGCTCCCAATGGCACGGACAGGCTTAAAGGAGGGACTTATATATACGCCCTCCTGCCTGTACGTGCCATTCTGCCGACGTATATCGTCGTGCGCCGGTCGGCAAGTGGTTAACTGTACTTCTGTCTCGGTCTGATTCATGGTTTCTGACAGTTCCCTAAGGACTTACAACGTGCCTTACAAAAAATTTCTAAACAGCACTACTCCATCTAATGTATGTATATGAGTAAATCACAAAAAAAATCTAAAGCTTATAATAATTAATTTACAATCATCCACTCCTGTATTTTTCCATCAGAGCTTCCGTACAGTCCTGATTGCCCATCTATGGGTCACACATATGTTGTGGGGTTAACACTAGGGAGGCTGTGTGGTATTGGTGTCGGTTGTGTTTTTTTCACCAATACGGGGTTGACTGCTTCTTGATTTAATACTATGTATATTTTCTCTTCTTGATGCATTGTTATAATGTTGTCAGTTAGATTTTTCTAATCTGTGATTTTCTGTACTTACTCATTTATATACTGTAGAAAGAGTGGTGTTGTTTTGAAGATTTGTAAGGCACGTCCTAAGTCCAGAGGAAGTGGCATATCCACGTTCCACATAGACAAGACATTGCATTGTCATTTAACCTTTCCAATGTTTCTAATGTGTATTATTATAACTTTTATTATTATTATTACACATGTGCGCCGTCAATAAATTTGTTTCTTTTCGTTCTGTTCTATTCCGTATTAGCCGTTAATTCGTATTTCGTAATTCGTGTCCAAAATTCAATTTGGATTTGTACGAAATACGAATTTTCGTTAGGTTTGTTAAATTTTCGTAACAATTACGAACATTCGTTATGATGAATTTATCATTATAAGGGGCTCCCACCATCCCTGTACTGTGCTCATTATGAGGGGCTCCCACCATCCCTGTGCTGTGCTCATTATGAGGGGCTCCCACCATCCATGTGCTGTGCTCATTATAAGGGGCTCCCACCATCCCTGTGCTGTGCTCATTATGAGGGGCTCCCACCATCCCTGTGCTGTGCTCATTATGAGGGGCTCCCACCATCCATGTGCTGTGCTCATTATAAGGGGCTCCCACCATCCCTGTGCTGTGCTCATTATGAGGGGCTCCCACCATCCCTGTGCTGTGCTCATTATGAGGGGCTCCCCCCATCCCTGTGCTGTGCTCATTATGAGGGGCTCCCACCATCCATGTGCTGTGCTCATTATAAGGGGCTCCCACCATCCCTGTGCTGTGCTCATTATGAGGGGCTCCCACCATCCCTGTGCTGTGCTCATTATGAGGGGCTCCCACCATCCCTGTGCTGTGCTCATTATGAGGGGCTCCCACCATCCCTGTGCTGTGCTCATTATGAGGGGCTCCCACCATCCCTGTGCCGTGCTGACTTCCTGGGTTTTTAACTTCATCATAACGAATAATCGTAATTAATGAACATTCTTATTTTGTCCGATTCTGAATCTCACATCGACTACCAGTACCAGTCTCCCACTCCCATATTAAAAAAGAAAACCTCTGATTGGTCAACAAAACACCAGTCACCACCAACCAACATCATGGTTGATATTTTTAAAATTACAGTATATAATAAAAGATATGACTTTTCAAATATCAGCCCTTCCTGAAGACGTGTAAGACGAAACGTACGTTGAGGCGGTACCTGGTCACGTTTTTTAGTACGCAATATCCGGTCTCTTGGTTGTCGGCTGCACGGAGTGGAACGCACGCCGCAATAGCGGCGAACAACGAGATTTTTCCAATCTGGATGATACAAACCTGATAAGCAAGCAGCCCCAGTGCTGGGTCGGGAACTGTACAATGTAAGGAGCCATTTGGCAGAAATATTATAATATATATATTACATATTTGATATGGAGTGATTCCACTATTATCTACATTGTTCTGTTTTGAGCAATAATGTTAGTGTATACACCTTGGGGAACATAAGGGTTTCATGTTAAGCCTGGATTCACACTTGAGAATCTTTGGTTGGAGGCTTTTTTTTTTTTTAGAGTTTGCAAAGGGTTTTTGGCTTGTTTTTGCGGGTATATGAGGCTCGTTTGGCTGTACTTCTCCTGTGGTACACAGGAGTGCAGTCTGTTCTGCACTCCTGTGTCCCGTTTTCAGCAGACAGCGCGCTGAAGCCCGATGTCCGCTGACGTCGCAGCGCCAGCTCGGGCAAAATCGCAACAATGAAGTGGGGCTCCGCCCACATACCTGGACCGGCACCCGGCTCAAACTCACAATGAGCTTCTGAGAGCCTGAGCCGGCCACTTCAGTCCCCTCAACAGCCCAGCGCTTCAGGGAGCTGTGAGAACTGGGCGATCAGTGGTATTTGATTATTCGGTTCTCAGTGTTAGAGCCGGTGGGGGGACATAGGCAGCATCGGACCAATGCTGCATCCACCTAGGTAAGTATGAATCTGCAAAAAAAATAAAAATTCCCATACATCTCTTTTAAAGCATAACTCCACTTTTGTTGAGAAAAAAACATTCCCCCCTGTGTTATCTATGTACTTTGCAAGGATTATAACAAACTTTGTTGCAGATTACTACCTTTTGTTATTCTGCAGAAATCCCTGTGTGTTTCTCTGTGCCCAGTGGGTCTAATGGGAGTGGTTTCATAATTAACTGTCAGGTGTGCAGCTGCAGGGCACTAATGAGGAAAGCTGCTGGGCCTGCTCAAAAAGTTGGAACGACTCATGTGATTGGACCTGTGATTGCCATCATCCCATAAAGCATAATAAATAGTGAAAACCTCTATTTGGGGATTTTTAAGGCAATGAAAAAAAGATTTTTTATATTTTTAAATACAATTCATTTATTTTATAAACATTGTGTAGAAAAAAATCATCAAATTTCAACATATTATATAGGATGTGCAAATATTAAAAGACATTGCATATTGAAAATAAGATGGAAGTGATACTGCCCACTACATAATTCTGTAACCACCAATAGGGCAGGCGGTGCCGAGTAGCGGTAATCCAACGCGTTTCAATAAATGGTATTCAATAAAATCTTCATCAGGGATATTGTATCACTCTCTACAGAAAATCAAGAATGCAATGTTAGGAAATACATATAAGTATCATATTTCATACAAACAGATATAATATATTACATATTATTACATATTACATTAACAGATATATTATATCTATTTGTATGAAATATGATACTTATATGTATTTCCTAACATTGCATTCTTGATTTTCTGTAGAGAGTGATACAATATCCCTGATGAAGATTTTATTGAATACCATTTATTGAAACGCGTTGGATTACCGCTATTCGGCACCGTCTGCCCTATTGGTGGTTACTAAATTATGTAGTGGGCGGTATCACTTCCATCTTATTATTTTTATTATTATTATTCTTTTAATATTTGCACATCGTATATAATATGTTGAAATTTGATGAATTTTTTCTACACAATGTTTATAAAATAAATGAATTTTATTTCAAAATATAAAAAATCTTTTTATCATTGCCTTAAAAATCCCCAAATAGAGGTTTTCACAATTTCTTCAGCTGCTGGGCTTGCATTCCTTTAGACGTGTTCCTATTGAAAGTATCTCTCCAAAAATGAAATTTTTGTTGCAGGGGATGCCTGAAATCTGACTTATCTTAGGCAGACTTCTGGGAAAATTGGTGAGCCAATCACACAAACAGGAAATTATGTTTCTGGGGAGTGGTCAGTACACATTCTGTGTACAGAACACCTCCAGGTAGCCATATTGTATTGCATTTATAGAAAATTACAGCGTCTGCAGATTGAAAAGGAAAGGTCATTTTTAATAACATTCAATTACAATATGACTTGTGTCCCAATTATATGCACTATATTATTTTTTCTTTATTTACTTTTTTCCCATGAGAGTGGAGTTATCCTTTAATTATTTTTTAGCAAATGAAAAGCTAGTTACTAGGGGAAAAAAGACACAATAGATGTTGGCATGATTTTCAGGCGCTCCCATTAAAATCTATTGGGGCCAAAAACATTCGAAGCTTGTAGCTCAAAAGAAGCCCTTTCTGAAGTTACTAGCTTGACGCTTCAAGCAACACCACATTCAAGTGTGAACAGGCACAATTGAAAACCAAGGGATTTTGGATGTTGAGCGTTTTGGAGTTTCAAGAACTTCAAAACGCTCAGGTCTAAATGAGGCTTAACAAATCATTGCCAGGAAGGCGTTTCTGTACTCCGATCATGCCAACATGTCTTTTTTATTTATTTTTGTTGCAGTACAGTTGTTTTTTCTTTTTCCACAGTATTACAGCCTTCATTATACCTACCATTGATTTTGGTTTTAATTCAGTATTAGGACTTTTCAGTCTAAACTCACCAAAAAATGCGGCTTTAACTCCTTAGTCAGTTAGGCCCCTTTCACACCGGGGCGTTTTTCATGCGGTGCAGCGCTAAAAATAGCGCCTGTTCACCGCATGAAAAAATCCGGCCCCTTTAACTCCAGTGTGAAAGCCGGCGGGCTTTCACACTGGAGCGGTGCGCTAGCAGGATGACAAAAAAAGTCCTGCTAGCAGCATCTTTGGAGCGGGATAGGAGCGGTGTGTTCCCCGCTCTTATACCGCTCCTTCCCATTGAAAAGAATGGGAGACCGCGGTAAAACCGCGGCAATACCGCCGCAAAGCGCCGCTACGGCGGCGCTCTGCGGGGGGGTGTTTAACCCTTTTTCGGCCGCTCGCGGGGGTAAAACCGCACCGCGAGCGGCCGAAAACCGCGGTGAAACGACGGTAAAGCAGCGCTAAATATAGCGCTGCTTTACCGTCACCGCGGCTCACCGCCCCAGTGTGAAAGGGGCCTTAAAGACGCATTTTTTGGTGAGTTTAGACTGAAAAGTCCTAATACTGAATTAAAACCAAAATCAATGGTAGGTATAATGAAGGCTGTAATACTGTGGAAAAAGAAAAAACAACTGTACTTCTACAAAAATAAATAAAAAAACACATGTAGGCATGATCGGAGTACAGAAACGCCTTCCTGGCAATGATTTGTTAGTAGACATGTGCACAACAGAAAAATTAGTTTAGTTTAGTTTCGTTTCTGTTCGTTTCCGTTGATTCGTAATGATTCATAAATTCGTAAGACGTGGGTTTTCGTATTCGGACTCGTTCGTATTTTCGTAAGAGTTTTTTTTTTCGTTGATTCGTATTTCTGTTAGTCTAATTGATTCGAAATTTGTATTTTCGTTATATTTCATATTCGGATGCGTTCGTATTTTCGTAAGAGCTATATTTTCCTTGATTTGAAATGATTCGTATTTCCGTGAGTCTAATTTTCGTTGATTCGAAATTCGTATTTTCGTGAAATTGACTGCCTCATTTATTCGTACTTTCGTAACATTGTTTTCGTAGATTCGTAATCAGAGCATAATTCGTAATTTTATGTAAAGTGTATGCTATTATATGTTTAAGAAACAAAGAATTTCTCTCTCACAAGTCACAACTTAACTCACAAATCCACCAAAACAGTGCCCCTGACCCAACCACACCCTATCTGGACTCTGGATGGAATGCACTGCAGTCTAACACACGGTCGGAATTCCGACAGAAAATGTCCGATCGGACCATGTTGTCGGAAAATCCGACCGTGTGTCAGATGGAGCATCTGACTTTTTCCGTCGGAATTCCCAACGGAAAAAATTTGAGATCTTGCTCTCAAATTTTCCGACAACAAAATCCGATCAGACTTTTTCCGATCGTGTGTAGAGAATTCCGACGGACAAAGTGCCACGCATGCTCAGATCAAATTAGGAGACCAAACCTATTGGCTAATAGCCTCTACGTAGTTCCGTCGTACGCAACGAACGTCACCACGTTCTGAATGATCGGATTTTCGACAACTTTGTCCGACCGTGTGTATGCAACACCAGTGTCGGACAAAATCCGCTGGAAAAAATACGACGGATTTTGTGGTCGGAATTTTCCGACCATCTGTACGGGGGCTAACACAGAAAAACACACAAGGGAATAAGAAACAAGCTCATTGGGGGGAAGGGACAAGCTTATTGGACAACGTCCAGAAATATTTCAGAATCAGAACTAACAAATGTGTTCTTTCGTATTCTCGATCAGCAGAATTTTCGTTATTTCGTATTTTCGTTGTTTTGATTTCCGTTTTCCAAAATATTTGTAATTTCGATTTTTCGTTCATTTTGATTTTCGTTATTTTGAATCTTTGTTCGGTATTTTCGTTGTTTCTGTTTTAGTTTTTTCGGATTTTCGCTGTTTCTAATTTAATTATTTTGTATTTTCGTTTTTTCCATATTCGTTCTTTTCGATAATTTGTTTTTCGTTAAAATTTTTAGTAAAACGTTCGTTCATTCGTATGTTTACGAATTAACGAATATAACGAATTTTGAAGAAAAACGAATTCGTAACTAAACGAATTGCACATGTCTAATAATGATGGTTGATGGCCCTTTATAGTTTTTATTTGTATCGAAGTCTCATATTTTGTAAGGCCTTACTAATAAACAACAGGATCTCTCTTCTCTTCTATTGTACGCTGTTCTCTAGAAATGCATTAAAAAAAATGTGCGATAATACCAACACCGGCTGTCTTTGTAGTGAACATTGGTGTGTCATTGGTTGTTGGGAATAGTTTTGTTTGCTGGAAGTGGAACTGCTTTTATCTCACACAATTGCGTTATCTCAGGGGATGAAGAGTGTTCAATATTTCCTTTGTATGTGCGTTCCATTTGATGCAAGGACAAACATCAGACTGTAGAGATAGGACACTATGGGCGAACTGGGAAAAGAATCACTCCAGTGTATGTCTGCATTATATTATACACAGCCCTACATTACATTTTCAGCATACTTCATCCCTGTGTATTTAGTAAGGATCTCACTTTTACTATTTGACTGTCTATTTAACATGCTGTTGATTACAGATTGGCTAGATTATTGTAAGGTTGTGTTTATTTGAAGTAATAGAAAGTAATAATAATGTTGCATTGCAGACAGGCAAAATGGAAAAGAAAAAAAAATCGGAACTGACAGCTTTATTGACAGTAAATGACACATATGGCCTTCTCATTGAGTCAGACACACAATATTCAAAGATAAGCTAAACACAGGTAATTTTTAAGTAGCTCAAGCGTGCTACTAAGATCATTGGCAAATTTCAGAGCAGTAATCATTCAGTTAACCACTTCAATACTGGGCACTTAAACACCTTTCTGCCCAGACCAATTTTCAGCTTTCAGCGCTGTCGCACTTACAATGACAATTACGCGGTCATGCTAAACTGTACCCAAATGAAATTTGTATCAGTTTGTTCCCACAAATAGAGCTTTCTTTTGGTGGTATTTGATCACCTCTACGGTTTTTATTTTTTGCGCTATAAACAAAAAAGAGACAATTTTGAAAAAAACAATATTTTTTTGCTAAACAAATAAAAAAATACAAAATTTGGAAAAAAAATATGTTTTTTTTTTGTTTCAGTTTCAAAACTTTGTAAATAAGTAAGTTTTCTCCTTCACTGATGGTCACTGATGGGGCTGCACTGACGGGCACTGATAAGGCGGCACTGATGTGCACCGATGAGGTGGCACCGATGAAGTGGCAATGATGAGGTGGCATTGATGGGCACTGATATGTGGCACTGATATGCGGCACTGATGGGCACTGATAGGTGGCACTGATGGGCGAAAAAGATGGGCACTGATAGGGGGCACTGATAGGTGGCACGGATTGGCATGGATATGGCATGGATGGGCATGGATAGGTGGCACAGATTGGCATGGATAGGTGGCATGGATGGGCATGGATAGGTGGCACAGATAGGCACTGATAGGCGGCACAGATGGGCACTAATAGGTGGCACAGATAGGCACGGATGGGCACTGATAGGCGGCATTGTATTGTATTGTACTGATGGATGCCAATCAGTGCCAAACAATAATGCATGCCAATCAGTGATGCCCATTGTGGGCACTGATTGGCATCCATTTTGGGCACTGATTGGCATCCATTGTGGGCACTGACTGGCATCCCTGGTGGTCTAGGGTGGCATACCTGGTGCTGGGCATCCCTGGTGGTCTGGTGGCGTCCCTGGTGGTCCAGTGTGGGCATCCTCGGGGGGCTGCGCTGATAATCGACCCCCCCTGTCAGAGGAGCAGCCGATCGGCTCTCCTCTACTCGCGCCTGACAGACGCGAGTGAGGAAAAGCCGATCAACGGCTCTTCCTATTTACACTGTGATCAGCCGTGATTGGACATGGCTGATCACGTGGTAAAGAGTCTCTGTCGGAGACTCTTTACCGAGAACGTAGTTGCAGGGTGTCAGACTGACACCCCGCAACAACAATTGCCGCGATGTGCACCCCCGGGGGCGCACAGTGGCTCAAAATCCTGAGGACGTCATATGGCGCCCGGTCAGGGTTTTGAAACCACTTTGCTGCTGTCATTCTCCTATAGGGCGGGCGGCAAGTGGTTAAGCTAAATTTGCACAGGCGAATAGGAAAGGACAACTTATTCCCATGGCAAGTATCACAGGTGTATGGAAACAGCTGCTGCCAAGAAGCCTGTACAGTTGAATGGCTGGCTGACAGCATCTGCATCTGTCTGTAGCTTGTAATCGCACACAGAGAGATTACCTGCATTTAGGGACACACGATTGGGCCTGGACACAGAGAAATTAAATCCGGGTGATCATCTGTCTCCAACAGCAAGTAATGGCTCAATTTGCGATTGCAACTGTGCGTTCCACGTGGACAAAGACAGTTCTTCACACAGGTGTACAGATAGATTCACCTGTGTGAATGAAGCCTTGAAGTATACTGTATGTCTACTCACCCTCTAGTATCTCCCACCATTGTTTCTTTATTTAAATAGGTTGTAGAGGGGGGGGTGTTATTTTAGCAGGTGATTAAAACTTGGTCTTAGACCTTATAATGGACAAATCCCACATGGCTTCTTTTAGATCCCCTTCTAAACAAAGTCGTAAATTGGCTCAGTTACTATATCACTACGATCTTGTAGACGCTTGGAGGGAAGCTAACTCCACCTCTAAGGACTATTCTCATTTTTCGAGAGCCCATTACCATTACTCTCGTATTGACCATGTTTTTCTCCTCTCTGGACTCCTACCTAACTTACGTTCAGCTAAAATAATCTCTACTCCATGGTCAGACCATGATCCTATAACATTGCAGTTCTCAGACTTGACAACTAAGATAGTCAAATCGCATTGGCGTCTAAATGAATCCCTCCTCAGTAATGACTCTTACTGCCTTGATATTTCTACCCATCTGATGTCTTATTTTGAAATTAATAAGGCGGAAGATACTACCCCCGCAATCAATTGGGCGGCACACAAAGCATCCATTAGAGGGTTCTTCATCCAGTTGTCTTCCAGGCTTAAAAAGCTCAGGATGAGTTGATTTCTGCCAAAACTATGGAATATGAAGCTCTAGGCACCCAACCTAAAAACTCCCCATCCCCTGATCTATTAACTAAGCTTGAACAAGCTCCTTGGAACTCAACATTTGCCTCACCACAAAAGCTGAGAAGCTGGTCCAATCATAGATTTTTTACTCGGCGTGATCGCCCAGGATCCTTGCTGGCACATAAGCTCACTGTTAGATATTCCCATTCGGCATTGGCCAAAATTAGACTTTCAGGGGGTCACATTTCCCAAGATCCTCAAAAGATCCTTCGGGAATTCCACAAATTCTATGCTGACCTATACAGTAATTTCTGGATTTTTTCAATAAAAACATTGCAATATAAAGAGGTTATAAACCCCTCTTTTTTTCATAAAAATAACAAACATATACTTACCTGCTCTGTGCAATCATTTTGCACAGAGCAGCCCCGGTGCTCCAGGCCCCTCCCCTTCATCGGGTGCCCCCACGGAAAGCCTCTTTCTCTCAAGGCACCCCTGTGGGCTCGCTCCCGAGTCCCGCTGCTGCGTCCATTGACACAAACAGCGGAACTCCCCCCCCTCCAGTGTCACCGGATTTCATTGACAGTAGCAGGAGCCAATTGCTTCTGCTGCTATTAATCTGTCCAATGAGGACAGAGACAGCGGCGCAACACATTCACAAAGCAAATTCCTGTGCAGCTTATGTGCCTTTAATAAATGAATCCCACGTGTGGATTGGCTCTTGGGAGTCAAAGTAGCATTACTGTCGTGCTGGTTAAAAACAAATCAATATCTTCGTAGGGAGTGGGACAGAGAGGGGTGGAAGATCAGCAGACAGGGCTGATAACTCTGGATCAGATTTTACTGCAGAAAGAAAGCAATGTGTTGTCAGCTCAAATAGGAAGTTAGGAGCCCACTAACCTTCTAGCAGGTATTTTTATGTACTTGCAGCATTTATAAAATATTGGGAAATGTGCATTTATTAGAGAGATGTACTGAATTGTTTTTTATTTATTTATTTTGCCCATACTGAATTTTTTTATTTATTTTGCTCTCACCTACAGGCAGGTGACAACTGGCACAGCAAATGGGTACATATGATGTAAACTACACTAGCTGTATGTAGTTGGTATTATTTAAACATGATTACACATTGCTCCAACTACTTACAGTAGTAGGAAGTTGGAAGGGAGTTTAACCGCTTCCCGACCGCCTCATGCACATATACGTGTGCAGAATGGCACGGGCAGGCAAAATCCCGTACCTGTACGTGATCCTTTAAATGCCTGCCCGTGGGTCGCGTGCGCACTGCCAGCGGCGCGCTCGCGACCTGGTCGGGAGCTCCGTGACCCCGGCCGCGGACCAGCGGACCCGATCGCCGCTGGTGTCCCGCAATCGGGTCACGGAGCTGAAGAACGGGGAGAGGTATGTGTAAACAAACCTCTCCCCGCGCTTCCTACTCATTGCCTGTCATTGATTGGCTTTTACCGGTCATCGGGAAAGCCGATCAATGACGTCAGACGTCAGCCCCGTCCCCTAATGTAAAAAAGCACACACACGTCACAGCCCATAACCCCTCCCCTCCCCCTAGTGGTTAACCCCTTCACTACAACTGTCATTTATACAGGAATCAATGCATTTAAATAGCATTGATTGCTGTATAAAAGACAATGGTCCCAAAAATGTGTCAAAAATGTCCGATGTGTCCGCCATAATGTCGCAGTCACAATAAAAATCGCTGATCGCCGCCATTACTAGTAAAAAAAAAATATTAATAAAAATGCTATAAAACTATCCCCTAGTTTGTAAACGCTATAACTTTTGCGCAAACAATCAATAATCGCTAATTGCGATTTTTTTTACCAAAAATATGTAGAAGAATACGTATCGGCCGAAACTGAGGAAAAAAAATGTTTTTTTATATATTTTTTGGGGATATTTATTATAGCAAAAAGCAAAAAATATTGAATTTTTTTCAAAATTGTTGCTCTATTTTTGTTTATAGCGCAAAAAATAAAAACCGCAGGGGCGATAAAATACCACCAAAAGAAAGCTCTATTTGTGGGAAGAAAAGGACGCCAATTTTGTTTTGGAGCCACGTCGCACGACCGCGCAATTGTCAGTTAAAGCAACGCAGTGCCGAATCGCAAAAAGGGGCCTGGTCCTTTGGCTGCCAATTGGTCTGGGGCTGAAGTGGTTAACAAGACTCGTGGCCACTCACTAAAATTAGAAGAGAAGAGGTTTAACCTTAAACTACATAGAGGATTCTTTACTGTAATGCCGCGTACACACAATCGGATTTTCCGTCAGCAAAAGTCCGATGTGAGCTTTTCGTCGAAAATTCCAACCGTGTATGCTCCATCGGACCTTTGCTGGCAGCATTCCCGCCAGCAAAAGATTGAGAGCAGGTTCTCAATTTTTCGGTCGGAAAAAGTTCTGATCGGAAATTCCAATCGTCTGTACCAATTTCCTCCGCATGCTCGGAAACAATTTGACGCATGCTCTGAAGCATTGAACTTAATTTTCTCGCCTCGTCGTAGTGTTGTACGTCACCGCGTTCTTGACGGTCGAAAGTTCAGAGAACTTTTGTGTGACCGTGTGTATGCAAGCCAAGCTTGAGCGGGATTCCGTCGGAAAAACCATCCAAGAGATCGGCAAGGATGTGGAATTCCCTTCCATAGGCGTTGGTCTCAGCAGGGAGCATCGATAGTTTCAAGAAATTAGATAAGCACCTGAATGACCACAACATACAGGGATATACAATGTAATACTGACATATAATCACACACATAGGTTGGACTTGATGGACTTGTGTCTTTTTTCGACCTCACCTACTATGTAACTATGTATCTTCACCATTGGGACTTACTTGCACATGGAGGCTTCTTGGAGGCACTAAAGATGAAACTAGGGCCATTTCACATTAGAGATTCTGTCACTGGTGGCAACCTGGAACTAACAGGACTGAGACTCTTTGCCTGCTTTTATGGTGTTGCTGTCTTGATGGCCAAAATGGTGCAAGTTCTCACATGACAATGAGGGAGCAGTAACGTGGTGACAACTTGCTGGTTCAGCCAGTGGGAGGTAGGTGCTGGCTTAGTGTTCCTGGCAATTGTGAGTTGCTGCTAGCGGCAGGATCAGTTGCCGGCAATACCCACCTCTCAAAGCAATTAAGGTCCTCATTGAATGTAACCTGGTTCTGTTTTAAATGTGACTGTTTCACTTTAATATTGCCTAATCCAATCTCTCTGATTTAATTATATTCCTGTGTATTTTCCCTTCATGCTTTATTCACCTGTATACAACTTTCCTACGCCTTCACAGGAAATTAATAGTCATATCATGTTTGCTTAGGTAACGTCTACAGGGAATGTCACCTTAATGGCAGCTGGGCAGGAAGAGGAGATTATACACAGTGCCAGGAAATACTAAAACAGGAGGTAAGACAGACCAAAGAAATTTCCCTTCTTGAGAAATCCCAATCAAGTTTTGACGGATAATTACACTTTTACTGTATTTTTGATAATATTAAAGAAAAACATGTGTTAAGGACAGCTGGTTGTTTACCACGGCTGAATCTAGCTTCTGAAAATGTTGACCTGGCTGCCATGCTGATCCAAGATCTTCAATATGTTCTGTCTGGGAACCAATCAGTATGGCAGCCATTCATGGTGATCACATTGCACTGTACCTTCCCCTTTGTGCACAGAGGAAGAAGTACAATGATAACCTCTTCCCACCGACGTAACATATCGGCCTCACGGAAGTGGGCTTTTTACCGCTGGGCCGCATACATGGGTATCTCTCTTTGTGCTGGGAGCGTGCCACACAGTGCGCTCCCAGCACAGAGACCGGGGTCTCATCGAGAGCCCCGGGCCCCGTACCAACGATCAGGACCTGGAAATGCAGATTCCGGGTCATCTGATTGCTGTAGTAGCCTCTGATTGGCTACCACAGTGATCAGTCACTGTGAAGCCCGCCCCTGTGTTTCTCCCTCTGTGAATGGAGAGGAAAGATACAATGTATCTTTCTCTTTCCTTACAGAGGGAAAAAAAAGTGTATGTAAAAAAATAGAAAAGAAAAATAAAGAAGAAATACCTAGACCAAGATTTGATCAAGGTTAGTGCCAGGGTAAGTGTTTGGGTCACGTAAGGGCCAAAGGTCAGGGTCAGTATATTTTAGGCAGGATTGTATATATATTTTTATTAATTAGCATCAGTTAGTGTCAGTATGAATGTATTTTAGGTAGGACAAAAAAGAAGAAAAGAAGAAAAAAAGCAAAATGCACATGATTGCTTCTGGGCTGTACTATGGGTACAAATATAACATACACATATGTGGTATCGCTGCAATTGTCAGGAACAGGAGACTTTATTTGGGGTTGTTCTTTGGTGGTAGGTTATGGTAACAAGAAATATACAGCTAAATTAGATTTTTTTTTTTTTTTTAACTATTTTGGGACAATTTTCCTTTGATAATAAAAAAAAAAAAATCAGGAGATATCCATTACCATTCAATACCAAATGAAAGCCCAATTTGTCCTGAAAAAAACAAGGTATAATCCACCTGGATGCACAAAGTAGTTGTAATGCTATGTCCAGTTTTACTAATGCCCCGTACACACATTCGGAAATTCCGACTACAAAATCCGTCTGATTTTTTCCGACGGATTTTGTCCGACACTGGTGTTGCATACACACGATCGGACAAAGTTGTCGGAAAATCTGATCATTCTGAACGTGGTGACGTTCGTTGCGTACGACGGAACTACGTAGAGGCTAGTAGCCAATAGCTTTGGTCTCGTAATTTGATCTGAGCATGCGTGGCACTTTGTCTGTCGGAATTCCCTACACACGATCGGAAAAAGTCTGATCGGATTTTGTTGTTGGAAAATTTGAGAGCAGGATCTCAAATTTTTTCCGTCGGAAATTCCGACGGAAAAAGTCCGATGGAGCCCACACACGGTTGGATTTTCCGACAACATTGTCCGATCGGACATTTTCCGTTGGAATTTCCGACCGTGTGTACGGGGCATAACACATGTCAAAGTTGCAAAATTGTGCTTAGGCATTTTGATTTTACCCTTGGGCATGAAGTGGTTAAGAAGGATTACCATATGTTAGCATAATTCTTTTAGGCCCCTTTCACACTTGTGCGATTTTGCCGCGATTTTTGCCGTGATTTCAAGAAATGCCTGTGTAAGTGGCATCAAAATTGGACCAAAGTAGTGCAGGGACTACTGTGAAGTCGGAACGACTTGAAGTCGTACTAATATGAATGGCTGTCATTGGAAATAATGGGGAACGACTTGTCATGCTACTTTGCAGTCCCAAATCGTGGGACAAGTCGTATAAGTGTGAAAGGGGCCTTAGGCTGGGTTTATATCTCCAACAGGATGCGCCTCGCAGCAGTTTGTCCCTGTTCTCCATTTCAGGGACGAAACTTTTGCCTGAATTCGCCACTCCGCAGCCGCAACAGAGACATTTTTGGCTATTTATGAAATCAGTGCACCAAATAAAAGCCTTATAGGCCCTTTAAAAAGAGTACAATTTATTTAGGTGGTATAATTGGTATTCATAAATGTGCCAAGACTGTGAACCTCGATCGCGTAGGGTTTGACTCAAACCCATAAGTAGCTAACACTGAACACACATTTCTGTTATAGGCAGGAACCCAAACCCATAATAATCGACAACCTGAACCTCATCCCTATAAGTAGCTAATGCTGAACACACATTTGTGTTATAAGAAGATCCCCCACCAATATTTCTGTTATAGTAGATCTTTCACAAGTAAATTTCATTTAACATTTACTAATCTCTTAAAGAAGAACTAAAGTCCTCGATAGTCACCTTTCCCCCAACAGTCCAATATACCTCCCCTGGTGCTGGCATCTTCTGCCAGGATTCTTCCAGGTGCTGCAGCCGTCTTTATTCGCCATCACAGGATGACATCACTCCTGCGCATGCACAAGAGTTCAGTCTTCCCGGTACATAGAATGCATTTGCGCAGCTCATTATACATTCTACAGATAACTGTGAGCAGGCAGGTAGGTTTATTTTATTGCATAAGAGATATTCCATGTCCCTTCTGCAATAAAGAACCTACCTGCTTGCAGTCTTTACCCACTTCAGCCCCGGAAGATTTGGCTGCTCAGTGACCAGAGCATTTTTTGCGATACTGCACTGTGTCGCTTTAACTGACAATTGCGCGGTCGTGCGACGCTGCACCCAAACAAAATTGACGTCCTTTTTTTCCCACAAATAGAGCTTTCTTTTGGTGGTATTTGATCAACTCTGCGGTTTTTATTTTTTGCGCTATAAACAAAAAAGAGACAATTTTGAAAAAAACACAATATTTTGTACATTTTGCTATAATAAATATCCCCATTTTTTATTTTTAAAAAGTAATTTTTTTTCTCAGTTTAGGCCGATATGTATTCTTCTACATATTTTTTGGTAATAAAAAATGCAATAAGCATATATTGATTGGTTTGCGCAAAAGTTATAGCGTCTACAAAATAGGGGATAGATTTATGGCACTTTTATTATTTAAAAATTTTTTTTACTAGTAATTTTTATCATGACTGCGACATTATGACAGACACATCGGACACTCTTGACACATTTTTGGGACGACTGACCATTATACTATGATCAGTGCTATAAAAATGCACTGATTACTGTATAAATGTCACTGGCAGGGAAGGGGTTAACACTAGGGGGGGGGGGGGGGGGCGATCAAGGGGTTAACTGTGTTCCCTGACTGTGTGTTCTAACTGTAGGGGAAGGGGACTGACTAGAAGGGATGACAGATTGTGGTTCCTAACTATTAGGAACTCACGATCTGTCTCTCCTCACAGAACAGGGATTTGTGTGTTTACGCACACACGTCCCTGTTCTGCCTCTCATGCCCACGATCGCTCGTGGCCGACGGTCATCGCGACCGTCCGCCATGAGCATTGGCACCCCCGCAGTGCAGAGGGCGCGTGCACGCCTGTTATCATGCTTAAAGGAGCCGACGTACAGCTACGACGGCTCACGGGAACGCACCGACCTGCCACGGTACAATGATGGCGGCTGGTCGGCAAGTGGTTAAAACTGAGAAGTTTGTTCCGTTTTAACAGTCCTGCTAAAGTATGATGCACAAAAAAAGTTAATCTTCTTAAAGCGGTGTGTCAGCCTAAAAAAAAAAAAATTTAAAAGTCAGCAGCTAAAAAAAAAAAGTCGCTGCTGACTTTTAATAAGTACACTTACCCTCCCAGGGCGCCCGCGATGCTGTTCGTGGAGGCAGAGATGTCCCTCGGCGTTCCGGATCCAGCGCCGCCATCCTCCGTAAGGGAAACAGCTTCGCGCGGCCTACTGCGCATGCGTGAGTGGGATTTGTGAATGGGGAACGCAATGTGTTGTGGGACACAGTTCCCATAACACACTGCGCCCCATTCCATAGAAGACGGAAGGAGAGAAGATCACAGCGGCGCTGGAGGAGGCAGATTAGGACAATCTGCCTAGCAACAGCCATTTCTGGTAAGTAAAAAAAATTTTTTTTTTTTTTTTTTTCATTTGAAATTGTTATTAACCTTTTTAAAAGTTTTTGTTTTCAGGGTGTCCCACCACTTTAACTGACAGACTCCAGTGTGTCTAAAGGCACCTACACGCGCTTTGATTTTCGGATGTCAATTGTGTTAGGACGACCGATCGACCGCAAATCTTACCGTTAGTACGGTGCTTTCAACAGCCGATTTCACTTTCGTCAGACAAAAGCTGGATGTGCAGACTATAAAATTTTTGTAGGATGTGAACTCAACGTCTGATTTTCGTTTCATTAGTACGGTTTTCGGACGAAAAAAATCGTAAGAGCAAGACTACGCATGCTCAGAAACGAAAGAATACATACAAAACTATTCAACGCGTTACGTCACTTCTGACGTTGTACGGAAATTTTCATATTGTTAGTAACCTCTTCACTTTTGACATGAGACTAGCATGCCACAATAATCGGGCATTCTGTCGTCTGAAAATCAAAGCGTGTGTATGAGGCTTAACTCACAGGTTTAGATTGCCTTGATAATGCTGAAAATGATATAATTGTCTGATATAAATTGGACCCTGTAGCCTTTATAGGTACATCCGTAGCGGCTGCTTGCTGTCCCGTGCTAAAACGGGTATTCATGGCTGATTTACTTTTCTGATGGCTTGCCTCAGGATATGAGTTATGTGTGTCTTAGACATCGTCGAAGATTTATTTTAACCATGAATTCACCTTCATTGAAGCATAAATAGGAAGGAAGACATAACATGCCACCTTAGAGACACAGGTCAGAAAAAAAAGACAAAAGGTAAAATCTGGGCTAAACAAATATTGTCTAAATACAAGATCTGTGTGTTAATCTTACTTGGTGTGCTTTGTGCATTTCCTCCAGATCTCTGCAATAATCTAGCATGAAACTCCAAAACAGATCCTTCTTTTCTTGGGTCCCTCACCGAAGCTCCCGACCCTCCCTCCTGCCAAGTGCCCCCAGAGCAAGCAGCTTGCATCGCATACTTGCCCATTATGTGCCACTTACCTGCAAAATAATCCAGCGATGTCCCCTGTGTAGGCAGCGTCCATCTTCTGGCCCCTCTTCCTTCCGTGCCAAGGACTTCGGCTCTGTGATTCGCCGGAGCCGCGTGACGTCACTCCCGCGCATGCGTATGGGGACCCGCGATTAACGGCACAGGCTAGGGAAGAAACAGCAGTTTAATTTCTTCCCCGCACATGTGCCGTTGGAATTTTCGGCAGACTACAAGCTGACTACAAGCCTTATTCTAGGCTTACCTATAGGTAGAAGTCTAAAAAGTGGGTTTAGAACCACTTTAAGCCTCGTACACACTATCAGATTTTCCACCGACAAAACCGTAGACTTTTGTCCGAAGGGCGCTGGTCAGGAACTTCTCTTGCATACAGACGGCAAGGAATCGTCTGACAACAAACACAAACGTGGTGATGTACCTTTGGGCTCCTTCTGCTAATTTCGTGTTAGTAGAAGTCTGGTGAGTGTTGATTCACGCTTTTCATTTCACGCTTTTTATTTCACGCTTTTCATTTCGCGCTTTTCAGTTTGTTTCTGAACGGGGGCCGTTCGTCAACCAGCCATGTTGCGGAATCGGATGAGATAACGTGTTATTTATTATTGGCCTTGAAGTTATTGCTTTGACCATTTCTTGGACCAAAAATTGGTTGCTTTATTAATCGTGACCAATTATATCATATGTCTTTGCTGCGGGAGCTCCAGGAGAATAATCCAGATGATTTTCGGAATTATCTCCGGAAGACAGAGAGCCCTGCTTTCTCCAACTCTTGGCATTGTTGACCCCCTATATTAAGAAGCTGGACACAGGCATGAGGCTTTTATTTTATTTTTTGGTTGAATAATAATGATTTGATTTGGTATATTTTCTATATTTTTGGATGCATAGAATGCACTTTTTGGTTAAGTTCTATTGGCAGATTATTTGTTTTCTTTTTTTAATGCACAATAAAAAAAATTGTGGAGAATAATACTTGGCTATGTGTTTTACTTCAAATGACAGTTTGGGTGTAGGCAGTTACATTTTAAAAAATACAATGTAAAATTAACAAGGGACACCAACATACAGGGGGTCCCCGACTTACGAGCGCCCGACCTACGAACAACCCCTACTTACGAACGGGGCGCTGCGGGGACCCTCCGCCATTTTTCGCTAGTTTTCGTCGTCTTTCGGCCGTTCTGCGCATGCGCGGCCATACGGAGCCTCGGAAAATGCCGGAAATGTCCGTAAATTGCAGCGCATGCGCAGAACGGCATTAGACGGAACTTCGGAAATGTCCGGAAATCTCCGTATTTTTTTCGGTCTGCGCATGCGCAGACTTACGAACATTTCCGACTTCCGTACAGGCGGGCAGTCCCTAACGAGTTTGTAACTCGGGGACCCCCTGTAGTTGTATCTTTGATCTTCAAAACGATGGGATAATGGTGTTGTGGTAACTTGCACCAAAAAAATTTAAAATAACAAACATAATATTATTCTTGATATCACTAGAAAAAAAAAAAAGCCTTTCAAATATTTGTTTGCAATAACTCCATCAGTATCACCAGCAAAGCAGCTTCATTATTATCCCATTAAAGAAGAAGAGAATTGTGCGCTGCATTTTGAGATTTCATAATTTGCCGCGTCACGAATGTTAATTCTCCATTACGAACGCTAGTTTACAAGACCGACCGCTTCCGGCTTGTCCTTGCTTCAGAGCATGTGTGTTTGTACTTTGGACTTTTGTCTGACGGACTTGTGTACACACGCTCGAAAAATCCGACAACAGACATTTGTCTGCGGAAAATTTTAAAGCCTGCCATCCAACATTTGTCCGCGGAAAATCCGCCAACAATTGTCCAATGGAGCGTACAAACGGTCGGATTTTCCGCCAACAGCCTGTCATCACACAATTCCCATCAAAAAATTAGATCGTGTGTACGAGGCTTTAGTCAATGCAGAGTGAGAGTCCCCGGGCTCTGTGCACATCGCTGGATTGAGATGGGGCTCAGGTAAGTATTGGGTGGGGCTGGGGGCTGCTGCAGAAGGTTTTTTTACCTTCATGCATAAAAAATCTTGAGACTTTAGAACCACTTTAAATTACACACAGCTGAAGAGTCAGAAACGTGATTTTCCTCCCTTACCTGCTTTTTTTAGACATGGTCATATAAAGATGAAAGTGTATGCAGTAATCTCTTCACTATGTGTACTATATTTATCTGTCTATCTAATGTATTAATATAGATAGATAGATAGATAGATAGATAGATAGATAGATAGATAGATAGATAGATAGATAGATCAATATATATATATATATATATATATATATATATATATATATATATATATAATATATATATATATATATATATATTGGAAGGCCTGGTACCGGCCTGAAGTTATGGGAGGAGCCCGGAGGGTATTTAAGCAGCCCAAAGGCCGCCGGTCTTTGTCGGTTTCCTGTGCGTGATACCCGCCCACCCTCCCCTTCTAAAAGCCTCTTCCAAGTATTCTTACCCCAGACTGAATACTCATTCCACATTATTCCATAACTACTTCTTATCATTCTTTATCTAGGGTATGCCCCCTTATTTTGGCGTACCATACGGTAGACCAAGGCACACTTTCAGGTCTATTTCATGGTGGTGAGTTTTGTGTTGTTCCTATGTGTTATCGTTACTCATGTCGTCCGTAGGGCTCTAGACCATAAATATATATATATATATATATATATATATATTTTTTTTTTTTTTTTCATGTTTTGTTTCATTGGAAATGTTGCAAGTACAGAAAAATGCTTGTTGATCTGCCATAAATCTGAGAGAGCTTTGACGTTCCTGTAGTGACCTGACAATGTTGCCTCTGCTGCACTGAAAAACCCAAGCTGTATTGGCAGTCCGGCCTGAATTCTCCTGTGAGACTACAGAACACCTTCCCACGAGGCGATGAGGGTGTACTGTAGTCCCAGCGCACTTTCCTTTCTGTAGTCCAGTCGGGGAGAAGTCATGCAGGGAGTTAATAGCTCATTTAATTTCTAGCAAAGTTAGTAAGTATTAAACAAAGTATTAAAACAAGGGGAAATCCTCTTGCTCGTATTTGATGTATACCGTATTATACCGTATTTGATATATCGAGCATAAGCCGACCCGGATATAAGCAGAGGCACTTAATTTTACCACAAAAAAATGGGAAAACGTATTGACTCGAGTATAAGCCTAGGGTTAGAAATGTGCAGCTACTGTAAGTGGAAAAGAGGGTCAACAATGCTTATTTGCATGCCTCACTGTGTCCATTTGCATGTCTCACTGTGCCCATTTGCATGCCTCACTGTGTCCATTTGCATGCCTCACTGTGCCCATTTGCATGCCTCACTGTACCCATTTGCATGCCTCACTGTGCCCATTTGCAGCCTCACTGTGCCCATTTGCATGCCTCACTGTGCCCATTTGCAGCCTCACTGTGCCCATTTGCAGCCTCACTGTGCCCATTTGCATGCCTCCCTGTGCCCATTTGCAGCCATAGGTTCCCCAAACTTCAAACTTGGTAGTTAATGGGTTCCTAGAGGCCCCCCAGCTGCAGCCAAAATTGGGGTATCTGAACCCAAAGGGTCCCGAAATTACATTGCTGCAGTTGGACACAGTTAACCGACTTTGGGGCCCCGTATCTCGGGGCCACTTGGTGCTAGGGTCCCCAGATATGTTGTAGTGTTAGTTCCACTGGGTTTGCACA
Organism: Lithobates sylvaticus; assembly: GCA_028564925.1. Lineage (NCBI taxonomy): Eukaryota > Metazoa > Chordata > Amphibia > Anura > Ranidae > Lithobates > Lithobates sylvaticus. The sequence continues at coordinate 33,002,025 of CM053037.1, read as the reverse complement.
CCAAAATTTGGGGTTCCTAGCACCAAGTGGCCCCGAAATACGGGGCCCCAAAGTCAGTTCGGAAAATGTCATTCTCTGCTGCAAAAAAATGCTTGACTCGAGTATAAGCCGAGGGGGGCATTTTCAGCACAAGCTGAGGGGGGCATTTTGCTGAGAAACTCGGCTTATACTCGAGTATATACGGTATTTTTAATGTTTCTTTTATTTTGCCCAGCTATAAACTTTAAAGCGGTTCTGCACACACTTCATTTAGTAAATCTCTTTGCCTTCCAAATCAGGCAAAGAGTGCTAAATGGCGTGTTTTTTTTTTTTTCACTTACCTTGTAATTGCTGCTCTGTCTCTTCGGGTGTCGGCGCGGTCTGTGCGGGGATCCTCGTCATGCCGCACTGTGTCCTGGGATCTGGTGTCATTGATCCCAGGAGTCAGTGCGGACATCCAGCCGAATCTCGCGAGATTTCGACGGATGTGGCCGAAATCTCGCGAGATTTCGGCGAACGTGAGGCAGCATGCAAAAGTAATCTTGTAGCGGATCCGCCGCAGAGACCACTTTTATATTAAAGCGGACCGGCCCCACTGAAGAAGAGGATACTGGGATTATGGCAGCTAGCTGCTGCCATGACAATGACATTCCTCTTAAAAGTACCAACATATAACAACGGTGGGGCCTCTCCCCCCGCCAATAAAAGTAATCTTGCAGTGAATCCGCCGCAGAGACCACTTTTATCTTGAAGCAACCCGCCCGCTGAAGAAGAGGATACTGGGTTTATGGCAGCTAGCTGGTGCCATAACAACAATATTTAACTTGGTTCCCATAACGAAAGGGAACAAGGAAGTAAATGCTTGTGGGTTTCAAATGCCCACAAGCAAAATTACATTGCTGCTGGTTTATATTTTAAAAGTTCAGAATTTTAAGAATTACGGACACGGACAACGGACGGACACCAAAAATGTGAGTGCATTGAAATAATAAAAATTATTTTAACATTACAAGAAAAAAAAAAAGAAAAATAGTGTGTGCAGAACCGCTTTAAGTTAGAGCTCTACAAACGTACCCACTCCAAAACAATATGAAATCCTGAAAAAAACTTCAGTTCAAATATGTCAACTTTTGAGCAGAAAAAATTGACCTAAAGCCATTTAAAAGTGTCACTTCCTTAACAAAAATCTTTAATCAGGATTATAGGAGTCTTGATGGTTTGCACTGTTCTGTACAGACAAGAGATTAGTATTCCGTAACGAATCATTCTTATTTTACATAAATCCTACTGCTCTCACCTCATTTAAATTAAAAATCTATTTTACATTCGGTAAACTAATTGGTTCTCCTATATCGTTCCAGCTCAGGATGGAACATTTTTAAAGATCCGCTGCATAAAGCAGAGGATCTGCAGCCAAGTTCTGTATATCTGGAATTACCAATTCAAGACTAATCTGCAATGCTGCAAATGAAAGTAAATGTACACAACTCCTATTTAGAATATTGCTTTTAGCAAGCGTGAAAACATTGGCACAGTATTATCCAAGCATTATATGTCAGGGAATGTGGGCGGTGAATAAGAACGGGTTTTAAATTCTGGGCCCCCGTTTTTCTTACTTTTGGTTTTGTTGCCTCTTATAACAGGTGTGATTTGTTTCTTGACAACCATTTTCAGTTTGTAAGTTGTGTTGGCTGTCTAAGCAGCTTTTCCATTTTTTGATTCCTGTTGGCTAGAATAGTCAATTATACAATGGTTAGGGGGAATCACATTTAACCACTTCCGGACCGCCCACCGTCGTTATACGTAGGTACTTTGAAGAGGAATATCGTTGTTATGGCAGCAGCTAGCTGTCCCAGTATCTTCTTCTTCAACGGGCGGTCCGCTTCAAGATAAAAGTGGACTCTGCGGCGGATTCGCTGCAAGATTACTTTTATTGACGGGGGAGAGGGCCCCACCATTGTTATATGTTGGTACTTCGAAGAGGAATATCGTTGTTATGGCACCAGCTAGCTGCCATAAACCCAGTATTCTCTTCTTCAGCGGGCGGTCCGCTTCAAGATAAAAGTGGACTCTGCGGTGGATTTGCTGCAAGATTACTTTTATTGGCGGGGGGGAGAGGGCCCCACCGTCGCTATATGTCGGTACTTTGAAGAGGAATATCGTTGTTATGGCACCAGCTACCTGCCATAAACCCAGTATTTTCTTCTTCAGCGGGCGGTCCGCTTCAAGATAAAAGTGGACTCTGCTGTGGATTCGCTGCAAGATTACTGTTATCGGTGGGGGAGAGAGCCCGCCCCCTCCCGCTGCGCTCCGGTGCCCTCCGTCGCTTACCGGAGCCAGAGGAGGCGATTGGATATTGTCCCAGGTGTGACATGGAGACGAGTGAGGGGAAGATGGCCCCCACACGTCTCCATATCCTTGCAGGGCACAAGCAACGTCAAAACGTCACTTCCGCCCATAGCTCTTATAGGGAAAAAAAAAATGTGTATTTTTTTAAATGACAGCATTTTTTTAATTTTTTTTATTGCATTTTAGTGTAAATGTGAGATCTTTTTGATCCCAGATCTCATATTTAAGAGGTCCTGTCATTACAAGGAATGTTTATATTCCTTGTAATAGTGATAAAAGTGCTAAAAAAATTTTTTTAAAAGAACAGTGTAAAAATAAAAAATAAAAAGGTAAAATAAATAAGAAAAAAAATATTTTTTTAAACGCGCCCCATCCCGACAAGCTCGCATTTTTTTTATTTTCTTTATTGCATTTTAGTATAAATATGAGATCTGAGATCTTTTTGACCCCAGATCTCATATTTAAGAGGTCCTGTCATTACAAGGGATGTTTATATTCCTTGTAATAGTGATAAAAGTGATACAATTTTTTTTTTTTAAAAGAACAGTGTAAAAATAAAAAATAAAAAGGTAAAATAAATAAGAAAAAAAAAATAATTTTAAACGCGTCCCGTCCTGACGAGCTCGCATGCAGAAGCGAGCGCATACGTGAGTACCACTCACATATTAAAACGGTGTTCAAACCACACATGTGAGGTATCGCCACGATTGGTAGAGCGGGAGCAATAATTCTAGACCTCCTCTGTAACTCAAAACATGCAACCTGTAGAATTTTTTAAACATCGCCTATGGAGATTTTTAAGAGTAAAAGTTTGTCGCTATTCCACGAGCGCGAGCAATTTTGAACCGTGACATGTTGTGTATCAATTTACTCGGCGTAACATTATCTTTCACAATATAAAAAATTGGGCTAACTTTACTGTTGTCTTAGTTTTTTATTTAAAAAAGTGTATTTTTTCCAAAAAAAGTGCGCTTGTAAGATCACTGCACAAATACGGTGTGACAAAGTATTGCAACGAGCGCTATTTTATTTTCCAGGGTGTTAGAAAAGTTTTTTTATAATGTTTGGGGGTTCTAAGTAATTTTTTAGAAAAAAAAATGTTTTTAACTTGTAAACAACAAATCTCAGAAAGTGGCTTGGTCCTTAAGATGTTAAAATCTAAATTTTACCTGCTTTAAGAGTTAGTTGAGTTGGAAGGAAGATAATAATCTATAGCAGAATCTTTCTACTGCAGTGTCCACATACATGTAACTTTCTTGTTAAATGCCAATGAGAAGAGTAATATGTAGCACATGATTTAATTGTTTATTGCAGATGCTCATATAGCATTGCCTTTTTTTATGCAGCGCTTTATCTACATATATTGTAAATTCACATCAGTCCCTGCCCTTATGAAGCTTACAATCTAAGGTCCCCAACTCACACTTACACATACTAGGGACAGTTTAGACAGGAGCCAATTAACTTGCAAACATGTCTTTAGCGTGTTTGAGGAAATTGGATTACCCAGAGGAAACCCATGCAGACACAGGGAGAACTCTATGCAGGTAGGGCTGTGGTTGGGATTCGAACCAGCGACCCTAGTGCTGCTAGGCAGAAGTGCTAACCACATTGCCACCAAAATTGTTAAAAGTGGATACATCAGAAATTTTACAAGTTTGCTTGAATGGATTCCTAACATGTCATGCTATACAGCAACAGTATCACTTTTCACAAAGTGGTCCTTGTGCTTCAGTTCATTGACTTTGCTTAGGCTGAGATGACGCTATCGGGCAGAAGGAAGCATTTTTTCAGTCTCTTCTTCCCCAGTGTTCAGATCACAACATTGTAACTGCACAAGGTAAGAGGCTACATCAGGGGCTGATCTGGGGTCATGCATTTGTGAACAAAGGCAAGAACTGCATAGGCATCAGAATATACATGATTGTCTCATCTCTGAGCCAGCATCTAAGTTCGTGAAGTAGATACTGAACCAGTATAATGTTTGAACAGAGATGGTTCCATCCATCTATGGAGAAAAGCAGATGAAGCCTTTGCCAGGGCGAGTACTGTGAGAGGTTATATACTTAGCATACACTTAATACAATCTGATGTAAGGTCCACATATGATAAAATATTTAATTGGCAATCTTTTTTCTTGGCAGAAAAAGAGCAAGGTACACTACCACATCGCCATCGTTGTTAACTTTATGGGACACTCCATCTCCTTGTGTGCGCTGCTGGTGGCTTTTACTCTCTTCTTGAGATTGAGGTAAGGCTGCAGACAAAGTGCAAAAAAATGCAAAATATTAACTTTACCTTTCTATTTTTGACACCCCAATTGTAATTAGAATTGTTTTTGCTAATTTTTTGATTATGGATACCAAGGGTTCTTTTATGACAGGGGTTAGTTACAGTGCCTTGAAAAAGTTTTCATACCCCTTGAAATGTTCCACATTTTGTCACGTTACAACCAAAAACGCAAATGTATTTTATTGGGATTGTATGTGATAGACCAACACAAAGTGGCACATAATTGTGAAGTGAAAATTATAAATGGGCACAATGGCTACAATTGATGACACAGGTGGCTGCATTTGATGGGCACAGTGAGGCTGCAATTGATGTTTTTTTTTTTCTTTTTTTTTTCAGTTTGTTTGCACCCCCCCCAAAAATTTTGAGCACCAGCCACCACTGCTTAGGACCTAGCAACCAATCACCTGCGGGTTAACTTAAAAAGTTAACTTGGCCAGCTCCTCCTCCCCGCCCTCCATCCTGAGCTTTGCTGGCTCTCACTCCCCGCTGTTCACTGATGGCGGTGGCGGGGGAGAGAGAGGAGGTCCGAAGGCGCCACAAGGGAGGCTGAGGGCAGAGAGAGAAGGTGGGGGTTGGTGGCGCAGGTCCGTTCCCAGTTTACCTGTCACCTACCCACGGTCGACAGGTAGTCCACGATCGACGAGTTGCGACCCCGGATCTATCACATAAAATCCTGATAAAATACATTTACGGTTTTGGTTGTAACATGACAAAATGAGGAACATTTCAAGGGGTATGAATACTTTTTCAAGGCACTGTATATACTCCTGTAAAACACAGGGGTTGATTTTAAATACATTTTGATATGTATAACTGTTTTAACCTGTTGTATCAATACATTTTGTGTAATTTTGAAATTATGTTGTGTAGTCCTTGGGCACCTAAAAATGTCCACTTTCAAAGATTAAAAAAATATATAATGTATTATAACTTAGGATGTGGTGTCCGTGTGTAAGAGGGGCAATGATCAGGCAGGTGTAAGCACCAAACTGTGCAAGTCCCTGTCCTGCTTCTTCTTGTATAGGACAACTGCCCACCCATGGTTATATTATACATATTGTGTCATACTACTGGCCATAGGCCCACTCACAACATTCCAGGCCTGAGGCCTTAATATTTGAGAATAAAGGAATGTCTACACTTAAAATGAATTTTCTGCACTTTCCTGTAACTTCACCAAAATGTCCATGACATCTGACATCACAATTGTGATATTATCAGAATCCTTTGGCGCAGAATGCCACACATAGGAGCAGACATTCTTTTGCTGTCATTTCTGCACAGAACACAAGCACATTCTTTATCTTTTAAGTCATCTTCCTACTACACCTTCATTTCTCTCCTTGGGAGCACCACAGGGTTGAGACCCCTTTTCCATGTATACTACATCCAGGGCGTTAAGCTTCCATCACCTTGTCCAGGATCTGCAGCTGAGGGTCAGGGGGGAACAAGGTGCCCTTTTTAGTATACCAGTCTCTCTCTCATTGTCTCTGTCATGGCTTTGCCCAGCCAGGCACGCTCCCAGGTGGGGCACTCTTTCCTAGACTTCCACCATCACTCACAGAAGAGGACTCTTTCCTGGCCTTCCATGGTCTGTACCACCTTGCCTGGGACTTCAGCCCTGCAAAGGGCCCTTTAGAGTAATGCTGCAGGAGACTACATCTTATCAGCTCTGTGGTGTCTGTCTCCCATGTCCTGTCTCCCTAGGGCCCTCCCACACTGGCACTAACCCCACCCATTACAGCACTTAAAGAAGAGTTATGCCCTCCCCTTTAAAAATACACATACTGTAGTTGCTGACTTTTAACATTAGGACACTTACTTGTCCTGGAGTCCAGCGAATTCGGCACTGTAAACTGTAAACATCGGCTGGTCGGGTGCTGCTGCCGCCATTTCTGTTAAGGGAACCAGGCAGTGTAGCCTTTTGGTTTCACGGCTGGGTTCCTTCTGCGCATGCACGAAGCGCTCTAAACTCTCTCATTGGCCCGGCAGAAGGGGAGAGAGGAGGAGGGGTTGCCGAGCGGCTGACGTACTTCCCCGGGCCCGGTCTCCCGGAAGTAGGGATAGGGTACCTGTAAAAAACAGGTACCCGCTCCCCCTGAAAGGTGCCAAATGTGGCACCGGAGTGGGGGCGGAATCAGATAAGCGGAAGTTGCACTTTTTGGTGGAACTCCGCTTTAAGGAGGGATTGCTCTAAAAAGAGATCTAACACCTAACTCAACTTTCCCTTTACCATACTATACTGGAAACAGAGCCATCTAGTGGCAGATAAGCTTATTGCACCTACCAACACATGTACAGTATATTACCCAGCAAAATTGGGGAGCTAAAATAGTTTTAGTAACATTCTAATAGCCATACATGAGCTGAGTGGTGTAATATATGGTATACAGTTGTGACCTGTATCTTACACAGGGCTATGGTCCCTCTTCCTTTCCCCATGTAACACTACTGGGTGCCTGAACAGCTAAGCACCCACAGTTTTATGTAGAAAGCATGGGGGTGAGTCATTTTTTCCCCAGAAGTGCTGGATTATCTTGGTATATAATAGTATCTTGGTCTCAGGGATATTTTCATGCCTTCTGCTAGTTTAATAGGCTAGGTATACAATGGCAATTTTGTATTGATCTGACATACATTTACAGTGTCTTGCAAAAGTATTCACCCCCCTTGGCTTTTTACCTATTTTGTTACATTACAGGCTTTAGTTCAATGTTTTTTTTATCTGAATTATATGTGATGGATCAGAACACAATAGTCTAAGTTGGTGAAGTAAATTTAGAAAAGTTTTGAAAAATACATACATAAAACTATTTTTCAGAAATAAAAAACTGATAATTGGCATGTATTCACCCCTTTGTTATCAAGCCCATAAAAAGAAACTGGTCCACTCATTTATAGGGAGAATTAACATAGTAAAAATGTATATTTTACCAAAATTGCTGTAATTATTTCAAGTTATACCTTTGATCCCTCCAATTAAATGAATGGAGCAGCTATGTAAGGCTGTGGGAAGCTTTATTTGGGCTCATAAAACTCCACGAATAAGAAGGACTATATTAATTAAGACAAAAATGATGGAGGGCTTGCCTAACCAAATTTTAAAAAATATCTACAATCCGCATCCCTAAATAGGATCATAGATTGGCATCATAATATGGAATATAAACAATGGATTAAGTTGGAAGAGGACATTGTCGGATTGCAGCTTAAATCTCTTCCATGGATTAAACCTCAATTTAGACTGGAAAAAAAGACTTAACTTTATTTACGCTATCAACTTTAAAGATATGGGATAAAATATTGAAAAGGGGAGGTTTATCTACATCAATGGGTCCAATGACCACATTATTTTCGAACCCAGAGTTTCCTCCAGCAGTAAGAGTTAAAAACTTTCTTAAATGGAAAAGGATTGAAAATGTAAAGATAACTCAGATCCTAGTGGATGGCAAGCTTCCACGATTGTCCGAACTAGGACCAGAACAGGAACATAAATGGATGAAATATCAACAGTTAGACACTTATATTAGGACTAACATACAACCCTCTCTACTTGATAGACAATTGACTATATTTGAACAACTATTAACAAAAGAACAAAGACCAACTCATAATCTATCTACTATATAAGCTACTTCCTACGGAGTCTCTCAATGAATTAAGATATATGAAGAAGTGAGAGAAGGAAATGGGGATCTTGATCTTAGCAGTAGAATGGAATAGGGCATTCTCTTTGACACATAAAACTTCAATAGCGATTAGAAACCAAGAAAGGAATTATAAAATCATCATGAGATGGTATAGGACCCCAGTGGAATTACATAAAATAAATGGAAGTAATTCAGAAATTTGTTGGAGATGTCGGAAGGAGAGAGGGACTATGACACATATATGGCATGATTGTTTTATGGTGAAGGATTTCTGGAATAATATATTTAAATTTTATCGGAAAATATCAAGCAATGTGGTGCACTCAACCATAAACATTTCAATATTGAATTTTATCCCAGGAGCTAGGAAAACAATTAAGACAGACATCCTTCATCATATGATAACAGCAGCAAAGACAATAATAGCCCGAAAGTGGCGGCAAGCAAATAGCCCCACAATACTAGAATGGATATGTGAAATGAGTGAAATACAGCGAATAGAGACAATGATAATGACTGAAGAGAAAATGAATACCCAAAAATCTAAAATATAGGAAAAGTGGGAAGAATTTAAGTCCTCTGCAAATATACTCAATTATTTATGAAGAAATTGTACCACTCTAAGCTATGGTGTTGAGTTGTGGGGGGAAGGGGGACCATAGGAATGTGTTTTTTTTTTTTTGAGTGGGTGGTGTTTAGAATAAATGAGAGGAAGATAAGATAAGAGATGTTAAAGAAAAGAAAATTAAATTGTTTTCATATAAAATATGAACATAGAGTCAGATTAAGCTGAAATATTTAAATAAGCTGTGTATATGTATTTATGTATTTGTATTTTTATTGAATGAAAATAATAAAAAGAGATTGAAAAAAAAAAGCTCTGGTGCAACCAATTACCTTCAGAAGTCACATAATTAGTGTAATGATGTCCACCTGTGTGCAATCTAAGTGTCACATGATCTGTCATTACATATACACACCTTTTTTGAAAGGCCCCAGAGGCTGCAACACCTAAGCAAGAGGCACCACTAAACAAACACTGCCATGAAGACCAATGAACTCTCCAAACAAGGGACAATGTTGTTGAGAAGTACAAGTCAGGGTTAGGTTATAAAAAAATATACAAATCTTTGATGATCCCTAAGAGCACCATCCACTCTATCATAACCAAATGGAAAGAACATGGCACAACAGCAAACCTGCCAAGAGACGGCCGCACACCAAAACTCACAGACCGGGTAAGGCGGGTATTAATCAGAGAGGCAGCACAGCGACCCAAGGTAACCCTGGAGGAGCTGCAGAGTTCCACAGCAGAGACTGGAGTATCTGTACATAGGATGACAATAAGCCGTACTCTCCATAGAGTTGGGCTTTATAACAGAGTGGCCAGAAGAAAGCCATTACTTTCAGCAAAAAACAAAATGGCACGTTTTGAGTTTGCGAAAAGGCATGTGAGAGACTCCCAAAATGTATGGAGGAAGGTGCTATGGTCTGATGAGACTAAAATTTAACTTTTTGGCCATCAAAGAAAACACTATATCTGGCTCAAACCCAACACATCAGATCACCCAAAGAACACCATCCCATGTTTTTCAGCAGTCGGGACTGGGAAACTGGTCAGAGTTGAGAAAGATGGATGGTGCTAAATACAGGGATATTCTTGAGCAAAACCTGTACCACTCTGTGTGTGATTTGAGGCTAGGACGGAGGTTCACCTTCCAGCAGGACAATGACCCCAAACACACTGCTAAAGCAACACTTGAGCAGTTTAAGGGGAAACATGTAAATGTGTTGGAATGGTATAGTCAAAGCCTAGACCTCAATCCAATAGAAAATCTGTGATCAGACTTAAAGATTGCTGTTCACAAGCGCAAACCATCCAACTTGAAGGAGCTGGAGCAGTTTTGCAAGGAGGAATGGGCAAAAATCCCAATGGTAAGATGTGGTAAGACTTAGCCAAAGCGACTTGGAGCTGTGATAGCCGCAAAAGGTGGCTCTACAAAGTATTGACTTTAGGGGGGTGCACATTGACTTTTTCTGTTATTTTGTCCTATTTGTTTGCTTCACAATGAAAAAAAAAGATCTTCAAAGTTGTGGGCATGTTCTGTAAATTAAATGATGCAAATCCTCAAACAATCCATGTTAATTCCAGGTTGTGAGGCAACAAAACACACGAAAAATGCCAAGGGGTGTGAATACTTTAGCAAGGCACTGTATTAGGCATTTCTGAAGAATTTGGAACACAGTGTTTGAATTGCTTCTTATGTAATAATATACTTGTGCATCTAAAACTGCCTTTGCAGTTGTGACCTTAAATGTAAGCCATTACTCCCTGAAAGTACTTGAAAGTGCGCTGTCTTTAGCTTCTTATTGGGAGACTGAAGCTCATACACACAAAGCCTAAAAAATACAACAAAGAATATGATGTAGTAAGAAATATACTTTATACTTATGAGAACATAAATTCAGCACATTGAATTGTGCATTGTCGGTATTTCACACATAAAAGTATAATTGAAACATTTAAAACACTCAGAGAAATATATATATATATATATATATATATATATATATATATATAAAGTTTTCACTATGCATACACTTTAAGGCCATAAGAACATATTTGATCTGTAAAACTTAATACTGTGGGTTTTTTCAGATCTACTTTGAACTAAAAAGGCAAAGCAGCTCTTAATGCCGCGTACACAGGAGAGGACTTTTCGACAGCAGAGGTCCGACAGAACGAATCCGTCGGACAATTCGATCGTGTGTGGGCTCCATCGGACTTTTGCTGTCGAAAAATCAGACAGACTTTAGAAATAGAACATGTCTTAAATTTTCCCGTCGGAACTCCGCTGGACCCAGTTCCTATCGAAAAATCCGCTCGTCTGTGTGCTAGTCCGATGAACAAACAACGACACTAGGGCAGCTATTGGCTACTGGCTACGAACTTTCTTATTCTAGTCCGGTCATGCATCATCACGTTCGAATCCATCAGAATTTAGTGTGATTGTGTGTGGCCAAGTCCGTTCATTCGAAAAGTACGTCGGAACTCCGTTGAAAGTCCATCGGAAAGACCGTCGGACCTAGTCCGTTGAAAAGTCCGCTCGTGTGTACGCGGCATTAGTGCCTCAGCAGACTTGAAGCTACTTTGATACAGAAAGGAAATCTGTGTTAGTTGGCGCTAGAAAGCCCCTGTTATTTACACATGTGCTGTTGGTAAGAGTCTTATAATAGCTGACCATACTGTGGATAAGGCATCTGTACACTTTACCATCTATAAAATGCAGTATTGTGTACACCATTAAGATTCTTTCTGATATAGAAGGTGCTATCATTGCTGCTATTGAACCGCTAGGGAGACAATTATGATACCACCTGAACTTCCTGAAAGTTGTGTAATTGCTGCATTTTATGGCCGCGTTCACACTGGGGCGTTTTTCAGGCGGTACAGTGCTAAAAATAGCGCATGTACACCGCCTGAAAAAATCCGGCCCCATTCACTCCAGTGTGAAAGCCGGCGGGCTTTCACACAGCAGCGGTGCGCTATCAGGACGGTCAAAAAAGTCCTGCTAGCAGCATCGTTGGAGCAGTATATGAGCGGTGTATTCACCGCTCCTATACCGCTCCTACCCATTGATTTCAATGGAACACCGTGGTAATACCGCGGCAATACCGCCGCAAAGCGCCGATACGGCATTTTAACCCTTTTTGGACCGCTAGCGGGGGTTAAACCCGCACCGCTAGCGGCCGAATACCGCGGCTAAAACGACGGTAAAGCAGCGCTAAATATAGCGCTGCTTTACCGTCGCTGCGGCTCCCGTCCCAGTGTGAAAGGGGCCTAAGTGTAGAACATTGTAGATAAACTCACCAGCTATCTGTCTCATCATTGATTTCTGTGTGTTAGATCGGCATTGCTTGCTAAATATTAATCGTGAAAACATATTTACTAAGAAATTTAGCCTAAATGCATAAGTGTAACAGGATTTTTTTTTTAGTTTTTAGATATTGTAGGGAATGTCTCTCTGTCTGTCTTCACTGGTCCTGGTGATGACCACTGCCTCTTGTACAGAATGTGATGAGACATCAAACATTTTACAGTTGTCACCAGAGTCAGAGGTGAGGAAAGTTCCTCTAGGTGGATCACCTATGCCTATGAAAATCTTTTATTAATTTGGGAGAGATGTCCTGTTTCCTGTTGTGTTCCTTTTGGAGAGGAAGTGAAGTAAAGTCTACCTACTAGGACAAAAGCTGCCATAAATATTTTGATTGGGGTTTTGCCTCTAGACTTGCTCTAGAAACTTAATAAAACATGTTGGCTTTATATACCCATTAAGCAGTTTATCCTTACTGAGATACAGAATTGATTTTGAAAATGAATGGTTCTGTATTTTAGACCAGAACAAAGCTGCTAGTTGGGTCTTGAGTGCAACCAGTTTTGCACTATTATTTAAGATAGTCTTGTAAACAATTAAATGCAAAATCTGTACTTGGGACATAAAATAATTGTGTCGCTGTTTTAAGAGACCTACTAGGGCAGTGTAGCAGAGTGTCTCAAAGGGAGCCTGAAAAAGTCCTGTTTGGGGTTTACACATCTACCAGGCTTCTTTCATACATTTTAAAGTTCAGGTTTTACACCTCAGCCTTTTGGCATTCAGGATCACCTGAAACTTAGTCAGTGCTCTTGAGCCTGGGGGAACAGACAAGTCGTGTCTGGTAAAGCTGGAAGGTTGGTGGAACGTTGTCAAACTGTGTCTGTGGAGGCTGAAATGCAATAGGCTTGGACAGCCTAATAGTCAGGATTTTTGATTGTGTAGTTAGTGCCGGGCACACGACTAGGATTTTGTTTTATGGAGTTTTTGAACTTTTTCAGTTGGCATCACTGTACAGCACTTATAAACATACCACTGTTTGCAACTATGTCACTGGACTGGTATCTGTGCCTGAAAGTGTGCTCACCCCAGGGAGTTCTGTACCTGCTATCCATCCCCACTCACATCAGAAATGGGGGGTTAATAGGCACGCACCAAGAAGACATCCTTAAATGTTGCGCGCATGCAAAAGTGAAATGCAATAATTACCAATCTTTAAAGCCCCTTTAGCATTCTTGCATGTAAGCTCATAACTCCATTATCTCTCTTGCAGGAGCATTCGATGCTTGCGCAACATAATTCACTGGAACCTCATTGCGGCCTTTATTCTGCGGAACATCACTTGGTTTGTAATGCAGCTTACATTGAGCCAGGAGGCCCATGACAGCAATGTGGTAGGTGCCCCTGACCTCAATGGCGGTAAACCCCTTTGTGAATTTTATAACTGTACATAGGTGTGCACGTCTTTTTCCTCACTGTCTGAGTAAGTCACCGTGCTTAGTTATCACAATATGTTCTGTTGTTTGATAATGCAATAAGTTCTGGTAACTTAACTTCTGCCTGCCTTGATTTTTTATTATTTTCACTGGTGCAGTCTGGCAGAACAGTGCCATTGTAATACTACCACACATTGTCTCAGCATTTTCTGCATCTGAGTCAGCAGTTTGCTGTGTGTATGTATATCAATTCTTTGCAAAGGTGGCAGCAGCAGAGTCTCTGTCCCAGCACTCTAGTACAAACTACCTGCAGAGGCTCCCAGACTTGCTCATCACTTTGCAGGAGAGCTTTGTGAGATCTTCAAAAGACATAGGAAAGAGAAAAAAAAGATAGGAAGTCACAGTTTGAAATATAATCACACACATAGGTTGGACTTGATGGACTTGTGTCTTTTTTCAACCTCACCTATTATGTAACTATGTAACAGGAAACAGTCACCTAGTGCATGGGCGTCCACAGGTAGGGGCAAGGGGGGTCAAGTACCCCCCTGGAATCAGGGATCGGATCTTAAATTCAGCACAGTGGCGTCGGTATCGGGGTGCGGGCAGCCCGCACCTGGGTGCCACCCACCAGTGGGGTGACACCATACAGGTGCTGTCAAGTCCCCCCATCAGTGTAGTGTGACTTTGGCTCTTTTCCTTGCTCAGTTCAGCAGAGAACTCGGTGGCGCTGTGACAAGAGAAAGGCGAGCTCTGGGCTGTCAGAGGTTTCCCCCGCTTGCCCCCCCTTTTCTCCTATCAGGGAGAAGAGAGGCCGGCTCTCACCAGGTTCCCTGCCCAGCTTCCTGCCCGCTCCATTCCTTCCCTATTGGCCATATCTGAGGTCCAATTAAAGGAGACTAGGAGAGGAGAGCATCATGGGACATGTAGTCTCAAAGATTGGCGGCCCCATTTTCCACAGGGAGAAGGCTACAGCTCGATCAAGAGAGAGATTGAGAGACTGCAGCCTGGAAAAAAGCTGAAGGAGAGAGTTCTACAGGACAAAGAAAGAGGGGTGTGCTGGCCAGAAGCCAGGGAGAGAGCCACGCTTCCCAGCGCCACCAGAGAGAGCCACGCTGCCCAGCACCACCAGAGAGAGAAAGACTGAGCCACTACCAGGGTACAGACATGCTACACTACTGACCAGAGTCGCCCCCGGGGAACCCAGAGTGAGCGATTGTCCAGCTGGAGGGATCACTACTGTAGTTTTGCTGGGTCTGGTAAGAGGGCCTGTTGGCCATTATCCATTACTTATCCTAGGGACTGTACTACATCTCTGACCATGATAATGTGATAATGACATTGTCGAAAATGGGCGGTGCATGGGTGACCCTAAAATGATGCCCCCTCTGAAAAATGTTCTGCGGACGCCCATGGCCAGGGCTTTGCTTCCTGATCTAAGGACCGATGAGGGAATATTCAAGAAGCAGCAGGAGAGGTTCAGGAAGCATATGTGTATCTGAAAACTGAATGAAGCAGAAGCAGGGAGATCCTTGCACTGCAGGTCCTTGGGAACAGCTTTCTCTCCAGCAAGGAGAACAGTAATGATATCTCAATTTCTCACTTCAAATCTGCCAGCCAGTAGTTCCCAGTCAGCAGATATACAATACAGCTATAAGGTTGTAACGACAGGAGGTGCACTGCTATTTTTCAGGCAAAAATTAAGGAAGGAGGTAACTCTATCAGGTTATTGTTTAGGAATAAGTAACATTTTGAGATCCCTAAAAGCAAATCTTACTTTTTGATTTCAGGGTGTTCAAACATGTGATTCCATAGTTTGATAAAATTGCAGAACACCACAAGGAGATCGAAATTAAAATTGTTCCAGTTGAACACAGTAAAAAAAAAAAAAAAATCTGGATTACTTTTAACAAAATTGGAGTTGTTTTTTTTCCTTCCTGTACTAAAACTATCAATTATTACTCAGTTTCGACTTCACAGTCTGTTGAAATGGACATAAATCCTTATCATCCATAAGTATGTTTAGGAATTGAGTAGCGTGGGAAATAACTGGATTCGAATATTTTTCTATTCATACCTTTACTCTGAGACAGATGGGGACTGTTCAGGACCCTTGCACTTTGAGAGCTTTGGTGACAGTAGTTACAGTGGTGTGAAAAAGTGTTTGCCCCCTTCCTCATTTCCTGTTCCTTTGCATGTTTGTCACACTTAAGTGTTTCGGAACATCAAACCAATTTAAACAATAGTCAAGGACAACACAAGTAAACACAAAATGCAATTTGTAAATGAAGGTGTGTATTATTAATGGTGAAAAAAAATCCAAACCATCATGGCCCTGTGTGAAAAAGTGATTGCCCCCCTTGTTAAAACATACTATAACTGTGGTTGTCCACACCTGAGTTCAATTTCTCTAGCCACACCCAGGCCTGATTATTGCCACACCTGTTCACAATCAAGGCATCACTTAAATAGGAGCTGCTTGACACAGTAAGGTCCACCAGAAGATCCTTAAAAGCTACACATCATGCCGAGACCCAAAGAAATTCAGGAACAATTGAGAAAGAAAGTAATTGAGATCTATCAGTCTGGAAAGGGTTATAAAGCCATTTCCAAAGCTTTGAGAATCCAGCGAACCACAGTGAGAGCCATTATCCACAAATGGCGAAGACATGGAACAGTGGTGAACCTTCCCAGGAGTGGCCGGCCGCCCAAAATTACCCCAAGAGCGCAGCGACGACTCATCCAAGAGGTCACAAAAGACCCCACAACAACGTCCAAGGAACTGCGGGCCTCACTTGCCTCAGTTAAGGTCAGCGTTCATGCCTCCACCATCAGGAAAAGACTGGGCAAAAATGGCCTGCATGGCAGAGTTCCAAGGAGAAAACCACTGCTGAGCAAAAAGAACATCAAAGCCCGTCTCAATTTCTCCACAACACATCTTGATGATCCCCAAGACTTTTGGGACAACATTCTGTGGACCGATGAGACAAAAGTGGAACTCTTTGGAAGGTGTGTGTCCAAGTATATCTGGCGTAGAAGGAACACTGCATTTCAGAAAAAGAACATTATACCAACAGTAAAATATGGTGGTGGTAGTGTGATGGTCTGGGGCTGTTTTGCTGCTTCAGGACCTGGAAGACTTGCCGTGATAAAAGGAACTATGAATTCTGCTGTCTACCAAGAGATCCTGAAGGAGAATGTCCGACCATCTGTTCGTGTACTCAAGCTGAAACGAACTTGGGTTCTGCAGCAGGACAATGATCCTAAACACACCAGCAAGTCCACCACCGAATGGCTGAAGAAAAACAAAATGAAGACTTTGGAGTGGCCTAGCCAAAGTTCTGACCTGAATCCTATTGAGATGTTGTGGTATGACCTTAAAAAGGCCGTTCATGCTCGAAAACCCTGTAATGTAACTGAATTAGGACAATTCTGCAAAGATGAGTGGGCCAAAATTCCTCCAGGACGCTGTAAAAGCCTCATTGCACGTTATCGCAAACGCTTGGTTGCAGTTGTTGCTGCTAAGGGTGGCCCAACCAGTTATTAGGTTTAGGGGGCAATCACTTTTTCACACAGGGCCATGATGGTTTGGATTTTTTTTCACCTTTAATAATAAACACCTTCATTTACAAATTGCATTTTGTGTTTACTTGTGTTGTCCTTGACTATTGTTTAAATTGGTTTGATGTTCCGAAACACTTAAGTGTGACAAACATGCAAAGGAACAGGAAATGAGGAAGGGGGCAAACACTTTTTCACACCACTGTAATGCATCAACACAATCTAAAATCTAGGCAGGAGTGCAACCATGTACGTGGAAGTATTGCAAGTTTGAGGGTTTCACTCTTATTCATTAAAGCTCAACAGGCACCTTAACAGCGATCTACATTTTACAACTGAATTAGCTTTTTCCTGTAGATTTATGATGGGAAGGGCATTTTTGCACAACTTGAACTTGTTTCCATAGGCAGTATAGCTAGAAAAAAATTTCATTCACTGCAAGGTGTTCTAATGATGATCTGAAATCTCCCCTCAGCTTATTATCAGATTGCCTTTTCCTCCTCTCCTTGCAGGTCTGGTGTCGCCTGGTCACTATAGCTCACAATTATTTTTATGTTACCAATTTCTTCTGGATGTTTGGTGAAGGATGCTATCTGCACACAGCCATCGTTTTGACGTACTCCACTGACAAGCTACGAAAATGGATGTTCATATGTATTGGCTGGTGTAAGTGACTGCTTTGTCCTGGAACAAGCAAAATACAACTCTTGTTGCCATTGTGACTTGCGTCTATTTTTCTTAATGTTGCTAACCTTTAGAATAGTTTTTTTTCTTGTTTTTACTATGTGTAATGGACTTTGATATTCTTTTACAAGAAAGTTTATTGGCAGTATTTATAGTACAAAGGGGTAATGAGTGCAAAAAGAGTACAAAAGGCTGTGACGTGAGTAAAGTGGATTCTAGATAAAGAAATGATTGGTTGCATCAATAAGGAACACAAAAATGAAAGTACATCAGGACTGTCAGGAGGTGTACTATAATACTAGCGAACAGAATCACTTACAGTATATAAAGGCATCAGTAGAGCTGAGGTCTCAGAATAAAGCCCATTGGTCAATGTGAAAAAACAAATGATAATAGGATGAACTGAAAAGGGCCATGCAAGAGGGAATATTTGGAAGAGAATTGGAGGTGTTTGAGAGGGGAGGGGGCAGGAAGAAGCAGAAAGGGGTTGAAACATAAGGAAAGGGAGGGAAAGGGGTCGGAGGAAAAAAGGGGGTCCCGGGGGCTTATAATGCTAAATATGTCAAATGGTAAGTAGAAGACTATCAAATCTGGGGGGGTTGGCATGCGATATCCAGGGGTGCCAAACTTGAAGGAATATGTCATGAGATTCCATTAGCCATCAGTTCTTCCTTAACCATTTTATCATTTACTCGGTTCTTCACCACCCTAAAACTCAGGGTGGGAGATTTCCAGGCTATTGCGATAGTGAGCTTAGTGGCGATAAAGATGTGGGCAACTAGCGTACGCTCGGTACGGAGAAGAGCGTTGATAGGTTTGTGAATAAAGACTCGTAAGGATTTTTCTGAATATTAGAATGAAATAGAGTATGTAGGAGTTTATAAACTCAGATCCATAATTTGCACACCATTGGATTGGTCCACCAAATATGTCATTGTACCTTCCTGGGACTAGAACTTTTTTATTTATTTTTTTATTCTGTCTTTCCAGGTATTCCATTTCCCATCATCGTGGCCTGGGCCATTGGCAAGCTATACTATGACAACGAGAAGTAAGGAGTTATGTTTGGGGTCAGAAGTGTAAAGATACATAACTTTTGTGGGTGAAGACAGAAATAGAGGAATGTATACATTACAAGGATTACTCTTTTATTTAATATGTTTTTGGTTATACTGTACAGGCAATCCAAATATGTTACAGTTTTTTTCCTGTATAATACTTATTTAATGGCTGTGTGCTTTCCACACATCCGTATTACCTGTTTAAAAAAGAAAATTTTCAGTTAGGAGTCTGGCTTTGGTTTTGAGGACAACAAACACAGGTTTTCCCTAAATACTATGCTACCCTAACATTATATATTTCTGATATGTGCCTGTTGTACCATGTATATGTACCATGGATAGGACATTAAGCACGTGCACTCAACTTCTTTGGTCGACCATGGCAAGACCTGAGTGGAACCTGTCCTGTTAAACCGCTGTATGGTCTTGGCCACCGTGCTGCAGCTCAGTTTCAGGGTCTTGGCAATCTTCTTATAGCCTAGGCCATCTTTATGTAGAGCAACAATTCTTTTTTCAGATCCTCAGAGAGTTCATTCCATGAGGTGCCATGTTGAACTTCCAGTGACCAGTATGAGAGAGTGAGAGCGATAACATCAAATTTAACACACCTGCTCCCAATTCACACCTGATACCTTGTAACACTAACGAGTCACGTGACATCGGGGAGGGAAAATGGCTAATTGGGCCCAATTTGGACATTTTCACTTAGGGGTGTACTCACTTTTGTTGCCAGCAGTTTGGACATAAATGGCTGTGTGTTCAGTTATTTTGAGGGGACAGCAAATTTACACTGTTATACAAGCTGTACACTCACTACTTTACATTGTAGCAAAGTGTAATTTCCTCAGTGTTGTCACATGAAAAGATAAAATATTTACTGAAATGTCAGGGGTGTACTCACTTTTGTGAGATACTGTATAAGCAAAATAAAATTACATATATGTCACTATATTTAACATAGAAGTTTTTGTTTTTCTAAATCCCCCCACCCCGTATTTCCTGTAATGGTGTTTAAGTATTTCCTGTAACCAACTGTGCCTCTTTCCCATACTTGTTATAGCGTGTCATGTCTCTTTACTGTCACTGTGGATATATATTTATACTTGCCAACATCTTCATCCTAGTCCTTGAGACACTGTCACCCACAGCACACACATATCAGGCCCTTATTCTTGGCGATCCTTCTGGGCAAGACGTGCCCCACGTTCGGTATCGTGGCTGGGCTCCATGAGTAGATGCAAGAAAAAAATGGCCTGACTCTGCATTTCATCACACACAAGCACACTAATGCTTATCTAAACTCCTCAGTAGTTCCTTAAAAGTTGTCTGTTCAATCCTATTTCTGTAGGATTTTGCGATGATCACTGTCAACCTCCAGCAGATGGCATTGTCATGAAAAACAAAACACAGAAAAAAGGCGCCACCAGGTTAAAATTGTTAGCATTTAATTCACAGAGGCAAGGTGCATATATCCACTTACATATGGTAAAAGGTGATTCAGCACAAAGGAGTCCTCTGGGGCGTCATATATGCACTGCGTCCGCCTGTTTTGTTCCAGTATGGTGTCCTGTCCAGCAGGATATCCTATAGTTGGTAACGCTGACTGGTCGGAGAGCGAGGCTTGGCTCCGGTCGGTTGATTCAAACAGGCGTCGGGCGTAATGACGTCACGGCTACGGCGACGGCGTTTCAGAGCATGCGCACATTGCTGCACCTCCTTCTCGGTAAAAAAGAGAGGTCTTGACAATCTTATTCTTTTTTCAGGAGGATCTTTTTTCTGTGTTTTGTTTTTCATGTATTTTGGAGTTTGCTTTCGACTCCCCGCTTTGAAGGCTGCCCTGGACTGTTAACTTGCTTGCATGCTACAGACAAAAGGTTTTGTTTCCATTTTTATATTTTAGCATACAGACTATGGACTCTATTTTTCATACTATGATAGCCATGCTAAACCACTATTAGATATAAGGGAAGTTTAAAATATTGATTATTGAGCAACAGCGCCATCTATATATATGTTCTTTTAGATGGCATTGTCACACTGCAGGCAAACTCCTTGACCAGGGTCAACATTAGGCCACAGCTTGCCTTTTGATCCCTCGATGATAGACAGTTTAGTCAGGCATTCCTATCACCATCTCCAACAGAATTCTGGGGTTATTTTATCTGCATCTATACCCTCATAAACCGTAGCAGGAGGCCATACATGAACATTTTCCCAGCAGATGGATCCTTTACTTGTGAAATCCTGATATAAACACCCTGATGTGTAAAACTGTTTTTCAGATTTCAAAGCTGTTTTAGGTTGTGTCCTCAGATGTCTAATCGATACCCAAAATAGATGTTGAACAACATCCTTTAATCTTCAGCATATTACAATCCCCCAAAATGTTAAGAGCCCCATTATGGCTATCATAAAAATCGCAGTGCAATTCCTCCCACCACTATTATTATATTTAAGCGCAATAATGGATTTGGGAGAGAGGGGCCTTATATACAACACCCTCAACCATGATTTATTGGCACCACATCCCTTTGGATACATTTTTAAAAAACAAGAAACCCTAGAAACCCTAACACACACACAAAAAAAAACTTTTATGGGATTTTACCTGTACCAAAACCAGTTTACCTAAAAAGCAGTTAACTTTTATCAAATACCTACATATCTAAGAAATAGAAAAAGAAAGTGTTCCCAATCCCTATTTTGTTCCTTCCCTGTTTACGTCAGCTTCCCTCCATTTTTATATATTGTATTATAGAATAGGTTGTTGGTTTGGTTTTGTTTTACTGTCTCGTTTATTTTCCATTTGCTTTCCTTTTGGTTTGGTATTGGATAGGTGTTGTGTGCATGATTAAACTTTATTTTAATATTACTTAGCCTGAGTTTCCCAAGTACAACTACACTGAACTGGTTCTCCCTGCTGCTGCTGGACTTGTGTGCTGAGAATCTTGAAGGGGAACCCCGCCAAAATGTAAAACATTTAGCGTGAGGTTCCCCCCAAGACGATACCAGACCCTTTGGTCTGGTATGGAAGGGGGGTATGGAAAGTAAAGTTAAAAATTTAATTATGGTCATATGGCGGCACAGTGGTGTAGTGGTTAGCACTCTCACCTAGCAGTAAGAAGGGTCGCTGGTTCGAATCCCAACCACAACACTTCCTGCCTGGAGTTTGCATGTTCTCCCTGTGCCTGTGTGGGTTTCCTTCGGGTACTCCGGTTTCCTCCCACAATCCAAAGACATGCAGGTAGGTTAATTGGCTTCTGTCCAAAAATTGGCCCTAGTATATGAATGGGGACCTTGGATTGTGGGCTCCTTGAGGGTAGGAACTGATGTGAGTGTGCAATGTACAGGGATGGGGACAATTGTAGACACTCGCTCAGGTTGAACTGGATGGACTGATGTCTTTATTCAACCTTACTAACTATGAAACTATGAAAGTATGTCACACATTAAACATGGTCACTTATTACACAATTGTAATGCAAGTTCAGGTCACTTCTTGATTGTCATAATGTTTGATCTACTCTAATGTTTGATCTACTCCAGGTGCTGGTTTGGGAAGAAGGCCGGAGTGTACACAGATTTTATTTATCAAGGTCCCGTCATTCTGGTATTGCTGGTAAGGACATAATCTGATCTCATGGGCTGCAATAAACTTTATGAATAAAGGGCCAGTTTATCGTCCTTCGACTTTGAGGGTGGCTGGACTGTGGCCAGTGTGTGTAGAAAATGCCCTGGCATCAATGGGTGTAAAGAATGCCCCATCATTGGTATTAGTGGGAGAAATATTGGACCATTGTTGGTATTAGGGGACGAAAGAGTGCCTTATCATTGGTGTCATTGGGAGTACTAGTGCCCCATTGTTTGTATCAGGGGGTCGAGTGGTGCCCCATCACCAGTGTCAGTGGGAGAAATAGTAGCTCATTGTTGGCATCAAGGCAATGAATAGTGCCCCATCATTGGTGTCAGTGGAAAGAATAGGGCCCTGCAGTTAGTGCCAGTGGGGGGGAGACCATCATTGGTGTCACTGGGAAAAATAGTACCTCATTGTTGGGTTCAGTGGAAGGAATAGTGTCCTATTGTTGGTATCAGTGACAGGTATTATGCCCCATTGTTGGTGTAGAAGGAATAGTGTCTTGTATCAAGGGGAGGAATAATGTCCCGAGCTCCTGATAAAGGCAAGCAAGGGACCATATCTGGCCCCCGGGCTGTATTTTGGAGCTCACTGATGTACAGTCAGAGCTGGTTCCATTTGTATAAAAATGTATAAAAAATATTGAAGGGGTTCTTGGATCTTGCAGTCTAAAGCCAGCAGACTCACACACTATCACTGCCCACTGGGACTGAAAAGCAACATAGCAGTCCCTACTTATGGAAATGTGCAGAGTTTTCGAGGCTCAATAAAGCAGTAGCATAGTAACAATATGGATGTGAGCTCATTCTTCTATAATTCTGTTGTTGGGAGAAGATGCAAATAGGGTGTGAATTAAACTAAAACCTTCAAATAACCCACATGCTTATTGTGCACTTCATCATTTTACAGGTATTTGATGTTTTAAATCTAACAATATTCCCTTTTTTTTTCTTAGATAAACTTTATATTTTTATTTAACATTGTGAGGATTCTGATGACAAAGCTCCGAGCCTCTACTACTTCAGAGACCATCCAGTACAGGTAAGTTATCCCTTTTGAATATGTTTTATCTTTTCGCTCTTTCTATTTGTTTTCTTACACTCTAGGCCAGTGATGGCGAACCTTGGCACCCCAGATGTTTTGGAACTACATTTCCCATGATGCTCATGCACTCTAGTGCAGTGTAGTTGAGCATTATGTTGAAATGTAGTTCCAAAACATCTGGGTGCCAAGGTTCGCCATTACTGCTCTAGGCTGTCTTTGCCTTCTTGAGTATCCCTGTTCATTTTTCTTCATTGCCTTCCAGGAAAGCAGTAAAGGCGACTTTGGTTCTGCTGCCTCTTCTGGGAATCACCTACATGCTTTTCTTTGTCACTCCAGGAGAAGATGAAGTCTCGCGAATTGTCTTCATCTATTTCAATTCATTCTTGCAGTCCTTCCAGGTAGGAAAGGGAATTTGACCAGTATTGAGTATATATATATATTGGGATATTTTGGGGTCTGGATCACTAGCCCACTGTGTCTTTGTAAAATGAACAAATTTTTATTTCTCCAAAACCGTCAAACATAACTGGTTTAAGGCTGGGTTCACATATGAGCACGCATCGGCTCATCAGCAGGAGTCAGGTGCGTCCTCGTTCAAAGTTTCAGGTCCGATTTCAGCCCCAATCGCATCGGAGCTGCTGCGGAGATATGTGAACCGGCTCCATAGAAAACCGGTCACAATCTCCTACTGTGCGAATTGGATACAGGGAAATCCACATCCAATTCGCACTGGTGTGAACCCAACCTCAAACAGAATTTCAGGTTTCCGCAAACATGAACTTGTTCAACAACAGGGTTAAAATATGTGCCTCATCCAGGGGTCCAGTTCACAAATAGCCCAGCAGGATCTTAGCAGCCAAACAACCCACCATACCTAATCCAAAACATTATAATGGGACAGAACTGCTCTCTGTTAGTTGAACTGTGGGACTATGTAAGCAGAGTACTCTCTGAATGACTTGACATTTCTGTTCCCTTTGAGGGGCTGGAGGGTCTCTCCCACCCAAGATCTCTCAGAGCCTCTGAATTCCGAGACCTATATCCAGGGCCAGTGCTACCACTAGGCAAACTAGGCAGCCGCCTAGGGTGCCCTGCCTTGCATCCTAGGGCGCCCAGCCATATGTTTTCCTACTCTCTTCTCTATGCAGCAAGCAACTAATTCTCAGCATCAGCAAGCAGCCGCCACTCCGTTCGCACATAGTGTCAGAGGCGGAGGACTGTGTCTCTGTCCCAACTTCTGAATGATTGGAAGCAAGCAAACATTCATTGATGGGCGCTGGTAGGCTGCATTTGATAAGCGCTGGTGAGGCTGCATTATATGGGTGCTGGTAGGCTGGATTGATGGGTGCTGGTGATGCTGCATTTGATAGGGGCTGGTGGGCTGCATTTGATGGGCGCTGGTGAGGCTGCATTTGATGGGCGCTGGTGAGGCTGCATTTGATGGGCGCTGGTGAGGCTGCATTTGATGGGCGCTGGTGGGCTGCATTTGATGGGTGCTTCATTAAAAAGGTGGGGTTTATATGGGCAGGGGAAATGGGGTGGAGTCAGGGCTGGAGCCAAGGGGGAGGCACAATTAGGTTTCGCCTAGGGTGTCGAAAAACCTTGCACCAGCCTTGCCTATATCAGGACTTAATAATCCTGGAAAACGTCAAACCAGTTTTTGCTTTTAATCTGATCACCCTGGAACCCCTCACCCTGCACGGGTGAGAATCCATGAGTACTCAACTGCTTCTTTGGTGGCTTCTCTTAAAGAGGAAGTAAACTCTGATGGGTTTACGTCCTCTTTGTTTCCCATAGTAGTCCATTATGTGTCACTTACCTGACACAGGAGCCAGCGAAGTCACCGCTGTCCCCTCTTCCATGGAGCGTCCATCTTCTTTCCGGGTATCGCGGTTCCGGCGCTGTGACTGGCCGGAGCCGCAATGACGTCACTCCCACAAATGCGTACGGGAGCCGCCACTAACGGCATATCGCCATTTGCAGCAGCAAGCTCAGTGCGCCTGCACGCCGATGTTATGGCGCATGCATCCTTGACAGCGGTGCCTGTCTTTTTGCAAATATCTCCTAAACCGTGTAGGTTTAGGAGATATTTCTTGGACCTACAGGTAAAGCCCCATACACACGGTCGGACAATCCGCTGACCAGGTCGGTCGGATCCTGTCCATCATACTTTGTCTGATGTTGGTTTTGCGTACACACGGTGTGACAAAGTTGTCGGAAAATCCGATCATTCTGAACGTGGTGACGTTTGTTGCCTACGACGGGACTACGTAGAGGCTAGTAGCCAATAGCTTTGGTCTTGTAATGTGATCTGAGCATGCGTAGCACTTTGTCCGGTCGGACAACCGTACACACGATCGGATTTGGTGTGATCGGACCGCGTTGTCGGCAAATCTTTCCAGCAGGAGATAAGACTTTGTCCGTCGGACAATCCAACGTACACTGTCCGATGGTGCATACACACGGTCTGATTTTTCAACAACATTGTCCGATCGGACAGAATCCATGAAAAAGTCCGACCGTGTGTATGGGGCTTAAGCCTTAATCTAGGCTTACCTGTAGGTCAAAGTGGTCTGTAAGGGTTTACAACCACTTTAAAGGGACTACAACCCAAAGCATGGTGACATATATCTACCACCCAGGACCCTTCCCTGTTGTCCCGCACAATATGTGTGTATACAGTATCTCAAAAAAGTGAGTACACCCCTCACATTTTTGTAAATATTGTATTATTATTATTGGGGCACGTCTTTCCCAGAAGTATTGCCAAGAATAAGGGCCTGATATGTGTGTGCTGTGGGTGAGGGTGACAGTGTCTCAAGGACTAGGATGAAAATGTTGGCAAGTATAAATATATATCCACAGTGACAGTAAAGAGACATGACACGCTATACCAAGTAAGGGAAAGAGGCACAGTCGGTTACAGGAAATAGGGGGATTTGGAAAAACAAAAAATTTTAAATATAGTGACATATATGTAATTTTATTTTGCTTATACAGTATCTCACAAAAGTGAGTACACCCCTTACATCTTTGTAAATATTTTATTTTATCTTTTTATGTGACAAGAAATTACACTTTGCTACAATGTAAAGTAGTGAGTGTACAGCTTGTATAACAGTGTAAATTTGCTGTCCCCTCAAAATAACTTAACACACAGCCATTAATGTCTAAACCGCTTGCAACAAAAGTGAGTACACCCCTAGGTGAAAATTTCCAAATTGGGCCCAATTTGCCATTTTCCCTCCCCTGTGTCATGTGACTTGTTATGCCGCGTACACACGAAGGGACTATCCCGCGGGATTATCCGCTGGACTCAAGTTCACCGGACAATCCCCTCGTGTGTGGGCGCCGGCGGACTTTTTGGCGCCAAAAGTCCGGCGGACTAGGTTTTAAGTTTTGTTTTAAAATTGTCCGCTGGACTTGGCAGTCCGGCGGACAATCTGGCAGTCCGGCGGACAATCCCGCCGTTAATATGCTAGTCCGCCGGACTTTTGAAATGAATGGACTTGCCGCTCATCGGAAAGTCCGTTCATTTAGCACGTGACTTCAGGTAGACGGAGCTAGCGAAGGCAGTGAATGCCGCCGCGCTAGCCCCGTCACCTGGCATGGATTTAAAGGGACTCCCCACGCCGAAAAACGGCGTGGGGGTCCCCCCCAAATCCATCTCAGACCCTTATCCGAGCACGCAGCCCGGCAGGCCAGGAAAGGGGTGGGGACGAGCGAGCGCCCCCCCTCCTGAGCCGTACCAGGCCGCGTACCCTCAACATGGGGGGTGCCCTGGGGAAAGGGGGGCCGTGCGGCCCCCCCACCCCAAAGCACCTTGTCCCCATGTTGATGAGGACAAGGGCCTCTTCCCGACAACCCTGGCCGTTGGTTGTCGGGGTCTGCGGGCGGGGGCTTATCGGAATCTGGGAGCCCCCTTTTATAAGGGGGCTCTCAGATCCCGGCCCCCCACCCTATGTGAATGAGTATGGGGTACGATGTACCCCTACCCATTCACCTAAGGTGTAAAATGTAAAGTAAAAAAACACACAATTTTGAAAAAATATTTTATTGCACTGCTCCGGGGGTCTTCTTCCGTCTTGGGGGTCTTCTCGCCAGACTCCTCCGCTCTCTTCTGCTCTTTTACCTAGCTCTTTCACAAGCGGAGGGGGCCGGCTACCTTCTTCGTCGTCGACGCCGTCGTCTGGGGGTCTCGATCCGCCTTCGGGGGTCTTCCGGGGTCTCTTCTGTTCTTGCCACGGTCGTCGTTTTCCGCGCCGCCGGCGCCGCCTTCTTCTTCTTCTTCTTCTTCTTCTTCTTCCGATGTTGACCCGTCGCTCTCTCTGGCCGGAATGCCAGAGCCGCGCTGTGCTGGGACTTATATAGGGACAAGGGGACAGGGTCACATGCTCATGTCACATGGTGACCCCGCCCCCTTGTGATGTCACAGTCCCGGAGGATGCTGGGACTGTGACATCACAGGGGGGCGGGGTCACCATGTGACATGAGCATGTGACCCTGTCCCCTTGTCCCTATATAAGTCCCAGCACAGCGCGGCTCTGGCATTCCGGCCAGAGAGAGCGACGGGTCAACATCGGAAGAAGAAGAAGAAGAAGGCGGTGCCGGCGGCGTGGAAAACGACGACCGCGGCAAGAACAGAAGAGACCCCGGAAGACCCCCGAAGGCGGATCGAGACCCCCAGACGACGGCGTCGACGACGAAGAAGGTAGCTGGCCTCCTCCGCTCGTGAAAGAGCTAGGTAAAAGAGCAGAAGAGAGCGGAGGAGTCCGGCGAGAAGACCCCCAAGACGGAAGAGGACCCCCGGAGCAGTGCAATAAAATATTTTTTTCAAAATTGTGTGTTTTTTTACTTTACATTTTACACCTTAGGTGAATGGGTAGGGGTACATCGTACCCCATACTCATTCACATAGGGTGGAGGGCCGGGATCTGAGGGCCCCCTTATAAAAGGGGGCTCCCAGAT
Source organism: Lithobates sylvaticus (assembly GCA_028564925.1). Lineage (NCBI taxonomy): Eukaryota > Metazoa > Chordata > Amphibia > Anura > Ranidae > Lithobates > Lithobates sylvaticus. The sequence goes on along the minus strand of CM053037.1, from coordinate 32,973,492 downwards.
TCCGATAAGCCCCTGCCCGCAGACCCCGACAACCAACGGCCAGGGTTGTCGGGAAGAGGCCCTTGTCCTCATCAACATGGGGACAAGGTGCTTTGGGGTGGGGGGGCCGCACGGCCCCCACTTTCCCCAGGGCACCCCCCCATGTTGAGGGCACGAGGCCTGGTACGGCTCAGGAGGGGGGGCGCTCGCTTGTCCCCACCCCTTTCCTGGCCTGCCGGGCTGCGTGCTCGGATAAGGGTCTGAGATGGATTTGATGGGGCCCCCACGCCGTTTTTTCGGCGTGGGGAGTCCCTTTAAATACATGCCAGGTGACGGGGCTAGCGCGGCGGCATTCACTGCCTTCGCTAGCTCCGTCTACCTGCAGTTACGTTCTAAATGAACGGACTGCTCCGTGTGTGGGCAAGTCCGTTAATTTTCAAAAGTCCCGCGGACTTTGTCCAGCGGATTGTCCGCCGGAGAAGTCCGGGCGTGTGTGGGCAAGTCACACGCTCGGAAGTCCGGGCGTGTGTGGGGAAGTCCCGCCGGACTAGGTCCAGCGGACAATCCGCCGGACTAGGTCCGGCGGACAAAGTCCGAACGTGTGTACGCGGCATTAGTGTTACAAGGTTTCAGGTGTGAATGGGGAGCAGGTGTGTTAAATTTGATATCGCTCTCACTCTCTCATACTGGTCACTGGAAGTTCAACATGGCACCTCATGGAACGAACTCTCTGAGGGTCTGAAAAAAGAATTGTTGCTCTATATAAAGATGGCCTAGGCTATAAGAGGATTGCCAAGACCCTGAAACTGAGCTGCAGCACGGTGGCCAAGACCATACAGCGGTTTAACAGGACAGGTTCCACTCAGAACAGGCCTCGTCATGGTCGACCAAAGAAGTTGAGTGCACGTGCTTAACGTCCTATCCAGAGGTTGTCTTTGGGAAATAGACGTATGAGTGCTGCCAGCATTGCTGCAGAGGTTGAAGGGGTGGGAGGTCAGCCTGTCAATGCTTAGACCATACACACTGCATCAAATTGGTCTGCATGGCTGTCATCCCAGAAGGAAGCCTCTTCTAAAGATGATGCAAAAAGAAGCCTGAAAACAGTTTGCTGAAGACAAGCAGACTAAGGACATGGATTACTGGAACCATGTTCTGTCGTCTGAGACCAAGATAAACTTATTTTGTTCAGATGGTGTCAAGTGTGAGTGGCACCTAATAGAATACACCTGCAGTAGGATTTAACATGTGTGTAATTGTCAGACATATCGCAAGGTACCATTGACTGTTACTAAAAATAGGTGGCCTTATTACTACTGTTTTATTTTCACTGAGTGAGGGTCTGGAAGGAGGAGGAGAGAGTCAACGCTGAAGTAATGTAAATAGTTTATTTTATTTTTTTGTGTGGCCCGTTGGGTCTTGTGTATACTTGTTGTGTTTAAAGCAATAAATAAAACTTAAAAAAAAAAAAAGTGTGTGTGGCAGTAACCAGGTGAGGAGTACAAAGACAAGTGGGTCTTGCCTACAGTCAAGCATGGTGGTGGGAGTGTTATGGCCTAAGGCTGCATGAGTGCTGCCGGCACTGGGGAGCTACAGTTCATTAAGGGAACCATGAATGCCAACATGTACTGTGACATACTGAAGCCGAGCATGATCCCCTCCCTTCGGAGACTGGGCCACAGGACAGTATTCCAACATGATAACGACCCCAAACACACTTTCAAGACGACCACTGCCCTGCTAAAGAAGCTGAGGGTAAAGGTGATGGACTGGCCAAGATAAACTTATTTGGTTCAGATGGTGTCAAGCGTGTGTGACGGCCACCAGGTGAGTAGTACAAAGACAAGCTTGTCTTGCTTACAATCAAGCATGTTGGTGGGAGTGTCATGGTCTGGGGCTGCATGAGTGCTGCCGGCATTGGGGAGCTACAGTTCATTGAGGGAACCATGAAAGCCATCGTGTACTGTTGCATACAGAAGCAGAGCATGATCCCCTCCCTTCGGAGACTGGGCCGCAGGGCAGTATTCCAACATAACCACCCCAAACACCTCCAAGATGACCACTGCCTTGCTAAAGAAGCTGAGAGTAAAAGTGATGGACTGGCCAAGCATGTCTCCAGACCTAAACCCTATTGAGCACCTGTGGGGCATCCTCAAATGGAAGGTGGAGGAGCGCAAGGTCTCTAACATCCACCAGCTCCGTGATGTCGTCATGGAGGAGTGGAAGAGGACTCCAGTGGCAACCTGTGAAGCTCTGGTGAACTTCATGCCCAAGAGGGTTATGGCAGTGCTTGAAAATAATGATGGCCACACAAAATATTGACACGTTGGGCCCAATTTGGAAATTTTTACTTAGGGGTGTACTCACTTTTGTTGCCAGCGGTTTAGACATTAATGGCTGTGTGTTGAGTTATTTTGAGGGGACAGCAAATTTACACTGTTATACAAGCTGCACACTCACTACATTACATTGTAGCAAAGTGTCATTTCTTCAGTGTTGTCACATGAAAAGATATAATAAAATATTTACAAAAATGTGAGGGGTGTACTCACTATTGTGAGATACTGTATATATGTTTTTGTGTATCATCTTACTGTTTGTGGTCTTCTTACTCCTTTGAGAGGCACTAGTGCATCTGTTCAGTTTCAGGAATTAAGCAGGCCATACATGTGATGATTTGCAGTCATTTGCAATCACTTCCTGTCCACCAAAAATTACACATTGTTGGGCTATGGCTACAACCTGTTGGTAATTCTTTCTGTTTCTTTCTTTAGGGATTTTTTGTTTCAGTCTTCTACTGTTTCCTAAACAGCGAGGTATGTGTATTTGAATTATTTTAGCACTGTAGTGTTCTGTCTTCTAGCTTGTTTCCGGACTACAACTAGTACATCAATGAGACTACAAGCAGATTTCAGCTAAATGCACTGTTAAAATAGATACATATTTGCAAACTTTTTCCTATAAAATAATTTGGAATTCTGTTCGGACATCATTGTTATTTATGCACCACAGCCATGCTATAGAAAGGTGACACCACTGCTTCCTGTTTCAGCTTTCCATCTTCCAGCATCATCTTCTAGTTAACTGAACAAGCAGTCAGCTTTTCTATCTCTATTAGCCTATATTCACATGGTTAAACAGGATGTAGCACCCTCCTAGTTAGGCTGCTAGGCAAATTTTGTTTTTGTCTCCTACTGTAGCCAGGGGAGCAATGATTTTTTATAACGGGTTGCTTGGGACTGTACTGGCTCCCCAATTCCTGGGGAGGTGTGCCCAGATGGCACATTGGTGGGACAGATGAGCAGGGGGAACAGAGGTGGGGCAGAAGAGCAGGGGTATACAGAGATGAGAAAGAAGAGCGGGGGGGTTCAGTGTTGAGACAGAAGAGCAAGGGGGTTCAGTGCTAAGACAGAAGAGCAGGGGGGTACATCGGTGGGAGAGATGAGAATGGGGGTACAGTGGTTGGCCAGATGTGCAGGAGGTACAGTGGTGGGAGAGATGAGAAGGGGATTCAACGGTCAGACAGAAGAGGAGGGGGGTACAGTGATGGAGCAGATGAGCAGGGAGTTACAGTGGTGGGACAGATGAACAGGGGGGGATTTCGTTTTGGGCCAGATGAGAAGGGGGTTACAGTGGTGGGACAGATAAGCAGAGCAGGGGGGTTCACTGTTGGGACCATGGGCGTCCGCAGGTAGGGGCAAGGGGGGTCAAGTGCCCCCCCCCCCTGGAATCAGGGATCTGATCTTAAATTCAGCACAGTTGTGTCTCTGTCGAGGTGCCGAGGTGCCAGTGGGGTGACACCATTAAGGTGCTGTCAAGTGTAGTGTGACTTTGGGCTCTTTTCCCTGCTCAGTCCAGCAGAGAAGAGACGGCGGCTCTCACCAGGTTCCCCACCCAGCTTCCTGCCCTGCTCCGTTCCATCCCTATTGGCCATAACTGAGGGCCAATCAAAGGCGACTAGGAGAGGCAAGCTTTATGGGACAGGTAGTCCCAAAAGATTGGCGGCTCCATTTTCCACAGGGAGGAGGCTACAGCTCGATCAAGAGAGAGATTGAGAGACTGCAGCCTGGAAAGAAGCTGAGGGAGAGAGTGCTACAGGACGAGGAGTGTGCTGGGCGGAAGCCAGAGAGAGAGCCTGCCAGGGCCACAAAGGAGAGCCACACTGCCCAGCGCCACCAGAGAGAGAAAGACTGAGCCACTACCAGGGTACAGACATGCTACACTACTGACCAGTGTCGCCCCCCGGGAACCCAGAGTGAACGATCATCCAGCCGGAGTGATCACTGCTGTAGTTTTGCTGGATCTGGTAAGAGGGCCTGTTGGCCATTACCCATTACTTATCCTAGGGACTGTGCTACGTCTGCAGACTCTGACCATAATAATGTGATAATGACATTGTCGAAAAGGGGCGGTGCATGGGTGACCCTAAAATTATGCCCCCCCCCCCCTGAAAAAAGTTCTGCGGACGCCCATGGTTGGGACAGATGAAAAGGAGGTTCAGCGGTGGGACAGAAAAGCAGGGGGTACAGCAGTAGGGCAGATTTGAAAGGAGGTGCATTGGTGGGACAAATGAGATAAGGGGTTACAGTGGTGGGGTAGAAGAGCAGGGGGATACAGAGGTGAGACAGATGTGCGCAGGTACAGTGGTGGGGCACATGAGCAGATGGGTTTAGTGTTATGGACAGGTGAGAAGGTGGTTCAGCGGTGAGATAGAGTGTGGGTGTACAGTGGTGGGGCAGAGGTACAGGGTGGTACAGTGGTGGGGCAGATGTGCAGGGGGTTACAGTGGTGGGACAGATGAGTAGGGGGGGTACAGTGATCTGAGGACTGAAGTTGCAAGAATTGGGGCTGATCTGAGGCGTGAGTGCAGGATGTTAATTTGTCACTATTACTCAAGTAGTTTACAGCATTTACTTTATAAAAAATAATTTTCGTGATTGAGAGTGTGAAGTTGACATTTTTTGGTTATAAAGTCGGCATGCTCAATTTCTTTGAAAACATTTTTTGGCACACTGCGCTCAAAAGTTTGCCTACCCCTGCTCTAGACTAATCACTGAGCCGGAGTGGATAGACATTTACTGTGTGCCTGGCTGCCTCTACACTGTAGTAGGAAAGAACCTGGTAATATCTGCGGCCCTTGCGGGGGTGGCGCTACAGGGGGAATACCACCTCTGAAAAAGCCTACTAAACCAAACTACTAAGTACAGACATCTATGTTGGTTTGGCATTGGTCCATGTATCATTGACTGAAATGTTTCATGTAACATCCCTTATTCTTCCTCTTTTTCATGTGCAACTTCTTCTAAGTAACACAGGGGCAGGTTGAGCTGAACATAGTATTATCAAAGGTGTTTAGTGTTAGGGTTTTAATCTTATTCTGTCCCATTTTACATAAAACAGTAATGATCATGTGATAATTAAATCAAAACTTGTATGTGAAAAGATCTCCTAACGAGTAATTATGTAATTCCATTTCCAGGTGCGCTCAGCAGTCAGAAAGAGATGGCATCGTTGGCAGGACAAGCACTCTATCCGAGCTCGTGTTGCACGTGCAATGTCCATTCCCACTTCACCTACACGGGTTAGCTTCCATAGCATCAAGCAATCTTCTGCTATCTAACCCACGACTTCCTGAATGGCTCCTCTAGAGCTTACCACCCAACCCTATAATGAGAGGTTGTAGAGGCTCCAAAATCGAGAATGGTCACTAAACTGAACAGTAACTGAGAGACCACATTCCTTGTGTCCAACTAATTGTATTTCGACAATCAGAAAAAAAAAAAAGATGATGGAAAGGAGAAACCGAACTTTCCGCCTTAGTGCAATATTGGCAACTGCTAGATTTGAACTGCTAGGGGACTAATGCAGAGACAGAAAACCACTAAAGCAGAGAAACCAATAGATAGAACACAGCACAATCCATAAACTTGTTCTGATATATCACCAGCCACAACCAAACAATTGCTGAGAATGTGCATCTAGGCTACCTAGCCAATCCTCTGTGCCTCAACGTGGAAAATGACCGGCACCAGGCTTTTTCATTGGTGATAAGAAAGTTACCTAACACTTTGTGAATCATTCTATATACTCATTTTCTACACAGACTACGAGCACAAATATCTGTGCCGATGAAGGTGGCTCTTCAGTTCAGGTCACACGTACCCTAGCAATGAATATAGTGCCATGTGATTGTATATCAAGGGGACCAAATGAACCAATGAAATGTATGCAGTGGCCTTCTAGTCAAGTTGGCTGGACAACATTGTGGAAGATGATTTACTTGACTCAGGAGTAAAGTGGACAAGGCCTGACCTATTAATCAAGTGGCACTGGTCTTACTCGCTTTGTTGCCTGGCTTTGTAATAAGACCGTAATTGTAACGCAGCTAGGGCAAGCCTGAAGAAAACAATGTGTATGTTTAAATCCATCAAATCAGTATGCTGGGTCATAACAATTCTATATTAAGTGCGAATTTGTACAAAGAGATTCTATGTGTGAATGTTCTAACATTGGACCTTATGAAAGCCTGACTGGGTCAGTAAAAAAAAAAAAAAGTGCCACTGTGGACCGGATCTGCAACCCAAATAGCTTTGTGCTATAGACATTTTTGCTGCACATATATATGTTAGAGTGTTGCACTAAAATATAAAAAATGTCTTTATATATTGTCACGCTACACAAATAAATCCTTAAAATGGTGATGAAAATTGTCTACTAATGTGTGCCACAGCTGCTTCTCTGAAACAAGTTTCAATCAGATGTAAGGGTCGAGAATGGATTATGTCAGGCTTCTCAGATAGGGTTATGATGGAGGCAAATTGCCCTTTGTCAAATTTTGTATTATTTCAGAATGCAATAATGTACAAATAGCAGGTATGTTTATGAAGTAGGAAAAACTGAGCAGAAATTATATAAATTATACCAAAATGTGGAACTGGTGGCCAATAAGATTTTAATGTTCTAATGAAAGACAGTGTCACGATCAGGGGTCAGGCTCGAAGACCAGTTGCTATAGCAGTAGCAGAACTAATACCAACCAGCGGGATAGGTACACAGGCAATCAACCTGGTGCATGACGTGGGTTCACCTGAGGTGCACAGTCTAAGTACTAACCAGTGTTCACTAGAGCTCCTGATGGTGGAGATGGATTTTGCTGTGTTAGCACCAGGTTGCGGTCCTTAGGATCACCCCACCAGGAGGTGAGCAAGCTGGGGTCCAGTAGCGCATAAGAAGTTATGGGTCAGGGACAGAAGCGTAGTCAGTAAACAAGCCAATAGGTCAGTAATGAGTAGTTGCAGGTTGGGATCAGGCAGAAGCATTGTCGAGGAACAAGCTAAGGGTTGTTAACGGGTGGTAGCAAAATATGGATGGCAGCAGGGAAGACAGGAGCGAGATACTGGCTGGAGAGAATACAATAATCTGGCAAACAGGAAGTGCAGAGACTTGGCTTAAATCGGGAAGTTCATGGGAGGAGCAAAGAGTTCAAGACAAACAAGTTTCAAGACAGGATAAGTCAAGAAATTGTCTTGGGAACTGTCCACCATTCCAGGTGGCTCAGAAAGAAGAGACATTGATTGACACAGCAGAGGTTTCGTGTTCAAATTCAGGTCCTGACAGACTGAATATGATTGGCTGTGTGATAATAAGATACCCTGCAAAGTTTTGTCTCTACCCATCTTCTCCTATTCTGTACATTGGTCAGCCTCTTACAGATATGGACAACTCCAAAACATATTACATGAAATGGTATAAAAAAAATTTAAATCCAAAAGCTGGTATAAGTTTACAAGCCTTTATGTTCTGTCTGGTGTTCTCCTTTTATGAGATTCTTTTGTGATATTATTTAGTCATTGTAAAAAGACAATAGAGGGGGTACTGCAACTGTGGAGAAAAAGAGGACTAACTGAATTATACTGCTAATCAGTTTAAAGTGGTGTTTCCCCCCCAAAAAAAGAAAAAAAAAGCTTAAAATTCCCAAAAAATAATTGGGAAAAAATAATTGGAATTCTTTTTAAACTCACCTCTAAATGCCTGTTGCTAGGGGGTCCCTTGTAGTCTGCCTCTTTCATTGCCCGGGCTGGTGACATCACTTCCCCTTGGCGCAGTCAGTCATCTGGGACACGTAACAGGTCCCAGATGACTGCGTGGCGTATCATGGAGCGTGGCACTGCTCGCGCAAGCGCAGTGGGTGCCCGGCTGTGAAGTCACAGCCGGGAGCCCACAGTAAGAATGCCGGTGCTGCTGAGCGGAGTGGGGAACGAGCGGGGCTTCATTCCCCCGCATCACTGGACCCTGGGACAGGTAAGTGTCCGATTATTAAAGGTCAGCAGCTGCAGTATTTGTAGCTGCTGACTTTTAAAAAATTTTTTTTAAGGGGCACCTCACTTTAAGTTGGCTGGTAGATATACCCCCTCTCCCCCCTTTTCTTGCTGTGAAGTTTGATTGGCCTGTAGTAGAATTTGCACCAGTTAGGGGAAAAGCATGTAGGCAAGATGTTCTGGTTAAACATCAGGGTCCTTGATGACCAGCTTGACTTTACTTAGACTCATTACACTCAGCAGGTGAGTTGACACCCTAAACCAGGGGTAGGGAGCCTCGGCTCTCCAGCTGTTTTGAAACTACAAATCCCATCACGCCTCTGCCTCTAAGAGTCATGCCTGTGATTGTTAGGGTCTTCCAATGTCTCATGGGACTTGCCGTTTCAAAACAGCTGGAGAGCCGAGGTTCCCTACCCCTGCCCTAAACATAAGTAAGGAAGCACCATCTTGGTAGGGGTAATGGTATGAATGCATAGGTTTTATTTGACTCTTTACAATACCTAACACAGAGCAGACAACTTAATTGTAGGGCGCTCCAATTAACAGACAAATTCCTGGTTTCCAGGTCTGCCATCCCCTCCTACCTTCTGCATCTTGCTATTGGCTAGTGAGACCACTCACATTGGTGGGGCAATGGTATGGCGCAGGAGGTTCAAGGGAGTAAGCAGAACCCGACAACCACATGACCGGTAGTCTGTCAGAGCTTTACCACTTTGGGGGATATAAGCTACTGTATTTATTGGCGTATAACACTCACTTTTTCACCCCGAAAATCGGGTGCAAATAGTGTGTGCGTGTTATACGCCGATACTGCAATTTGGGCTGCCTAGGAGGAAACAGGGAGGGGGAGGGACGAGCGCCATCAGTTTACATACAGTGAGAATCTCCTGTTTACTCTGTAATTTACTCTGTTACAGAGTTACTCTGTAACAGGAAGTCCAGTCTCCTGGGCCGCCATTGGACCAGTGTTCTGTCTATCATACAAGCCGGTCCAGGAGGCAGGGCTTTGTATTAAAGAGGCCTCCGAGTAAACAGGAGATTCTCGCTGTATGTAATCTGACGGCGCTTGTCCCGCCCCCCTCTCTGTCCCCTCTGAGTCAGCAGTAATCTGAGGTGAGGCTGCAGATGGGCATTGATCAGGCTGCATTTATGGCAATGGTGAGGCTGCATATGGGCATTGATCAAGCTGCATTGATGGGCAATTGTGAGGCTGTAGATGGGCATTGATCAAGCTGCATTGATGGGCAATTGTGAGGCTGTAGATGGGCATTGATCAGGCTGCATTGATGGGCAATTGTGAGGCTGCAGATGGGCATTGATCAGGCTGCATTGATGGGTACTTGTGAGGCTGCAGATGGGCACTGATCAAGCTGCAGTGATGGGCAATTGTGAGGCTGCAGATGGCCATTGATCAAGCTGCATTGATGGGCACTTGTGAGGCTGCGGATGGGCATTGATCAAGCTGCAGTGGTGGGCAATTGTGAGGCTGCAGATGGCATTGATCAGGCTGCAGATGGGCAATGGTGAAGCTGCAATGATGGGCACTGACCCTTATTTTGCTTCAAAAGTTTTTTTTTCTGAAACTTCCCTCCTAAAATGAAGGTGCGTGTTATACGCCTGTGCGTGTTATATGCCGATAAATACGGTAACTATATAGAGAATAGGATACTATGAGCTAGAACTGGAGAGTGCAAAATCTGGTGCAGCTCTGCATAGAAACCAATCAGCTGCCAGATTATTTTGCCAAAGCTAAACTGAATAAGTTAGAAACTGTTTGGTTACCAAACACAGCTGCATGAGATTTTGTACTTTCCAGTTTTAGGAAAATCAACCCCATGGTGTAGACACGGGAAGGTGAATGGCAGTTTTAAGTGATAAGCTACATAATAAATACTGATTTTATCAGAAGAACCTCTTATGCTGCATACACATGATTGGAAATGCCGCCAGCAAAACTCAGATGAGAGCTTTTTGTCGCAAAATGCGACTGTGTGTATGCTCCATCAGTCTTTTGCTGGCGAAATTCCAGCCAGCAAAAGATTGGGAGAGGGTTCTCTATTTTTCGGTTCCTATCTGAAAATGCGATCGTCTGTATGCAATTTGGACGTGCAAAAAATCGCGCATGCTCGGAAACAATTCGACGGATGCTCGGAAGCATTGAACTTAATTAGCTCGTCGTAGTGTTGTACGTCACCGCGTTCTTGACGGTCGAAAGTTCCGCGAACTTTTGTGTGACGGTGTGTATGCAAGACAAGCTTGAGTGGAATTCCGTCGGAAAAACCATCCAAGATTTTTTCGGAATTGAAATTCCGCTCGTATGTACGCGGCATAAGAATAGAACTTCAGTCAAAACTTTTTCATATTGTTGTCTTTGTTTTGGAAAACCCTCTTGTATGCACCTATGGAGCCTTGGATATTTCTGTCATGAGGTGCAGGAGTAGATTGTAATGAAGATAATCATCATTCACGCTTTGTCCAACTATTCAATGAGTACCTAAGCAGCTAATAGAGCTGTTTCAAAGAGCAGTGGGCTGTCTGGTGGGTGCGGCTTAGCTTCAACAATGGCGTCTGTATGTGAAGTTCCAAGTGAGGGAATGCATACAGGTTTCTTTGGGGAGCATAGCAGAAGATGTTTGGGAGAAACGTTTTAGCAGGGATCTTGTAGTTACCACTCTGTTCCAAGTGCTACTGTCGTACCAGCTCATACATGTTTACTGTTAAACACTAAAGACAATCTTACAAACACCAAAAACATAAATTTGTGCTATAATGTAGCTAGAAAAAAAAATTGTCCTTTGACACATACAAGCATGACCTTTGACAAATATGTCCCAGGGACTCTTCTCAATGAAGCATACATGGAAGCCACAGAAATCTCACAGTATGTCATGTTGTCACTTTGGCTTACTTGGGATAGACCCGATGTGGCAAAAGTGTCACTTGCCTGAATCATTTGTACTACAGGAGAGGAGCCTGGCCCCAACAGTACTAAACAGGCAGAACATCTTCTCCTTCACCCCTCACGCTGTCATAATTATATCTAAGCCACTGATGCCATAGGTCACCTTCAGCAGGAAAATGGTGGTTCCTGTAAGGCCCAATTACTGCCCAGCTGGGCTAAAAGCTGGGGAGAACAGTGAGTGACTTCCTTTCAAAAGTTGGTATAATCAGACCGTCATCAGTCTAGTCGAGAGCAGAGATACGGATTTAATATCAGCTCAGGCAGGGAGAGAAGAGAGGAGGGGAGGCGGCTTCGGTCTGCGCCGCTGTGTCCCTCCTGCGCTCCAGTCCAGAAGGCACGGTGAGCGGGTTTAGTGGTGCGGCTGCCGCTACCACGGGTGTCACCCCCGCTAGCGGGTGTCACCCGGCGCAGCCCGCATCAGCTCAGGCAGGGAGAGAAGTAGCTCTAATGCAAAGCAAAAAACCTCAAGGTCAGGAGCGAACACCCTGCAGGGGACTCAAGAGAGAATGAACGTCATCCTCGCCACCTATTCTTAACTACAAGTTAGGAATACACACTATATCAATATATTAATACCATAATATAACATATAATATTAATACAATATATTAATATCCATATATGACAAATAATTATAATATTGCTTCTTTGCTATATTTTACTTTTCTATTACTTATTTTTTTTTTTTTTTAGCACTGCACATCCTTTTCCTTTTTAAACATTTATTGCACAAAGCACTCGATACAGTAAGTTGAGAGTTTTTTTTCTCCAGTGTGTCCCAGTCCACTGGGCAGTACTAATTTGACATATGCAAGAATCTGAATAGTTATATTTGAATAATCATAACTGAGCTGGCTTATGTAAGAAAGATTTTAGTTGTCTACTTATTAAGCTTTACTAAGCTTAAAGTGTTACTAAACCCACGACAGTAAAATCAGTCTGCATATGCAGTAAATCATGCATTGTGTAAAAAGGCTGTTTGATCCTATCTTCTCTGATTAGGGTTGCCACCTGTCCGGGATTCACCCGGACAGTCCGGGTTTTGAATCTTGTGTCCGGGTTTCAGGGAGACTAAAACCCAGACACATTATTCAGACCGGGCTGTGGCTCCCCAAGTAACCAGGATAGTCACACACAAATCTGTTTCAATCCGGGAAATGTGGGCAGCTGTCTGGGGGCAGGTTCGGCATCACTGGGGGGCGGGGAGATGATGTCAGCAAGAGAAATTTGGTCACTGACACTGCACGCTATGCGCACCGCATTACTTTTCACCCTGGGGTACCCAAAGGTGTTCCAGGCCGCTAAAGTGTTCGGGTTTGGCTTGAAGAAAAGGTGGCAACCCTATCTCTGATCCTCCCCTTCTTTCACTGACCCCAATCTATCTCCTGCTAAGACAGAGCTTTTGGAGTCACTCTGCACATGCTCAGTTTGTAGTGTATTGCTAGAGAGTTTTTCTTTTCTTGGGTGGTTGCATGTGATCAGCACAGGGTGAATTAGCACTGTCCAGACAGAGGGTCAAAAATTCTGCAGTCTCATAGGACAATTAGAGTAGAATGAAAACCCCTCCTACAAACTTTAACCAGGAACTGATAGAAGTGCTATATACTGCTGATGAGAAAAGGTATTTAGCAGTTTATATTTGCTAAAATAATTGCATTCCCATGCTCTGTGTACTGTGGGAGACCAGATATAGTGAATGCAGGGTCCTGGGTTTAGTAACACTTTAACCACTTCCCGACCGCCCACTGCATATATACGTCAGCAGAATGGCACGGGCAGGCAAAATCACGTACCTGTACGTGATCGTGCATGTGCCTGCCTGTGGGTCGCGCGCGCGCCGCCAGCGGCGCGCTCGCGACCCGGTCTGGAGCTCCGTGACCCCGGCCGCGGGACCAGCGGACCCGATCGCCGCTGGTGTCCCGCGATCGGGTTACGTAGCTGAAGAACGGGGAGAGGTTTGTGTAAACAAACCTCTCCCCGCGCTTCCTACACTGTCTGTCAGTGATCGGCGGTTCCCTGTCATCGGGAACGCCGATCAATGACGTCAGACGTACAGCCACGCCCCCCTACTGTAAAAAAACACACACACGTCACACTGACTCCTCCCCGCCCCCTAGTGGTTAACCCCTTCACTACAACTGTCATTTACATAGGAATCAGTGCTATTTAAATAGCACTGATTTCTGTAAAAATGACAAATGTCCCAAAAATGTGTCAAAAATGTCCGATGTGTCCGCCATAATGTCGCAGTCACAATAAAAATCGCTGATCGCCACCATTACTAGTAAAAAAAAAAAATATTAATAAAAATGCTATAAAACTATCCCCTATTTTGTAAACGCTATAACTTTTGCGCAAACCAATCAATAATCGCTAATTGCGATTTTTTTTTACCAAAAATATGTAGAAGAATACGTATCGGCCGAAACTGAGGAAAAAAATGTTTTTTTATATATTTTTTGGGGATATTTATTATAGCAAAAAGTAAAAAATATTGCATTTTTTTCAAAATTGGCGCTCTAATTTTGTTTATAGCGCAAAAAATAAAAACCGCAGGGGCGATCAAATACCACCAAAAGAAAGCTCTATTTGTGGGAAAAAAAGGACGCCAATTTTGTTTGGGAGCCACGTCGCACGACCGCGCAATTGTCAGTTAAAGCAACGCAGTGCCGAATCGCAAAAAGGGGACTGGTCCTTTGGCTGCCAATTGGTCCGGGGCTGAAGTGGTTAAGCATTGCAGTTAAAGTTTTGGATATAGTAGGCAAGATTTAAAACCACTGACCCCATTTGGCAGATTTCCCTTGAATTTCTGTTCTGGACACAAAATAGGAAGTTAGAGAAAATCTCTCCAAAGTGAGGGTAAGTCCCCTGGCAGACGGTTTTGACCTGAACAAATGACCCCCATTGAAAGATTTGACCTCCCACCAGACAACTTTAAAATTTTGTGTTTCCCTTCACTTTTCATCTCAGTGATAATGGTCACCCATAAAAAAAGAAATAGTGAATCCTCTTAACCTTAGAATTATGTTAAATCGTCTAAATATGTATGTCTTAGATACGTTTTAAAGCATATCTCCATCTGTTCAAAAAACTGATGCTTCCTGGACCCTGACGGTCATTCAACAATGAGATGAAGATACATTGACAGCAGCAACTACTGTACCTTAATGGAAGCCCTTCTTAGCTGACCTGAAACACTGCAGAATATCACTCACCAGCAATGGAGCAGTGATTGCTTGACACGCAGGGCCGGACTGGGAATAAAATTCAGCCCTGGAAAAAATTTCATACCAGCCCCACAGCATTATTATACCAGCGCAACAGCATAAAGTCATTATTTTCTGGTTCATGAAAGGGAAAACTAGACATTTTAAAGCACATTTGAAGACTGTATTATATACAGAAAAGACAGATCTGAAATCACATAGGGCTTTATTTATATATATATATATATATATATATATATATACACTGTGGGGGGTGGAGAGCACTGGGGTGGGGGCTGGAGAGCACTGTGGGGGGTGGAGAGCACTGTGGGGGGATCTGGAGACTGATGGGAGAGCTGGAGAGCACTGGGGGCAGACAGAACAGGGGTGGGGAGCACGGGGGGCTGGACAGCACTGTGAGGTGTGGGGTGCACAGGGGGGCTAGAGAGCACTGTGGGGTGGGGAGCACAGGGGGCTGGACAGCACTGTGGGGGGGGGTGGAGTCGGAGAGCACCGGGGGCAGAAAGAACAGGGGTGGGGAGCACGGGGGGGCTGGGGAGCATGGGGGGGCTGAAGAGCACTGTGGGGGGTGGAGAGCACTGGGGTGGGGGCTGGAGAATGATGGGGAGAGCTGGAGAGCACCGGCGGAAGAAAGAACAGGGGTGAGGGGGGGGCTGGAGAGCACTGTGGGAGGTGGAGAGCAATGGGGTGGGGGCTGGACAGCACTGTGGGGGGTGGGGAGCACTGGGGTGGGGGCTGGACAGCACTGTGGGGGTGGGGCTGGAGAGCACTGTGGGGGTGGGGGCTGGACAGCACTGTGGGGGTGGGGGCTGGAGAGCACTGTGGGGGGTGGAGAGCACTGGGGTGGGGGCTGGAGAGCACTGTGGGGGTGGGGAGCAAGGGGGGGCTGGAGAGCACTGTGGGGGGTGGAGAGCACTGTGGTGGGAGCTGGAGACTGATGGGAGAGCTGGAGACTGATGGGGGCAGACAGAACAGGGGTGGGGAGCACGGGGGGCTGGACAGCACGGGGGGCTAGAGAGCACTGTGGGGGTGGGGAGCACAGGGGGCTGGAGAGCAATGTGGGGGGTGGAGAGCACTGTGGTGGGAGCTGGAGACTGATGGGAGAGCTGGAGACTGATGGGGGCAGACAGAACAGGGGTGGGGAGCACGGGGGGCTGGACAGCACTGTGAGGGGTGGGGAGCACGGGGGGGGCTAGAGAGCACTGTGGGGGTGGGGAGCACAGGGGGGTGGAGAGCACTGTGGTGGGAGCTGGAGGCTGATGGGGAGAGCTGGAGAGCACTGGGGGGCAGAAAGACCAGGGGTGGGGAGCACGGGGGGGCTGGACAGCACTGTGGGGGGGGGGGCTGGAGTCGGAGAGCACCGGGGGCAGAAAGAACAGGGGTGGGGAGCATGGGGGGCTGAAGAGCACTGTGGGGGGTGGAGAGCACTGGGGTGGGGGCTGGAGAATGATGGGGAGAGCTGGAGAGCATTGGGGGTAGAAAGAACAGGGGGGGGGGGGCTGGAGAGCACTGTGGGGGGTGGAGAGCAATGGGGTGGGGGCTGGACAGCACTGTGGGGGGTGGGGAGCACTGGACAGCACTGTGGGGGTGGGGAGCAGGGGGGGCTGGACAGCACTGTGGGGGGTGGGGGGCTTGAGACCACTGTGGGGGGTGGGGAGCATGGGGGGGCTGGACAGCACTGTGGGGGTGGGGAGCACGGGGGGGGGGGGCTGGACAGAACTGTGGGGGGTGGGGGGCTGGAGACCACTGGGGTGGGGGCTAGACAAGGACCTGGAGAGCAGGGGAGGCAGAAATAACAGGGGTTGAGAGAACTGTGGGGGGGGGGGGCTGGACACAGTGGAGAGTGTGGTGGGGGAGGAGAGCACTGGGGGGAGCTCAAGGAGAACTGGGGGGGGGGGCAGTAAAAGAATTTGGATAGGGGTATCAGCAGGGGGCGGC
Source organism: Lithobates sylvaticus (assembly GCA_028564925.1). NCBI lineage: Eukaryota > Metazoa > Chordata > Amphibia > Anura > Ranidae > Lithobates > Lithobates sylvaticus. Next base: position 32,957,071 of record CM053037.1, on the reverse strand, counting down.
ATATAGAGGAAATTAGCTTTCTATATCCTCCATGCAGCCGCTGAATGCTTGATTCTCCTCTCCCTCCTCCAAGCATTCAGCGGCTGCATGGAGGAATATAGAAAACTAATCTCCTCTTTATGCCGCCCCCTGATGATCCCCCTATCCAGGCTCACACAGTTAGGGCTGTACTCACAGCCATCTCTCCTCCTGCGATCTCGGAGCTGGCCGGGTCAGTGTTGTGCGGCCGCGCACCGCGCTGTAACACGGTCCCGCCCCCCTAGACCGGCTGTGTGATAGGTGGAACACTGATTTCTAGATACTATCACACGAGCCGTTCTAGGGGGGCGGGACCGTGTTACAGCGCGGTGCGCGGCCGCACAACACTGACCCGGCCAGCTCCGAGATTACAGGCGCATGAGAGTGGGGACAGGGGAGCACTGTAGCGGCCCCAGGGCAGGCAGCCTACCGGGAAATATCCCGGTATCCCGGTAGGCCTGTCCGGCCCTGTTGACACGTCACTGGTCCAACTAGTGTGGGAGCAAAAGGTAAGTGGTCTGTTAGCAATCCTTACAACAAGCAAACCTAAGCAAAAACTCAGCAACATCATTTGGTGTACAGAACACCCCCAGAAATGTAATTTCCAGCTTGTGTGATTGGCTCACTGATTTTCCCAGAAGTCTGAACCAAGATTAAAGTCAAATTTTGGAGACCCCTTGGGAATTTCAGTTTTGGTGAGATACTCCTTAAGACCAGCCAGCCATACACGGTTTGGATCTCAGCCGGTTCAGCAGGAACTGGCTGAGACTGGAACCGTTAATGGGCAGGCTGAATGTACCAAGTTGATCGATCGAACAACTTGGATACAATCAGCCTGCTGGATTCTTTTGCGATTATAATCTCTGTCTTCTCCCAGTAGGGACAGCTTCCCACACCTTCCCCCACCCCCGACCAGGAGAAGACAATGGCCTGTCAGGAGAGATTCCTGCCTCAACACTGTCTGTGTTGATGCAGGAGTCGAACTAATTTGCAACTCGTGGTTGCAGGAAAGACATTTGCTTTGTGTATAGCCGGCCTAATAATTTAGACGAGAAAGGCTTGCCGCTCCAGGTGAGATGAGGAAGCCTGATGGGAACTAGTGGGTGCCCGCCTCGGCACGCCTCGGCAATCAATGTATACAAAATTCTTTATTGGGACATCCCAGAGTGACACCACAAGACCAGAGTGCCCGGGCACTCTGGTCTTGTGGTGTCACTCTGGGATGTCCCAAAAAATTATTTTTGATCTCAATCGTGGTGGGCAGCCTATGGCCGGCCTAAGGGTTAAATATATTTATTTTTTTTGGGAGGGGGAAGCAAGGAGAGGAATGAAAATGGACTACAAATAGGGGTTGTAGTTGGAATACTAGAAGGTAATAGTTGCATCTTGGCCAGGATAGCGTCGCCCCAGGACCAGGCACAGAATAACAGTACTGAGGGTGAAATTCAAAGGGGTAATTTCCCCTCTTTATTCGTCCGCTTTTTATTTTTTATCTTCACTTTTCATTTTAGTTGTTTTTCTAGCCCCATTGGATATCATTCTAGGAAGATTAGATATAGAGGGAATCAAATGTATTGATTTATCTTGTGTTGTATATACATAGGTATGAAATGTTAAGCTATGGAAGGTTTGTTCATTTAAGTTTTTTGTCCTTGTTTAAAAGAAAGAAAAATAGAAAAATAAAGAAATTATAAAAAAATATATATTTTTTAAATATTATATTTTAGAAATTAATTAATTTTTTTTTTTTTAAAGGAGCAGCTTTGCTCATCAGAACACAGAGTGCACCGGGTGATTATAATGAGCCAGGCCCTCCCATTTAAATTTAGTCAGCAAGGTTATTTCTGATTTCTGTGCAGCAGAGACCATTGACAGATCCTGAGTTTATTTGATTGTAGTTCTGCCCCTGGCTGTAGGCAGTAGCTGTTAGAATTCTAAAGTGTGCAAAGGTTCAGGCTTGTGAAAGGGCTGTAGCCAGTCAGATAACTATCAAATCTTTAATCTGTGAAAGGTAGAGGAATAAAAATCTTAAAATTCTGCATCAATAAGTCCCTCCTCTCTATAGATGCATACTTACTGAGATCGCATGGCTGGGCCTTTGTTGTTTACACCCAGCAGTAAATGTCCGCATCTGCCACTAGATTTCTGTAGAGCTCACCTACCTCCATCTGCCGATCAGGAGCCAGCCCCATAAAAGTCTATAGGGCTGTAATGGCAGGCAAGGCCAGAAGAGGGAGTCTTTCATCGCTGAAGGCAATGCCCATTGGTCTCTGTAGGGTAGGATCGTTTAGGTCTGGGCCAAGGGGCAAAAAAGAATAATAACACTTTGTCTGAAACACTCTAGTGCAGTGATGGCGAAACTATGGCACGTATGCCACAGCTGGCACGCAGAGCCATCTCTGTGGGCACACCAGAGGGTACAGGACAGAGCTAGAGGTCTCTCTCTCCTCTCAGCCCCCCCTCTTTTTCCCTTCCCACACTCACACCCCTTTCTCTCAGCCCCCACCCCTCCCTCTCAGTCCCCACCCCTCCCTCTCTCTGTTCCCCCTCTCTCTCAGCTCACCCCTCTCTCAGCATCTCTTTCGCACCCCTTTCTCGATGTCCCTCTTCTCTCGCTCTGTCCCTCTTCTCTCTCTCTCTCTCTCTCTGTGTCTCCTTCTCTCTCTCTCTCTCTCTCTCTGTTCCCCCTCACACCCCTCTCTCTCTCTCTGTCCCTCATCTCTATCCCCCCTCCCTCTCTCTTTCCCCCCTCCCTCTCAGCTCACCTGTCTCTCAGCATTTCTCACATCCCTCTCTCTCTCTCTCTGAGCCCACCTCCCTCTCTCTGTTCCCCCTCTCTCTCAGCATCTCTCTCACCCCTCTCTCTCTCTCTCTGTCCCCCCTCCCTCTCTCTTAGCCCCCCTCCCTCTCCCTGTTCCCCCTCTCTCTCAGCATCTCTCTCACCCCTCTCTCTCTCTCTGTCCCCCCCTCCCTCTCTCTTAGCCCCCCTCCCTCTCCCTGTTCCCCCTCTCTCTCAGCATCTCTCTCACCCCTCTCTCTCTCTCTGCCCCCACTCCCTCTCTCTTAGCCCCCCTCCCTCTCCCTGTTCCCCCTCTCTCTCAGCATCTCTCTCACCCCTCTCTCTCTCTCTGTCCCCCCTCCCTCTCTCTTAGCCCCCCCTCCCTCTCCCTGTTCCCCCTCTCTCTCAGCATCTCTCTCACCCCTCTCTCTCTCTCTGTCCCCCCTCCCTCTCTCTTAGCCCCCCTCCCTCTCCCTGTTCCCCCTCTCTCTCAGCATCTCTCTCACCCCTCTCTCTCTCTCTGTCCCCCCTCCCTCTCTCTTAGCCCCCCTTCCTCTCTCTGTTCCCCCTCTCTCTCAGCATATTTCTCACACCCCTCTCTCTCTCTGCCTCCCTCTCTCAGCCCCCTTCCCTCTCACTCTCTCTCTCTCTCAGCCCCCCTCTCTCGCAAATTGCTGTGTTGGCACTTTGCAACACAAAACCAACATATTTATTTCAGTTTGGGCACTCGGGCTCAAAAAGGTTTGCCATCACTGCTCTAGTGTCATTTATCAGAGGCATCCTGATACAATGAAGAAGAGCAAAAAAGCAATGATGATAGCTTACCCTGATCTGATATCCGATTGTTTACACTTTGCACACCACTGTTGCCCTTTTTGCTACCAAAATCGAAACTGCCTTGGGATATTATTTCAGAATGTGTTTACGAGGAAAGATAAGACACATTATCCCACAATTGACCTCGTTTCCTATCAGCCTCATGGAACCAAGGGGTTAATTATAGCAAATGAGGTGTGATAGGTAGGTGACCAGTTTGGCTGATTATACAGCAATTAGCTGTCTAAATGGCCCTGTCCCTTTCTCCCTAATAGTAATGAGGATGTCACAGCATTGGTGATTTACGGTGTAAACCTTGTTAGCCTGTAAAGGACGGCTTTTCACAGTGTCAATTAGTCATTTAAGCGATTACATGGCAAGGTACACAGGCTTCGGCTTTGTGTAGCCTGCCAAAGGGAGGTTATGGTACAATTATGTTCAGTATCCTGCGTTTCTAGAATAAATATTTGCATTTACGTTAAATGCATAACTCAGTAAGTCTTTTTAATTGTCTGTACATCACTATAACCACAATCTAATAATGTTTTTGAACAGTCTACAAAGACCACTTTAGGGAAAGTCCTTTTATTGTTTTTTTTTTTTTTTCTTTTTCCATTAACCACTTCAGTTCTGGAAGGTTGTACCCCCTTCCTGACCAGAGCACTTTTTACAATTTGGTAATGCGTCGTTTTAACTGGTAATTGCGCGGTCATGCAATGCTGTACCCAAATGAAACTTGCTTCCTTTTTTTCCCACAAATAGAGCTTTATTTTGGTGTACCTCTATTTTTTGCGCTATACACAAAAAAGAGCGACAATTTAAAAAAATATATATATATTTTTTACTTTTATAAATATCCCCAAAAATGTTTTTAGGTAAGAGAAGGTCTTCGCGATCGTTGGCCACGAGCATCGGCACCCTGGCAGTGCAGTGCACGCCTACGCGTACCTGCTTTTCTGCTTAGAGGAGCCAACGTATAGCTACGACGGCTCGCAGGATCGTGCCGACCTGCCGCAGTATAGTGACGGCGGCTGGTCGTCAAGCAGTTAAAGTAAAGCTGTAGTGGCATAAAACCTCCCATATTACCCATGCTATCCATATCTGTAACCTTGGGGCCCCTGTACAGCACATGAAGCCTAATTCATACAAATAAAGTCACCACTTTTAGTTATTGACTGCAAATAAAAATCTGGCAGAAGTTCTAACCCTTCTTCATTGTACTGAAAAAAGTCTCTGACAAGAAGAGAGAAAAATCTCCTAAATTTCCTATTGAGCATTTGGGGAGCCCTAAATTTGAGATTTGTCTAGTATGCAAATTTCATTACAACTCTGCAGATGAACAATTTGGCCTCACTTTTGCTCGGTGACTGTCTTACACAGTCATAGGTGTGTGCAGCCTATTGCATTAGGACGTGCACCTCAGAGCACAAACACGCATGTGTGTATATCAGCAGAGCAGTGGAAGGTGTCAGTAGAGCAAAGACTGGTGTCAGTAGGTTTTTATTCTCATTATTTTTTAATTCTTTTTTACAATATTATTTTTTATTACTTTTTTTACAATTTTTTTAGGAACCCCGTTATGGGGCTTTGGTGAAATATCAAGGGTCTCAAACTGGTGGCCCTCCAGCTGTTTCAAAACTACAAGTCCCATGAGACATTGCAAGGCTGACTCCCACAGGCAGAGGCATGATGGGACTCGTAGTTTAACAGCTGGAGGGCCGCCAGTTTGAGACCCGTGGTCTAAACAGACCCCTGATGTCTCCCTTTTGAGCCTGAAAAAGAAACTGAGAGCAGAGATTGCCCAGTTCCTTTCTTTGCAGCCTGCAGTAAACATAGTTTACTATGCTTCCATTAAATGAAGACAGGAGCGATCGGTACAGGTCACTCACTGTGTTCAGAAAAGGAAGGGGTCGGTTAATTAAATATTTACCAGACCCTTCCCCACTCCTGAGAGGAGAGAAGCTGGCAGCACTGCAGAGGGGGGGGGGGCAGGGGGGAATCGGCACTGCACATTGGAACTAGGGTGTGCCCAGGCACACCTGGCACAGCCTGTACGCACGCCTATGTTCACAGTAATAGGTCAATAATTAGGTATGGAATATCCAAGGGAGTAGGGCCAGACTGTCAACCAGGGGAGAGGGTGAAAATGTACTTATGGGACTGCCCTGAAAGACCAGGGGGCAAAAAGGGAGTAGGGCCAGACTGTCAACCAGGGGAGAGGGTGAAAATGTACTTATGGGACTGCCCTGAAAGACCAGGGGGCAAAAAGGGAGTAGGGCCAGACTGTCAACCAGGTAAGAGGGTGAAAATGTACTTATGGGACTACCCTGAAAGACCAGGGGGCAATAAAATGTAAATACCATGCTCAGTAACTGTCTTTCACAGTGATGGGCCAATAGTGAGGTATGGGATGCCCAAGGAGGTAGGACCAGGCTACTGACCAGGAAAGATGGTGAACATGTACTTACTGGACTGCCCTGAAAAACAAGACCATGGGGGAAAATATGAAAATGCCATACATTCCCCAATAGGTGCTGCTTTAGATTACTTTTTTCTTAGATGAGGTTTTTGTTAAAACTGCAAGATGCATTCTGGTCACAAAGCTAAAAATTACCTTCAGATGTGACAAGGCTAACAAGACCATCTCCAGTTATTATAAGTGCCCATTCTGATTACACCAATCATGACAGCCGAGGTCCTTCCTCTTCTGGCAGCAGTGATGGACGGTCCTTACTGCTGAACTAAACAGCACTCATGTAATGGCATTTTCACAAAACATGGGGAGAAGAAAACTAAAAATTTTACCCATATAGGACCACCCAGAAAAATAAGAACACCAAGCATGCACTGTAGGTATTTAACTAGTAGTAGAGCCAGGCAGTAAAGACTAAAAGTTAGATTAAAAAAATACAGCCATTCAACAGGTAGGGTTTGGCCCCTTAACCAATTTTAATGAAAACATTTTCACACTTGGAGTTGTCATCTATAGCATTTCGTTATTAATAACAAGCGCCTTATAAATGTGTTTTATAAGAGGATTTCCTTTAAGTACAGTTATACAGCATGTCATTCATTCCTCTGTGTGAATTATACGGAAGTCATAGTGGTTTGCTGCACATCACTCGGTATACCCCCCGCAGGATAAACACTGTACAAATTTCATTTTACGGCATCCTGTTATTTTCATCTTTTTTTTTTTTTTTTCCAATTATACTCATCTCCTGCACCAGGGGGTACCATCTTCATATAGGACAAGGACTTTATGAAAGTGCTATTGTTAAACCTATTCCAAAACAGACACCTTATACTGCATTCTGGAGAGCCCTTTCCTATTATAATTATCCACAAGTAAATCGCATATCATTTTAAACTTTGCCAAAATGTATTTTTCAGATTTTTTCTGATTTAAATGCTGTAAACCTTCAGGTTCTGGCGTTATTTTCAAACAGTGTTTATTGGTCTTTCGGAAATCGTCAATCATTCCTTGTTGCACAGCATTCTAAGCTCTGATGAAGGTGGTATCACCTGGCCAACGAAACACATTGGGGGGAGATTTATTAAAACTGGAGCGTGCAAACTCTGGTGCAGCATTGCATAGAAACCAATCAACTTATTGTCAAAGCTTTGAAAGAAAGCTTAAAAAATAAAAGGTTTGGGACTTTAAATGAGGCAGTTGATAACACAATTGTAAAAAGTAATTTACACGTTTATTAACATGAAAAAACATAAAAACAAGTAGGTACATAGAGGATAAAATCCTGAACATGCAGAACACAGCAAATTAGCAAGATAAAATATAAATACATATAAAATAAGACCATATAGGACAGTATATACCATGTCAGAAACTACATATGCAATAAAGGTAGGTATGGTAGGGTAACCATAGTAGATGGAAATTAAAAATGGTAGACGTGCCATGTATAGGGTGGAGGCTGCATCCTGTAAAGTTTGACGCACTTCGTCAATAAATTTGACTCATCAGGATTGGATGTTGCATAGTCTATAAAGAAAATAAATATATAAGATAAAAGTAAAAAAGGTATCTGTAATGCTCTAGATGGAAAAAGATTTTGTAAAAAAATATAGGAAAATTAATAGTCTAATTCAAAAGACTTATATCCCATTAAGGTTCAACCTGAGCCGTACTGGTGTGGGAGGGTTGCCATATGTGCATCTCCCAGGAGCTGAGGTGTTTGGATCTGCAGGAACACCGGGCCACACACACGAGCATGCAAAGCAAACAGTAAATGTCATTGTGATATAATAAAAAATTATGCCAATAATTGGCTACAACGGGGTCTGTGAAGTAAGTAGAAAAATGATTATATGTGGCCAATCAGGTGACACAGCTAATAGAGGTGTAGGCAAACCAATATCCAATGGGGGTACATGGAAACCCAGAGAGTAGGTTGATTAGACATAACAGAATATAGTGAATATGATATATAGTGAAGTAAAGAGTGGAACATGTGCATTGAAGACATACAAGGTGATGACAGTGAGAACCTAAAGAAATTGGAATAGAAAGGAGAAAGTGGACAATAAGTTGGGTGTGCAACCATATCTCAAGGTTACCTTGTAACAGCAGATCCAAGGGTAGGGTGCAATGTGAACAAGCAGTGCAACCTGATCGCCTAGGTGTTTTAAATGGGGATGCCTGGATGGGCCCGCTGATATACCAACAGATCCCCACCAATGTCACGCTGGCGTGATGGGGAGCAGGAGGCGTCTGCCATCAATGTTGGTGCCAAAACTCCCCCCACAATCATCATCCAAGATGGAAAAGCCGCACCCACTGAGCGGCACCCAATGAGTGCATCACATATGCAGTAAGGGCGTGGCGCCCCAGGAGGCTATGCACCCGTCGAATCCCCCACGCCCACATAGTGGATGCCGGAGGGGTGGGGGGCGGTGCCGGGTGCGCATCGCAGCTCCCGGAAGATAAACAAAGGGGCAACCCAAGCACGCAGACTGCAGGGAATAATGGCAAAAAAAGGGATGTGCAAAAGGGGTGTAAAAGCTTGCTAGAATGTGTACCTCCTACATGTATACGGACACTAATGTCATATAACCATACCATGTGTCCAATGGGTGGAGACCTGAGTATAGTCTCACTACACCCGTGGAGACATATGGGTATGCAAAAAGTAGCCGTAGGCTACCTGATAGGTTAGAAAATCTGCCTCCATCCCTGATACGTGGATACAAGAAAGGGGGAAATGTATAACCAATACACTGGGTGCATAAAGGGAGATGCACCCCCATCCCTAATCTGGATAGAAAATAAAAGGTTTGGGACTTTAAATGAGGCAGTTGATAACACAATTGTAAAAAGTAATTGACACTTTTATTAACATGGGCAAAGAAGACCCATAACAACAAGTAGGTACATAGAGGATAAAATCCTGAGCATGCAGAACACAGCAAATTAGCAAGATGAAATATAAATACATATAAAAAGTTTTATTGAATAAGGTGAAGCTAGAAGCTGATTGGCTACTATGCACAGCTGCACCAGATTCTGAGTACACCAGTTTTAATAAATCTCACCCATTTGGAAAGGGAGTATAATGGGATCCATATCGTCAACTAGGTAAATGACAGTAATACATGACAAGTCAACACATTTTGTGGGTCTGAAGGTGTCTTCATCAGGGCTTAAAAAATTGTCACTGTTTAAAGAAAGGCTTTTATGATGTAAAGAATGTAAGTTGCAGATGATTAACCGCTTCCCGACCACCTCATGCCGATGTACGTCGGCAGAATGGCACGGCTAGGCAAAACCATGTACAGGTACGTGGCCCTTAAAAAGCCTAGCCGTGGGTCGCACGCGCGACCCGGTCGGGAGCTCCGTGACCACGGCCGCGGGACCAGCAGACCCGATCGCCGCTGGTGTCCCGCGATCACAGAGCGGAAGAACGGGGAGAGGTCTGTGTAAACAAACCTCTCCCCGCGCTTCCTACTCTGCCTGTCATTGATCGGCTGTTCCCTGTCATCGGCAAAGCCGATCAATGACGTCAGACGTCAGCGCCGCCCCCTAATGTTGAAAAAAACACACACGTCACAGCCCATAACCCCTCCCCCTAGTGGTTAACTCTTTCACTGCCAGTGTCCTTTATACAGGAATCAATGCATTTAAATGGCATTGATTGCTGTATAAATGACAATGGTCCCAAAAATGTGTCAAAAATGTCCGATGTGTCCGCCATAATGTCGCAGTCACAATAAAAATCGCAGATCGCCGCCATTACTAGTAAAAAAAAAAATATATTATAAAAATGCTATAAAACTATCCCCTATTTTGTAAACGCTATAACTTTTGCGAAAACCAATCAATAATCGCTAATTGCGATTTTTTTAACCAAAAATATGTAGAAGAATACATATCGGCCTAAACTGAGGGAAAAAAAAAATGTTTTTTATATATATTTTTTGGGGATATTTATTATAGCCAAAAGCAAAAAATATTGCATTTTTTTCAAAATTGTCGCTCTATTTTTGTTTATAGCGCAAAAAATAAAAACCGCAGGGGCGATCAAATACCACCAAAAGAAAGCTCTATTTGTTGGAAAAAAAGGACGCCAATTTTGTTTGGGAGCCACGTCGAACGACCGCGCAATTGTCAGTTAATGCGATGCAGTGCCGAATCGCAAAAAGCGGCCTGGTCCTTTGGCTGCCAATTGGTCCGGGGCTGACGCAATGACGCACCGAATCAGAGGGATGCACAGGAGCAGAGAGGGTGGAGCTAGAAGTTCCAGTAAGCTTTCTCCTATGCAGAAACTATTTAATCAGCCCTGAAGAGGGTATTTTTAGACCCCTGAAACATGTTGGATTGTGACATATTACAAAACATTAAAGCCAACTCTAGTTTCTGGAAGTTTTCTTTATATTAATTAGGGACACTCTTTTCATATACACCTTGATTGGCCACAGTCCAGATCAAACCCTTTTGTCATGGTAACTTTGAGAACTATCTATCCAAGATCCAAGATTCTAAGATGACTTTCCAAGATTCTAAACTAGACTTGTGCAACGTCAACTACTAAAATTGGTCCACCAACACCATCAGGCAGCTTCTGTACTTCTGTCACTATATTTTTTTAAAGCCCCTATGGACATTAAATTAAATATTACATATTCTTAACAAGCAGCACGAAAGTTTTAGAAAACCACGCTTCACTTTTCTAACTGCTTGTAAAGCAGAACTACAGGCAAATCTTTTTATTTTATTTTGGATAGAGTAAGGAGGGGTTTGAATCCTTGTCAGTTGAGAGGAAATCCATGCAAATCACGGTAAGAGAATCCCTTGGGGACCACTAGGTCCTCAGAACTAGTGTCCCCATTGGAAGATTTTGCCTCTATTACTTTTGTGGGGACAACCCAAAATGTGGGATTTTATATTACTTTCACTTTCAATAAAAATGGTAAACAGTATAAATGTCGTGTTTCCCCCATAATAAGCCCGGGTCTTATATTCATTTTGGCAACCAAAAACACAGTAGGGCTTATTTTCGGGGTAGGGCTTGCTGTCTTCTCGCCCCCTTTCCCTCCCTGCCTGGCAGGAATCCCCAGTGTGAAGTGAAGTAAAAGTGGTTGTAAACTGCAAGAGTCCTCTCTATTATGGTAGTATATAATGAAAAAGGTGTGTGTTTCTGTAATCTACTGTGTCACATACCTTCTTATAGCGCCGCTCTGCGCTTCCATAGCCCGCCGGAGATCTCTTCCACGATCAGAGCAATGCCGAGGGAGGGGGGCCGAGATCCCAGGCAGAAGAAGAGGAGATCAGCTAAGCACCGCTTGGCACTTCAATAGCCCGCCGCGATCAGTGCATCGCAGAGGGAGGAGGGACGAGATCCCCAGCTGACAGGCAAGAAAAGAGGAGGAGATCAGCTGAGTTCCGAGCGGAGCCGTATACCAAAGGTATTTGGCTACAGATTAGATTACAGAGACACTAGAGCTTATTTTTGGGGTAGGGCTTATATTGCAGCCCTCCTGGAAAATCAGGGTAGGTCTTATTTTCAGGGTAGGTCTTACTTTTGGGAAAACACAGTAGAAAGGGTGAATTTCGCTAATGAAGACACAGACAGCAATAAAAACTGTCAGGGGTCCTAATCCCTCTCCACTCTATCCGAAACCAAAGAAAAAAGTTTTGCCTTTAATTGTACTTTAATTCTCAAAGAGTATCAACAAAGACTCTCAAGTCAGGTTTCAGAGCAGCTTGGAAATACCTGCTGTGTGGGCACATTAGAGGGCTAGCTGGCTTCCTAGATTCTGGTGCAATAGAAAGAATATGAAAAAACTTTTTTCCATGTCTGTGGTAGAAAAATTTTGATAATGAATTTTTCCACAATGCCCATGACTACATGACTTGTTCTAAAGTGTTTTTACTGCTTGTTCAGTATAAATAAATACTTTAGTGTGCTTAGTAGGGACACGTGTTTACTAGACTTCTGGTACTTCTGTCAAAAGGCAACGTGCATAGAGTACTATAGAGAAATACAGTACGGTTACTAGACATGTGCAATTTGTTTTTTTTTTTTTTTTTTACGTTTTTCGTTAAAATTCGTTATAGTCGTTCATTCGTTAACGTACGAATGAAGGAACGATTCGCTAAAAATTTTAACGAATAACTAATGTTTGAATCGAACGAATCCGAAAAACAACGAAAATTCGAATTGACCAAATTAGAAACAACGAAACTACGAAAGAATAAAATCCGAAAAACGAAAACAGGAACAACGTACATTCGTAACTTTTTTTTTTTGTTGAATTGGTAATTTTCTGTGTCCCTTACAATGGCGCTGCTTAACGTGCTTCGAATGGATTGGACAAAAAAAATTCGTACATTCGTGACTTTTTTTTTTTTTTCGTAATTTTCCATGTCTCTTACAATGGCGCTGCTTAACGTGCTTCGAATGGATTGAACGAAAAAATGTGTACATTCGTAACTTTTTTTTTTTGTTGAATTGGTAATTTTCCGTGTCCCTTACAATGGCGCTGCTTAACGTGCTTCGAATGGATTGAACGAAAAAATTTGTACATTCGTAACTTTTTTTTTTGTTGAATTGGTAATTTTCCGTGTCCCTTACAATGGCGCTGATTAACGTGCTTCGAATGGATTGAATGAAAAAATTCGTACATTCGTGACTTTTTTTTTTTTTTTTCGTAATTTTCCATGTCTCTTACAATGGCGCTGCTTAACGTGCTTCGAATTGATTGAACGAAAAAATGTGTACATTCGTAACTTTTTTTTTTTTTGTTGAATTGGTAATTTTCCGTGTCCCTTACAATGGCGCTGCTTAACGTGCTTCGAATGGATTGAACGAAAAAATTTGTACATTCGTAACTTTTTTTTTTTTGTTGAATTGGTAATTTTCCGTGTCCCTTACAATGGCGCTGCTTAACGTGCTTCGAATGGATTGGACGAAAAAATTCGTACATTCGTAACTTTTTTTTTTTTTTTTCGTAATTTTCCGTGTCTCTTACAATGGCGCTGCTTAACGTGCTTCGAATGGATTGAACGAAAAAAATTTGTACATTCGTAACTTTTTTTTTTTTTGTTGAATTGGTAATTTTCTGTGTCCCTTACAATGGCGCTGCTTAACGTGCTTCGAATGGATTGGACGAAAAAATTCGTACATTCGTAACTTTTTTTTTTTTTTTTTTCGTAATTTTCCGTGTCTCTTACAATGGCGCTGCTTAACGTGCTTCGAATGGATTGAATGAAAAAATTTGTACATTCGTAACTTTTTTTTTTTTCGATTCGTCATTTTCCGTGTCTCTTACAATGGCGCTGCTTAACGTGCTTCGAATGGATTGAACGAAAAAATTTGTACATTCGTAACTTTTTTTTTTCGATTCGTAATTTTCCGTGTCTCTTAAAATGTAATAATAGCATACACATTACATAAAATTATGAATTATGCTCCGATTACGAATCTACGAAAACAATGTTACGAAAGTACGAATAAATCAATCTAACGAAAGTACGAATGTAACTAAATCTACGAAAATACGAATGCGTACGAATTTCGAATAAACGAAAATTAAACTAACGGAAAAACTAATCAACGAAAAAATAACTCTTACGAAAATCCGAATCGTTACGAATATGAACACGACGACTTACGAATTTACGAATCATTACGAATACGAACACCGACGACTTACGAATTTACGAATCAACGGAAACGAAAGAAACAAAACGAAAATAAACAAATTTTTCTATTGTGCACATGTCTAACGGTTACATTAATTTCCACAAGTGTGCTAACATACTAATTTAAAGGATTTAGCATAGATTTATGTGAACTTATTCAATCAATGCAATATTATTTCATACAAACCAAAAGCTTCAATTAGCTAATAAAAACCAAAGTTATTCAAGGTGACTTGCTAGACTGATGTCTGTATCTAATACCTACATGTCGGCATTTGAGCAACATATTCAAAGCAGGGTGCGTGCATACATATTCATTAGGCTTTTTAAAAAATATTTCACCAGGGAATTAAGCTTTTAGAGAAGTAGAAAACAACAACGGAGTTACAGGAAGCAGCAAAGGATCCCATTGGGGGGTAGAGTGGAAAAGTCACAGGTTACAAGAAAGCTCTTTAGACTCACAAGTGGTATTATTAGACTCCAAGATGCCTTGCTGAGTCATCTCATAAAGAGCTGTTTTAATTACAAATTACATGACGTTCCCGAAACTGTAAGCTCATTTGTACTCGCATTTGATTTATTGAAATTTTGCACCTGGCATTTTCGTGTTTGTATACATATCTAAGCTGTAGAGGTTGAGATATTCAAAGCTTAACTCCAGGCAAACAGTTGGTTGAAAGTAGGGTTGCACCGATAACGTTTTTTTATCAATACTGATCAGTGGCGGGTCATCCATTAGGGGCGCCTGGGCACCGCCCCCTCTATCCACGCCACCGCCTGTTTGTATATTAGAATCATGCATGCATAGCATGAATCTATCCACGGCTGCCGTGGCCACCCCTTATTCATGCGTCTGGCCCCTTTCAGGGCGCGGGGTGCCTGAATTACAGCAGCGGGGAGTTTTTTTTTAAGCACCTGATTAGTGCCAGAGGCGCTAATAGGCTTCAAAATAGGGTGGGCAAGTGGCGCAGAGCATTGTGCCAAGTGCCCACCCCGGTGTTACAACAGCGAATGAATATTCGCTGTTGAAACACTGATCCTCAATCTGGCCAATCAGAAGCCTGTGTGAGACCCGTTTTCCGATTGGCTGAAAAGAGAAGACTCCTGATTGGCCGCCGAGGAGGAGGGAGGAAATGGAAGCCATCGCCGTGATGACCCGTAGAGAGAGCAGGGGAATGGGAGGCCGTCGCCTCCGCCATGATGATCTGTGGAGAGCAGGGGAACGGGAGGCCGCCGCCGAGCAGGGGAAGCCACCGGTGAAGCGATGGGGGAAGTGCTACCGACCGACCGGGGGGGGCAGTGGCATACTGTTTGGCACCCCCCCAAAACAAATTACCACCAGCCACCACTGATACTGATTATCGATACCTTTGCTGTGCGATTTGAGCCCATACAAAATGAATGGGCTCAAATTGTACTGGAAAGAATCACATGTGATTTGAACAGGAATGCGGTGTGATTCCTAGCCAAACCACATGCGGTTTCCTGCACCGCTCCCATTTGAACCCAGGCTGAAGTCACTATGACAATCCTGGGTTCACACAGGAGCGTTGGGGGAAAACGCATGTAATTCGGACAGGAATTGCACCGCATTCCTTTTCAAATCACATGTGATTCTTTGCAGTGCAATTTGAGCCCGTTCATTTTGTATAGGCTCAAATCGCACTGCAAAGGTATCCGTTTCAGGTATTGGAGCATTTGCATGAGTACGAGTACATGTGCAAATGCTTAGTGTGGGAACCAATACTGATACCGGTATCGGTGCAACCCTAGTTGAAATACTTTTATGTGAACTATCTTACCTACTTAAAGTTTTGTAATTATGTTCATGTAAGGCAGGGGTGCCCAACCAGTGGCCCGCGGAGCCCTCTGATGTGGGCCGCGACCTCCTGCTCTGGAATAAAATAGAATAGAGTACTGTTATTAAAGGTCAGTTTTATTAATAAAATCACTGGGTATATATGGGCATATCTATTCTGCAGGAAAGCCAAAGGCACACTGCACTGCACCAGCGGTGCAGGTAAACTGCAGCGCATCTGTGTGAAAGCAGCCTTGGGCCCCTTTCACACGGTCAGTCTGACCCAATTGGACCCTCCATTCACCTCTAAGGAGTAGCAAATGTAAACCGACTTGTATCCTACCTCCAATCCAATCCGGAAAAAAAAAGAGCATTAGTGGGCTGTGTCCATGCCCGCTCTGCATATACAGATCAGACACGGACCTGCCATCCGCCCGCTCCACTCATTGTGGCCCACGACCGGTTACCAAGTAGCTTAAGTGGCCCTCGTTCTTCAAAAGGTTGGGCACCCCTGATGTAAGGCCTGCTTGGCAGTGGATGGCCCATAATGTCGAGCCTGAAGATCTTGAAAGACAAAACATTACATGCGCATCTTTAGAGCTGAAACCACACTCATAGCACTGGGACCATGACATGGCTAACCAAACTACATTCTGCAGAACTTTATGTCTTGTTTTGAGTGAGGGAGGCAGAGTCTCAACCTCGTTCCATTGCAGACAAGGACCAGTCTTCACACCTGAGTCTCACAGTTCCACCCAGGAGACCACAAACCCTAATCCAGTGATGGCGAACCTTGGCACCCCAGATGTTTTGGAACTACATTTCCCATGATGCTCATGCACTATGCACAGTGTAGTTGAGCATCATGGGAAATGTAGTTCCAAAACATCTGGGGTGCCAAGGTTCGCCATCACTGCCCTAATCCATGAGTCCAATTCCAGGGCAAAGAAAAAGAGAAAAATCTTTCCATTATGTGTTGTGGCTTCACTTATGCAGCCTCTTCCCACCACAACTTGTCCTGAGTCTTCCACCTTCCCTCACCAACTGCTCACGTCACTTCACTGCTGCCATAGATTTTTTCAGAAGCACTGGAAACAATGAAAACCTACTCATCTGCATTCTCAGAGACTTTTAATAAAGACCTGTAGAGAACATAACAACATCTTGATAGGCAGAATCAATAACAACAATAAGGTTACCTATCAGCGGCTGACACTCTCCTTTGCTGCTTAGGAGTAGATGTTTCATAAAAGCTTCAATGAGTGCGGTCCCTGGTGTCTTGTCATGACTGTTTTTTTTTTTAAATGCCCAGGTTCGGGATTAGAAATGACCTTGCCTGAGGATCTTCATTTTCTCAAAATCATGGTGAAAATTGGGAGATGTCCATAACATTTTTCTAGGCTGGTGAAATGCATCAGTCAACAGGGAATGAGATGTTAAGATGGTTCTTTTAAAGGGTCAATGGGTTTTAAATTGCCCCTTTAGGGTTACAGAAGCTCTTTACAAATATCTTGGACCTGTTCTTGTGCCAAAAAAAGCTTCTCAGTATTATTAAATTTTTTTACAGAAAATAAATGAAAGTGAGAAAAGTAAAATAAAATATGTCAACAAACGCAGGGAGTTAGGGGATGATGAAGGTGGGGGGGGGGGCAAGTGGGAGATTGGGGGGCGTAAGGATTAGAATTCTTTGATTTTTTTATTTTTTCCCCTTTTTTTTTTTGTGGGGAGGACTATCTGGAGTTTTTTTTATCTGGATGCGGGGTAACCCCACCTCTCTTGCCTCCTCCATGGGGAAAAAACTCAATGCATATTGTTAATTTGATGGGATCCTAAGAGATGCACCTTTTACAAAATGTTTGTTTGTGTATTTATGTTTTGTCATGTTTGAGATGTTAGTCCATTGACAGAATATTGTACTGGTCCCTTTTATTTTTTTTAGAGCAATGTTTTATGTTTTGTAATTGTAAAAAAAAAATTGATGCATTAAATTTAAAGATTACCTGCACAAAAAAAAACAAAAAGAAACTGAAAGCACTAAATTACCTAAACTAACATATACACACAGACAAACAAAAAACACACCTCCTAACTAAAGAAAGAAAGAAAGGGGATGATTCCTTTTTTTTTTTTATTAAACTGAATAAAAAAAGAATTTAAATGAGAAAAGTTACCGTAAATAATTTATTTTTTGAAGCATTAAAGTGGTTGTAAAGGCAGACGATTTATTAAGATAAAAAGCCTTCTGCGTGCCGCAGCCCCCCTCAGGCCCCCTAATACTGCAGCAGTTCAGGCTAGAAATGAATACACCAAAGTATTTCCAGAAACGTATTGGTTATGTCCATCCGCAATGTGTGTGTGTGTGCGGGGATATTTTTCAGGATATTTAATCACACCGGGATTGAATATCCTGAAAAACATCAATATGGCCATTGTGGATGGACATAACCAATAAGTTTCTGGAAATACTTTGGTGTATTCATTTCCAGCCTGAACTGCTTGGATGAGCAATTTAGCACATCATCAAATAGACAAAACAAGGGTTTCCTGTTCTTTGGTTGCAAGACTCCCAAAACCACCCATGTAGGGCAAGACTGATACCCTTCTTGATTGGGTCTCCTTATCCTGCCCAACACTGGAGAGCTTGAGGCATTCGGCCTCTATGGATGCCTAATGCTGGACTCACCAAAGTATTTCCGCATCAAAGGGGAGCACGCCCGCAAGGTAATCCCCCGAGAGAGCGCTTCTCCCAGGGGGTTATTTGATGCAGGGAGGAGCCGCGAGAGCCGCCAAGGGACCCCAGAAGAGCAGGTTCAGGCAAAACAAGCTGCACAGCTGAGGCACTTCAAAGTCACGCGATTTTACAGCGATTTTGCCACGATTCGCAATTTTTGCCACGATTTCAAGGAATGCCTGTGTAAGTGGCAGCAAAATCGGACCAAAGTAGTGCAGGGACTACTTTGAAGCCGGAAGGACTTGAAGTCGTACTAATATGAATGGCTGTCATTGGAAATCATGGGGAACGACTTGTCATGCTACTTTGCAGTCCCAAATCGTGGGACAAGTCGTATAAGTGTGAAAGGGGCCTAAAGATTATATGCACAAAAAAAGTAAAAAAACAGAAAGCACTAAATTACCTAAACTAACATACACACACAAACAAAAAAAACCCACACCTTCTAAATTAAAGAAAGAGAAAGAAAGGGGGTGATTCCTTTTTTTTTGCCTAAGTAATTCAATGAACGAAACTGCTTCAGCAAAATGGTAAAATCAGTAATTACACAGCAAAACCAATTTTGTCCAAAAAAATGTACTCATCCCTATGTGAGGACTGCCTCACGGCGATATACATCGGCAGAATGGCATGGCTGGGCACAACCACGTACAGGTACGTGGCCCTTTAAGAGCGCGCGCGACCCGGTCCTGAGCTCCGTGACAAGCGGACCCGATCGCCGCTGGTGTCCCGCGATCGGGTCACAGAGCTGAAGAACGGGGAGAGGTAAGTGTAAACAAACCTCTCCCCGTGCTTTCTAGTGATGCTGTCACTGATCGGCTGTTCCCTGTCATTGGGAAAGCCGATCAGTGACGTCAGACGCAAAGCCACGCCCCCTACAGTAAAAAAAAACACACACACTTAACCCCTCCCCGCCACCTAGTGGTTAACTCCTTCACTGCCAGTGTCATTTACACAGGAATCAATGCATTTAAATAGCACTGATTTCTGTATAAATGGTCCCAAAAATGTGTCAAAAATGTCCGATGTGTCCGCCATAATGTCGCAGTCACAATAAAAATCGCTGATCGCCGCCATTACTAGTAAAAAAAAAATATTAATAAAAATGCTATAAAACTATCCCCAATTTTGTAAACGCTATAACTTTTGCGCAAACCAATCAATAATCGCTAATTGTGATTTTTTTTTACCAAAAATATGTAGAAGAATACGTATCGGCCTAAACTGAGGAAAAAAAATGTTTTTTTATATATTTTTGGGGGATATTTATTATAGCAAAAAGTAAAAAATATTGCATTTTTTTCAAAATGGTCGCTCTATTTTTGTTTATAGCGCAAAAAATAAAAACCGCAGAGGTGATCAAATACCACCAAAAGAAAGCTCTATTTGTGGGAAAAAAAGGACGCCAATTTTGTTTGGGAGCCACGGCCGCGCAATTGTCAGTTAAAACGACGCAGTGCCGAATCGCAAAAAGGGGCCTGGTCCTTTGGCTGCAAATTGGTCCGGGGCTTAAGTGGTTAAGATATAAGGCCTTCTATTACTTTATTAATAGTGGCTAAGCAGTCAGTGTTCTTACATGCATTTATCTGTCGGGTAAATATTTTATAGCCAGTCCACCTTTGAAACGAATACCCATCTCTCCATGAAAGGATGGTGACAAAACTGACAATGTCTTCACACGCCTTTTGATGACTAAAAGTCATTGGCTGGCATTCCTTAGCTGTCTGTGTTCAGTTAACATCATTTTTCTCCTGCTATTGCCTTCCCATCAGAAAAAAAAAAAGTCAGAAGATGTGAATTTAATAAATTGGAGAGAAACCCGATAAGACAAAGTGTCAGCCTGTAATGATGAAATGGAGACACTGCGGCCTATGTTGGAAAAATAATTACAAATGGTGTCAGTGTTTCGGAACAGAAAAGACAGATTTCTGTGCGCTGGCTAGAAGAGTTTGTACAGTTATATGGGAATCCCAGTGGAAAGGTTATCTCCATTTTATTAGACTTAACCGTGCCCAGCGAGGAGGAAGCAACTTGAAATAATAATGGATACCTCAATAGGGGAGCACATATGGAAAGCATATTTTACAGTGAGAACTCAGATTTGGAGTTTTGTGTTGGCAGATGGTGGGAATCCCCATTGGAACACTATTTTATTAAATAGATCACAGCTGTAGTTAAGGAAATATGGTGGTGCTTTTAGGTGGTATAGGGGGCATGCGCACGCCCGCCGCATCACTGAGGAGCTGATGCGCGCGCCCGGCGGCCGTGATGTCGGTCGGGCCCCTGCGATCGCTCGTGACAGAGCAGGAACGTGGACACACAGATCCACATCGTGTCAGGGGAGAGGAGACAGATCGTGTGTTCCTATTATATAGGAACACAGATCGGTCTCCTCCCCTAGTCAAAAACAGTTAGAATTACTCCCTAGGTAACACATTAAACCCCTTGATTGCCCCCTAGTGTTAACTCCTTCCCTGCCTGTGACATTTATACAGTAATCAGTGCATATTTATAGCACTGATCGCTGTAAAAATGTCAATGGTCCCAAAATATTGTCAAAAGTGTCCGATCTGTCCGCCGCAACGCCATAGTCATGATAAAAATCCCAGATCACAGCTATTACTAGTAAAAAAAAATAATAGAAATGTCATAAATCAATAACATATTTTGTAGGCGCTATAACTTTTGCGCAAACCAATCAATATACGCTTATTGCAATTTTTTTAACCAAAAATATGTAAAAGAATACATATCAGCCTAAACCGAGGAAACATTTTTTTTTTTTTTTCTTAAATTGGGATATTTATTATAGCAAAAAGTAAAAAATATTGTGTTTTTTTTTCAAACTTTTCACTCTTTTTTTGTATGTAGCCCAAAAATTAAAAACCGCAGAGGTGATCAAATACCACCAAAAGAAAGCTCTATTTGTGGGGGTACAGTGTTGCATGACCGCGCAATTGTCATTCAAAATGTTACAGAGCTGAAAGCTGAAAATTGGCCTGGGCAGGAAGGGGGTGAAAATGCCCGGTATGGAAGTGGTTAAATTACAAAGGCCTGGACAATAAAAGAAAAAAAAATGAAAGCTGGAATTTGCTGATAAATTCATACAATGAAAATGATATGTAAGCAAGAACTTTAAAAGTGATTTCAAGTTTAAAGAAGGGTTAGTCAATTGCTGTGTCTGTCCCCATTAGGGAGATTCACCCTCTCTGTTTGTCCTTATCACCGAGAGTGAAAGCGAAAAGGAAATCACACATTTTGGGTTGTCACCAGAACATAAATCATAGGGACATTAGTTCTGTTGACCCTGCTAACAAACAGGGACTCCCTCACTTTGGAAGGATTTCCTCTCACTTCCTGTTTTGGATATTAGACAGGAAGTGAAGGGAAATTTACAGTCAAGTGCAAAAAGCTGACCTTTCAAAATAGGCAAAGAGCAACTTTTCAAATAAATACACACAAACAAATTTGCCTGTGAAATGATTGATCTAATTCTGTAAAGATAGTCCTGTAGTTTGCATCCCCCTGCCACATTGCACAGTCGGGCAGGTAACACATTTATTTCCCGGTTCAGCAATGCAGATTCCAAGTCACCTTCAGCCTAACCATTGGACAACAAGTCGGTATAATCACC
Source organism: Lithobates sylvaticus (assembly GCA_028564925.1). NCBI lineage: Eukaryota > Metazoa > Chordata > Amphibia > Anura > Ranidae > Lithobates > Lithobates sylvaticus. The sequence goes on along the minus strand of CM053037.1, from coordinate 32,935,133 downwards.
TTTGCTTAAGTAACAGGGAGCTGAACCAACAGGTATTATGCCCCGTACACACAGTTGGATCTTCCGACGGAAAATGTTCGATGGGAGCCTTTTGTCGGAAATTCCGACCGTGTGTAGGCTCCAGCGGACATTTTTCATCGGAATTTCCATCACACAATCCGATCGTGTGTACACAATTCTGACGCACAAAGTGCCACGCATGCTCAGAATCAAGCAGAAGAGCCCTGGCTATTGAATTTAATTTTTCTCGGCTCGTCGTACGTGTTGTACTTCACCGCGTTCTTGACGTTCGCAATGTCCGACCAACTCTTGTGCAAGACAAGTTTGAGCCAACATCCGTCGGAAAAAATCCCATGGATTTTGTTGTCGGAATGTCTGATCAATGTATGATCGTGTGTATGGGGCATTCGAGTGATATGCGTAGAAAAGGTATGTAAATAATATTGGATGTACAGGCATGTACATATACACATTTAACTCTACCAGCCTCACATAGGTCCATTTCAAGCTTCCTATAGATTAGCACACTATACAGTATGTGATTTATTATAGCCTAAGTAAAGACCAGGACTATAACCAGATCAATTATTAAAAATGTAGCTACTAAACTGCTGTATACCACTATGATTTCTTACTGTCATAGAAAATCCATGATGTAAATGCCAACTAAAGACACAAAATTTAAAGCGGTTCTGCACTGTGTTTTTTTTTTTTTGGGGGGGGAATACAATGCCTAGGATTAGGTAAATTGGGGAACTCACGTGTTCCATCTTTTTAATCAATAGCAGCTGGTTTTCCTCCAATAAAATTATTTATATAATTCTTTTCTACTGGGGGCCATCTTGCCTGTGGGCCTGTGAAACCCCACAGGCACTTTAGATGGCCCAGCATGCACCGCCGTTACTGCGCCGAGCTCGCGCGTGCGCAGTAACGGCAAAGTGCAGCTCACGTTCTCCGAAATCTCACGAGATGTCAGCACATCTGCCGACATCTCGCGAGATTTCGGAAGATGTGCCCGAAATCTCGCGAGATTTCGGAAGATGTGTCCGAAATCTCGCGAGACTTCGGAAGATGTGGCCGAAATCTCGCGAGACTTCGGAAGATGTCCGCACTGACTCCTGGGATCAATGACACCAGATCCCAGGAGACAGTGCGGCCTGACGACGATCGCCGCAGAGACCCCGCCCACCGCCGCAGAGACAGAGGACAGGAAGTCAGCGATTATCAAGGTAAGTGAAAAAAAAAAAAAAGAACACATTTCATTTAGTACTCTTTGCCTGATTTGGAAGGCAAAGAGATTTACTAAATGAAATGTGTGCAGAACCGCTTTAAATGTTCCATAAGATTTGCTGTCCATGGTGCTGAAACCAGTGCAAAGTACATTTAAAGCTAAGTCCACCTTTAAAAAAATGAATGCATGCATACTGTATTTGCAGGAAATAAAAATGTGCATTTATTATTTCTTTGCATATCAGCCTGCAGAGCATTGCACCCACGATCATGGGTGCAAAGCCAGGCTCTTCCTCCAGTTCTTTGTCGACACATCTGCACAGGCTTTCAGCTAAAGAGCTGGAGTAAGTTTTAATAGACTATGATTGCTGTGATTATTACACCTGCGCTACATTGAGTATGATCAGTGTGTCTGCAGCAGTGGAAGACGGGACTTGTCGCTCATTCGTTCAAAGATCTCTGCAAATGAATGAAGCGGGTGTGTGGGTGAAGCCCCAGACAGCTGCTAAAATATCAAAAGTGACTGCTGCTGCGGTTGATCAGAGCCCTCACACACTGTCACCGGGTGGGGGTCCATTGTCGCCATGTTATATGTGCAGTTTAATCACTTGCCGACCAGCCGCCGTCGTTATACGGCGGCAGGTCAGCTCTCCTGTGCAAATCGCCATAGCTGTACTCTCACGCCCACTGCATGCTGCAGGAGCGTGCCCGCGGGTTGGGCTGACTCGATGACCCGTGATCGCCTAGTATAGTGGCAGAATGAGGATCTGCCATTGTCAACAAGGCGGGTCCCCATTCTGACACATGACACGACAGAGATCCACTGTTCAAAGTGATCGGGAACAGTGATCTCTGTCATGTCCCTGGCACACCACCCCCCCCCCCCCCTACAGTTAGAACACACCTAGGGAACACAGTTAACCACTTGATCGCCCCCTACTGTTAACCCCTTCCCCGCCAGTGTCATTTTTACATTGATCAGTGAATTTTTATAGCAAGTAATGTCACTGGTCCCCAAAAAGTGTAATTTGGGGTCAGATTTATCCGCCGCAATGTCGCAGTCCTGCGAAAAATCGCAGATCGCCTCCATTACTAGTAAACTATATAACAATAAAAAAAAACTCCCTAAATCTATTCCAGAGTTTGTAGACGCGGTAAGTTTTGCGCAAACCAATCAATATACACCTATTGTGATTTTTTTTTACCAAAAATATGTAGAATATATATTGGCCTAAACTGATGAATACATTTATTTTTTTATATTTTTAAATTGTATATGTATTATGGCAAAAAGTTAAAAAAAAAACTAAACCATAAAAAACATAAGCCACCAAAAGAAAGCAGTGGAGCAGTGGATGTGTTAGTAGAGCAGTGGATGGTATCACTAGGGCAGAGGACGGTGTCAGTAGAGCAGTGATTATGTCAGTAGAGCAGAGGTTGGTTGGCAGTCATTTTTTATTTTTATTATTTTTTTACAACAATGTTTTTTTTTCTGGAGGCATGGAAGAAGCATGGAAGAATCGCGGCCTACCAGTCACCAGCACATGATTGACAGGTTGATCGTGACTGATGGGTTGTAAAGCCTCCGATTAGGGTGTGCCCAGGCACACTCAGAACACCCTGTGCACACGCCTATGAATGTATGTTCTACAACTAAGCCCGGTTGGATGAAATGCATTATATGGATGGGTTTACAGGTGGGATTCCAACATGTACTCCTTTGTTAAATACAGTACATTTTAACCAGCCCCCCCGTCGGTTGGTCTGTCAGTCTTCAGTTGGTCGATCAGCAAACCCCGTACTTACCCCATCTAGGTCGCGGGCCTATGTCTCTTCCTTAGTGTCTCCTTCTCGGCATCTCCTCCTCTGTGTCTCCTGCTCGACTTCTCCTCTTCGGAGGCTTCCTCCTGCATCCCCTCCTCAGCGGCCAATACAGTCGCTTCTCCTCTCGGCCAATTGGGACTCGGGACCTGCTTCCTGATTGACCAGGAAGAGAATCAGGATAACAATAGCGCCCCGAGCCCACCCTTTTTTAAGCCAATTGGAGCATCAGGCTCTAATCATGTGCTTCAAAAAAAAGTAAACCCTATTGAAATCCTTGCGGCCGGCACCCTGCATGTAGATTAGGGGCCAGCCGCATGGATTAGGGGGCGGTGCCCCTGCACCCCTATAAAGGAGCGGCCGCCACTGGTTAAGTAATGATCCCTTGAAGAATGTGACATTATGATTGTGTGTCCTTTGTCTTTTGTATCATGTTCATACGGAGCAGGAACGGGGGTCCAGGAGCCAGACAGCAGGGGACAGTACCTAGGAGTTTGGGAGCAGGGAGGATTTAGTTAATCTTGGAATAATGTTAATGGTTCTCACTTGCTGCATGCTTGTTCAAGGTCAGTGACTCAAAAAGAACTGAAACTACATATAGCCAGGCAGTTGGTATTTTCAGGGTAAGCAATAGCAGCGTGTTGTTTTGTACAGTAAATAGTTAAATACAGGATTCACATTAGCCTGAAAATCGCAACTAAGATGAATTGTTTACTTTGGAAAATGGCTATTTCAGTCTTCATTTATGTTCAGGATCAATAGATTGGTCTAATGAATGTTTTATGAGAGGAGGTCATCCAATGACATGAGAGAAACAAAAGCGCTTCTGTCAGCAACAGAGCAAGAGAAATGGTAAAGATTGACATTCACTGGATGGATTAAAACATGGATTGGGCAATGAATACTGTAAATAAATACAACTTATTTATAAGCAGCAAATGATACCATTGATCTGTATAGGATGGCGGACTTGCCTTAACTCAAAATTCTTTGATGATCTGAGTAAATTAAAGAATGTGGATTTTGTTTTATATCCTACTGGACTGATGTACTGTATGTGGAGATAACAAAGTATTGGACTTCACTCAGTTATCTTAATCAATTCATTAATTTAATATGTGATCAGTGGTGGTTGGGCTCTCCCCACCTCCCGAGCGTTTCCGGAGTTAGGTTCTTAGAACTCCTGGCCAATCGGGTCTCAGTACCTGCTTCCCAATTGGCCGGGAGAGGAAAAGGGAAGACATTAGCGAATATTAATTTGTTAATGTCACACAACAGTTGGAGCAGGTCACCGGCGGTGCGCATGCACACCCCAGACCTGGAAGTGCAGGATCACATACTACAAACTTAATCCTGCGCGGCAGAGACGCCTTGCCACCGTATATATGTAAGTTATACGGTCGGCAATCGGTTAAAGAGTATTTTTGGTCCTTAAAAAACGTACTTCTCCCGGGATCCAGCACTGTCATCACCGGAGCTGGTTCTTCATCAGTCTTTGGATCCTTGGCACCTCCATATTACCTTTGGGAAGCCGGCTGTGACTCCTTACGGCTTTGCAGCTGGCTACCCACTGCGCATGTGCGAGCCACACTGCACCCTGTGAATGGCCCTGCAGCCTTGTGGGACCTGTAATTCTGCTCAGGTTGCCTAGGTGATCTGAGCAGAAGTGGATATCTGTCACAACTAGGTACCCAATCCATATAAGAAAACAGAAGAAAGAGAGGGAATGGGAAAGAAAGAAAGAACGAGAGGGAGTTTGAAAGAAAGAAAGAGAGGGAGGGAGTGGGAAAGAAAGAAAGAAAGAGAGGGGGTGGGAAAGAAAGAAAGAAAGAAAGAAAGAGAGGGCGTTTGAAAGAAAGAAAGAAAGAAAGAAAGAAAGAAAGAGAGGGAGTGGAAAAGAAAGAAAGAAAGAAAGAAAGGGAGTGGGAAAGAAAGAAAGAGAGGAAGTGGGAAAGAAAGAAAGAAAGAGAGGGAGTGGGAAAGAAGGAAAGAAAGAAAGAAAGAAAGAGAGGGAGTGGGAAAGAAAGAAAGAGGGGGAGTGGGAAAGAAAGAAAGAAAGAAAGTGAGTAAGTGCGAAAGAAATAAAGAAAGAAAGAGAGTGGGAAGGGAAGAAAGAAAAAAGAGGGAGTGGGAAAGAAAGAAAGAAAGAAAGAGAGTGAGTGAGTGGGAAAGAAATAAAGAAAGTGGTAAGGAAAAAAAGTAAAAAAAGAAAGAGAGGGAGTGGGAAGGAAAGAAAGAAAAAAAAAAGAGAGGGAGTGGGAAAGAAAAAAAGAAAGAAAGAGAGGGAGTGGGAAAGAAAGAAAGAAAGAAAGAAAGAAAGAAAGAAAGAGAGGGAATGGGAAAAAAAGAAAGGAAGAAAGAGCGGGATTGGGAAAGAAAGAAAGAAAGAAAGAAAGAAAAAAGAGAGGGAGTGGGAAAGAAAGAAAGAGAGTGAGTGGGAAAGAAAGAAAGAAAGAGAGTGAGTGAAAAAGAAAGTGGAAAGGAAAAAAAGTAAAAAAGAAAGAGAGGGAGTAGGAAGGAAAGAAAAAAAAAAAGAGAGGGAGTGGGAAAGAAAGAAAGAAAGAAGGAAAGAAAGAAAGAAAGAAAGAAAGAGAGGGAGTGGGAAAGAAAGAAAGAAAGAAAGAAAGAAAGAGAGGGAATGGGAACAAAAGAAAGGAAGAAAGAGCGGGATTGGGAAAGAAAGAAAGAGAAAAAGAGAGGGAGTGGGAAAGAAAGAAAGAGAAAGAGAGGGAGTGGGAAAGAAAGAAAGAGAAAGAGAGGGAGTGGGAAAGAAAGAAAGAGAAGAAAGAAAAGAAAGAAAGAAAGAAAGAGAGGGAGTGGGAAAGAAAAAAGGAAAGAGAGGGAATGGGAAAGAAAAAAGGAAAGAGAGGGAGTGGGAAAGAAAGAAAGAAAGAAAGAGGCAGTTGGAAAGAAAGAAAGAAAAAAAAGAAAGAGACGGAGTGGGAAAGAAGGGAGGGAGGGAAGATAAGCAGAAGGAAGGGGTTAAACCAATACATTTCCAGCATCATTGGAGTATATCATGTATCCTTCCTCCAATGTTCATTATACATTCCAGACGTGTTACATAATCACTTTATAAACTTTTGCAAACATGTCAATGACATCAATATGGGGCTGATAATCTTTTGATTGACTGACAGATTAGTGTTCACGTCAGCGGAGAAAACACAGCGTGGATTAAAAGTGGATCACAGCTGAACTTTGGAGCAGTAATTGAAGCTTGCATTCCTCGCAGCCTTCCAAATCCCCTTGTGTGCGCCTAGAAAATCTATTTTTTGCAACTGCCATAAATTTGATAATTAAATGTCTTGATGCAGAAGATTTTGGAACAGAAGATTTTTATTCCTCTATTTTCACAGATTTAAGATGTGTTAATTGTCTATGAGGAGTGGCGCTCTATATGCAGGACTGGTGAAGACTTTTTGGCCAATCTTGAACTACAAGTTTGTGCACTTTGAACTGCTAATAGCTACTGTCTACAGCCAGGGCAGCGTTGCCAACCTACCAGATTGAAATTTACTGACACAACACCCAAAATTTACTGGCACAGACAAGTTTTTACTGGCATTTCCAAAAGTTACAAAATTACAGTTTTAAGTGCAAACTTCAGTATCTAGGCTACATACAAGTACAGTATGCAATTAGCGATGTGATACAGTATTAGGGAAAAAAACATATTTTTTATTTTATTTTTAATATAGTAAGTAGCTCAGGGACAGGACTCAGGAGGACAAGAATATAGCCTGGTACACACGATCAGATTTTCGGACGACCGTTCGTGCGTTTTTTGTTGCATGACCTAGTCTCATGTCGAAAGTGAAGAGGTTACTCACCATATGAAAATTGTCATACGACAGAATACAACTTCAGAAGTGATGTAATGTGTTTTGTTAGTTTTGTATGTATTCTTTCGTTTCTGCGCATGCGTAGTCTTGCTCTTACGTTTTTTTGTCGGATGAAAACCATACTAAGTAAATGAAAATTGGACGTTGTGTTCACATCCAACAAAAGTTTTATAGTCTGCACATCCAGCTTTTGACGTACGAAAAATGACTGGGAACAGTGGATCTCTGTCATGTCACCTGTCAGAACGGGGAATCGCCTTGTTTACAAAGGCAGTTCCCCGTTCTGCCTCTTTAATAGGCAATCGCCGGTTGCTGGCAGACATTGAGCCAGCCTGACCCACGGGCACGCTCCAGCAGCATGCAGTGGGCGCACACCCACCCACTATCGCACCTGCGTGAGCCACCGGACAGCTACGGCGATTTGTGCAGGCGAGTCGACCTGCCACAGTATAACGGCGGCGGCTGGAAAAAAATACATAGAAGTCAGTTGCTACAATTCCTGGTATACAGTCTAAATGATTGGCTGTAACCTGCTAACAAACTTGTGCGGTGTTCAATCACAGGTGAGCAGGGGGTGCGTGCATGTGTGTCTGAAAAGCAGGAAGTACACTGCGACATGCAGGTATGCCATGGTTATATAGTTACATAGTAGGTGAGGTTGAAAAAAGAGTCCATCAAGTCCAACCTATGTGTGTGATTATCTGTCAGTATTACATTGTATATCCCTGTATGTTGTGGTTGTTCAGGTGCTTATCTAATAGTTTCTTGTAACTATCGATGCTCCCTGCTGAGACCACCGCCTGTGGAAGGGAATTCCACATCCTTGCCGCTCTTACAGTAAAGAACCCTCTACGTAGTTTAAGGTTAAACCTTTTTTCTTCTAATTTTAATGAGTGGCCACGAGTCTTGTTAAACTCCCTTCCGCGAAAAAGTTTTATCCCTATTGTGGGGTCACCAGTACGGTATTTGTATATTGAAATCATATCCCCTCTCAAGCGTCTCTTCTCCAGAGAGAATAAGTTCAGTGCTTGCAACCTTTCCTCATAACGAATATCCTCCAGACCCTTTATTAGCTTTGTTGCCCTTCTTTGTACTCGCTCCATTTCCAGTACATCCTTCCTGAGGACTGATGCCCAAAACTGGACAGCATACTCCAGGTGCAGCCGGACCAGAGTCTTGTAGAGCAGGAGAATTATCGTATTATCTCTGGAATGAATCCCCTTTTTGGTGCCACACACTTGCAGGAAATGTTCTGGGGTGGTTAAACAAAAGTAGCGTTACCCTTTAAATGCTGCCCTCCCCAGCAGCACATACTCAGATTACAGTTTCTCCATTGAACCATTGAACACAATAAGGGTTAGCCAGTGCATGCTTTGAGTTACTCTAGTTGGAGCTTACACATGGTAGGAACTTTCTCCCCACCCCCATGTGACAGCGCTAAGCTAATTGCCAAATGAGAGGAAGCGTAGTGAGTCACATGCCTCTCCTAAGTGGAATGGTTGGGGGAGTGAAGGAAAGATGTGTAAATGCAGCTGGGGTGGGGTGAGGTGGGGGGCATTAAAGAGAAGCTTTTTCTTTGCCATGCCCAATTAAAGCACAGGTTTGCTTTACATTTTTTCAGCTAACTAGCAAAGCGTTACTGGTAATTATTTTAATATGAGCAGCTAGCCATGCAAAAGCATGATTGTTTAGAATTAAATATTTAATGACAGAAGCCAAGCCAACACCTTTGCAAATACTGCTGGCCTCCATGTATGCCTCACTCCATTGCACAGCATGTCCCTATCTGATCTCCCTTGTCTGTCACTCTCCAACCCTCAGTTCACTGCTTCGGTCCAGGCACCCTGAAGGTCCCCCCCCTCCTCGTGGCTTACGCATACTGTATTCTGCCTCAACGCTCTGTTGGACTTAATGAGCGTTAACTAGAAACCTTCCAGCTGACCTTTAAATGTCTTTGTGTCACTTCACTGAATATTTGTGTCCTCAGAGGGAGAAATGGGCTGAGATCTATCTCGGGGCAGCCATTGTTGTCCTTTTTGACACTGTCCCATGGAGAGTAGGTCTACTCTCTCTGCCAACCCGTACTACTGTAAAAGTGATTTAAAGTGAGGCCCGGAGTGAGAGGGAAAAAAAAAAAGAGGAGCTAGTGAAGGGCCACCATGACGGTGTGAGGAGGGAAGGCAACATGGGGTTAAAGATATTGAGGTACAAGTGAGGGGAATACAGGATTGGTGGAGAACAACAGGGCAGGGAGGGGTTTCGTTTAGATAGGGGAGGTGGGGCGCCCTGGGCATCATTGGAGGGCAGCTGTGACAAGAAACAATTTACCACCCACCCTCCCTGTTTGTGTGGTCAGTTTTATCTATTTACAGGTGCAGTGCGAGCAGGATACGTCATGGCAGCTGAGCGGTTGGCGGTGGTTGGTCTTTGATGGTGGCAAGAAAAACCTACGAGATGGAAGTGTTGGGGACTCATCTGTGGTATGTGGCCCTCTGGTGTATTCCAGTTAACATGGTTTAGCTGGAATATGGTAATAGTTGCACGGGTAGTGGGTTGTCTCCGAGCTGGTGTGTTACGGCTGGAGGCCTATCATGGTAAAAGGTCCCGCAGTGTAGAAGTGGAAAATAGTTTAATTTTGGGGTGCCGTCAAAGACCAACAGGCTGAGTGACTGTTAGTTTTGGATTTCAGTTATTTATTTGTTAAAAGAATGTTATTGTTAATATTTTGTTAATAAAAGGCTGCTATGGCCATTTGTACTCCATTCCACGTGTGGTCTAGGTAACGTTAAGGGGTGGGGCGGAGTACGAGTATGGTCGGGCCTCGGGCGGGCATCAAGATGGTTGGGGACATCTGGTCTACACTGGTCAAGCGTATCTAAGCCCAAGAACAAAATGGAATGTTGCCTTAGTTTTGAGTTTTTATTGCTTTCTTTTCATCAGGTAATCCTGCCAATGACACACTTCTTGTCCTAAGGTGACAACACTCACTCACTGTACTGTATCTAGGGATGAGCAGAGTTGCCATACTAGGCTGTTCACTTCTAATTTGAACTACAGAATATTTGTCCTCTCCTCATCCCTATAACATAGGGGGTGGCGGTCTGTAGTTCCCAGAGGGGAACTGGCAGGGCTGATAACGTTGCTTGAGATTTAATTGCAACACCTTTTGGATAAATTGGTATTTCCTGGTGCATCACAGCAGCATATAATGGGGTAATTCTCCACCCTCCTAACTCCATAGGACCAGCTATCTAAGAGCTTAGAGGCCATGAGACAGGGTACAGTTCTTTTTTCTGTCCTCCCCATAGGATCAGCAAACAAAATTCCTTATCCCTGTGCAGTCCCAGACAGGTTTAGCCCCCTAATAGGGAGGCGTCAATACCATTTTTTTTATCGGCAAGTACTTGCGAATACTGAGTACCAATACTATGCGGTGCGATTTGCATCTATTCAAAAACAATGGGTGCCAATTGCACTGCAAAGAAAAGAATTGCATGCAATTTGAACAGGAATGCAGTGCGATTGTGTGAACCCAGTAAAGAAATCAAAACACCATGTGGTGCAGCAATAGGCAGTTTATTAAAATGCTATAACAACTCAGTAAATATCTAGTCAAATCCATATCTGCAGTGTCCCTTATAATATTCCTCATTTCAGAACTATAGGTCTGATTCAGCAGAGGGTGTGTTGGACTTCTGCAGAGAGACGACTGCTTCCCCACAGAAGGCAAGGGTCCATCTCTGCAGCATCTGGCAGGAGACAGACTTTTCTTGTCTGGCTGTGGATGCCTTCCAAAGAAAACAGACTTTAAGACTTTACGCTTATTTTATTTTGATGCACCTTCCTGATGTAAACTGAAAGTTAGATTCAGCTTTAATAATTGTGTAGACATCATTATACAGTATTATTGTCTAAATGTATTGTCTGCCTTTTCAGGCTCTGTGGACTGCAGGTGTAGCATGCTACAAAGTGTCCTTCCCCATCCCAACATGCATGACTGTGTAGCATGCAGAAACTACAGTGCCTTGAATAAGTATTCATACCCCTTGAAATTGTCTACATTTTTTCATGTTACAACCAAAAATGTAAATATATTTTATTGGGATTTTATGTGATAGGCCAACACAAAGTGGCACATAATTGTGAAGTAGAAAGAAAATGATAAATGGTTTTTGAGATTTTTTTTACAAATAAATATCTGAAAAGTGTGGCGTGTATCTGTATTCAGCCCCCTTTACTCTGATACTCCTAACTAAAATCTAGTGGAACCAATTGCCTTCGGAAGTCACCTAATTAGTAAATAGAGTCCACCTGTATGTAATTTAATCTCAGTATAAATACAGCTGTTCTGTGAAGCCCTCAGAGGTTTGTTAAAGAACCTTGGTGAACAAACGGCATCATGAATGCCAACGAACACACTAGACAGGTCGGGGATAAAGCTGTGGGGAAGTTTAAAGCAGGGTTAGGTTATACAAAACTACCCCAAGCTTTGAACATCTCACAGAGCACTGTTCAATCCATCATCCAAAAATGGAAAGAGTATGGCACAACTGCAAACCTACCAAGACATGGCCGTCCACCTAAACTGACAGGCGGGGCAAGGAGAGCATTAATCAGAGAAGCAGCCAAGAGGCCCATGGTAACTCTGGAGGAGCTACAGAGATCTACATCTCAGGTGGGAGAATCTGTCCACAGGACAACTATTAGTCTTGCACTCCACAAATCTGGTCTTTATGGAAGAGTGGCAAGAAGAAAGCCATTGTTGAAAGTCATAAGAAGTCATGTTTGCAGTTTGCGAGAAGCCATGTGGGGTACACAGCAAACATGTGGCCTAAAAGCAAAACGCTATGTGTGGTGGAAAACCAACACTGCACATCACCCGGAACACACCATCCCCACTGTGAAACATGGTGGTGGCAGCATCATGTTGTGGGGATGCTTTTTGATGGGAAGATGGATGGAGCCAAATACAGGGTAATCTTAAAAGAAAACCTGTTAGAGTCTGGAAAAGACTTGAGACTGGGGCGGAGGTTCACCTTCCAGCAGGACGACGACCCTAAACGTACAGCCAGAGCTACAATGGAATGGTTTAGATCAAAGCACATTCATGTGTTAGAATGGCCCAAAGTCCAGACCTAAATCCAATTGAGAATTTGTGGTAAGACTTGAAAATTGCTGTTTACAGATACTCTCCATCCAATCTGACAGAACTTGAGCTATATTGCAAAGAAGAATGGGCAAAAATGTCCCTCTCTAGATGTGCAAAGCTGGTAGAGACATTTCCAAAAAGACTTGCAGCTGTAATTGTAGCGAAAGGCGGTTCTACAAAGTATTTACTCAGGGGGGCTGAATACAAATGAACGCCACACTTTTCAAATATTTATTTGTAAAAAACAAATTGAAAACCATTTATCATTTTCCTTCACATCACATTAATGTGCCACTTTGTGTTGGTCTATCACATAAATTTCCCAATAAAATACATTTACATTTTTGGTTGTAACATGACAAAATGTATATAAATATTTTTATATACTGTATATAACTGTTAAGGACATGCCATACCAATTTGCAGTACATCAACGTAAATGGCAGGCACACCTCTTTCTCTGCAATAACCGTTTAAGAGGCTGGCTGGCTGCTCGCACATCAGGACTGAGCATGACCTATTCTGCAGGCTGAGGTCAGTGTTGCTTTTAAAAGATGACCCCACCACCCGCTGGGTTTATCAACTTGTTACAGAGGACATGCTGGGAATTTTAACACGGCTGGTCTCTCACTTGCTGCGCTCTGCACAAATCACTGTCAAGCCCACACATTTCCCTTGGAATGTAAATGACATGAAGAAATGCAGGGACATCTTAGCTCTTGGCGGTGGTGTGCAACTGTGACATGGCATGCTGGGGCTTGTAGTGCTGTTACTATCGGCAATTAAGTTGGGAAAGAAAAAATGCTTCCTTTTGCCCATGTACTTTAAAGCTGAACTCCAGGCATCGCAATTGGAATACATGTACGGAAGCTATTTTACCTGCCAAAGGATCTGGAATTATGTCCACATTAGCCTGCGTTTTATACAGCCTTGCCAGACTATGGGCCAGGCTGCTGACCTGATTTATATCTGTGGGATTTAGCTATAAAGCTTGGTCACCTTCCTGTCCCAGCTGGTGATTGGATAGTAAAGAAGCAGCAGTTTACCCTTCTGTTCACACTGTCAGAACGTTCCATGCCAGCTCATGTACATGTACCATAGCTGACTGACTCCAGGCACTCTTTGGAAATAAGGCTAAATGACTCAACTATGCAGGAAAACATAGGACCTGGGGTGCAGAAAAATTGGCAGCAGCTGCTCTGGACCGAGGAGTCAATGTGAAATATTTGGCTGTAGTAGGAGGCAGTTTGTTCGCTGAAGGACTGGAGTGCAATACAATAATGAGTGTCTGCAGGCAACAGTGGAGGCATGATGGAGGTTCCTTGCAAGTTTGGGGCTGCATATCGGCAAATAGAGTTGGAGATTTGATCAGGATCAATGGTGTCCTCAATGCTGAGAAATACAGGCAGATACTTATCCATCATGTCATCAGGAAGGCATGTGATTGGCCCCAAATTGAATCTGCAGCAGGACAATGACCCCAAACATACAGCCAATCTTCATAAAGATTATGAGACACTTGCATATGCAAGCTCAAATGGAAGATTTGGACAATAGAAATCGACGTAACAATAGACGAGTGCAAGGTATCCCAGAATCGATCACAGATCTTACACCTGCTATCTCCAAACTTTTTCACAACCTACTACCAGACAAACCAACATCTGCATTCACTTGTGACAGAATTCACAGGGCTCTTCACCCTAAACCAACCCCTGACAAACCCCCACGTGACATCATCATGTGCATGAAAGACTTTCTTACTAAAGAGTACATCATGTGTGCCTCCAGAAATACCCCAAACATAGTACTTGATGCTCATAGGGTACAAATCTACCCAGATATTTCACCGGCCACACTTGATAGGAGACGCAGAATGAAAGAAGTTACCACTATTCTGCAAACAGCTAGATCAAATATCGCTGGGGATGTCCATTTAAACTCTCAGTGATGCATAATGGTTCAACCTATACAATATACAACATCATTGAAGGAAAAGATCTCCTAGTAAAGCTGGGCCTTCTGGATCCTGAACCCCCTGTTCATCACCCTTCTACCCCACGATCATCACCCATTTGGTCAACCCCAGCCTCACGCCGCAACCAACGTGACCAAAGAAGATGGCGACAGTCACTTAAATCTCTTAAAACATCCACAGCTCCAGGCCCTGACGGCTACACCTCTTCCTACTACAAGAAATTTGCATCCCTTCTAGCACCCAAATTCACCAAATTATTTAATAACATCCTACAAAGAAACCACTTTCCTGAAGAAATGCTCCTGGCCAACATGTCACTAATCCCTAAACCATTCAAAGACCACACCCTTCCACAAAACTTTCGCCCCATCTCAGTTCTAAATAACTACCTCAAAATATTTGGCAGACTGTTGGCTGATAGACTCGCAGCAGTGATCACCAATCTCATTCACATTGACCAAACTGGATTTATCCCTGGCCAACGAATAGTTCATAACATTAGACTAGTTTCAAATATTATCCAAGACGCCAACCTCCACTCATGACCAATCTGTCTTCTAAGCTTAGACATCCACAAGGCGTTTGACAGTGTTAATTGGTCCTACCTAAATCATCTCCTCCCCAAATATGGAATTTCCGATAAATTTTTACATGGCTTCAATGCTCTCTATTATTCTCCAAATACTAGAATTAAAATTCCAGGTAATAACTCAAAATTCTTCCCTCTGAGCAGGGGAACTAGGCAGGGCTGTCCCCTGTCCCCACTTCTATTTGCCTTAGCAATAGAACCCCTGGCACATGTATTAGAAATAACAATAATATAAAAGGTTGCAATGAATTTAAATTAAGCTTATATACTGATGATGCTCTATTATTATTATCCGACCCACTCATCTCCATACCCAATCTTCTCACAGAACTCGAAAATTTCCACCAAATCTCAGGACTGGGTATTAATATTAACAAATGTTCAGCTCTACCTATCAACCTCTCTCAAAACACACAATCTCTTCTACAACAAAACTTCTCGTTCACCTGGAGCTCACAATCCTTTAGATAGCTTGGTATCCATATCACCCCATCAATCAAATCAATCTACAAAGAGAATTACCCCCCACTATTCTCCCACATTATCTCCTTACTTAAAAAATGGTCCTCTTATCGCATTTCTTTCCTCTGAAGAATCTGTGCCATTAAGATGTCAATCATCCCCAAACTTCTATATTATTTTAAAGCCCTTCCCATTAATGTCCCCAAAACCAGAATTCAATCCCTCCAAAGAAAAACAGATTTATCTGGGCAAACAAAAAAACAAGATGCAGCTATTCTCTTATGCACAGGCCACAAATTAATGGATTCCTAGGCCTTCCAAACCTATGGCATTATTTCTTAGCTGCCAGACTCTCACAACTTTACCAATGGTTTGCCCCTACCCCCAATATCCCCTGGAAAATTATTTTCAAGTCAATCTCCCCTCTATACCTACAAGGCATCATTTGGTCCAATCAATACAACTATAGCAAATGAAACAAATCCAACATGATAGTTGCCCAATTCCTCCAATTATGGGTAAAGACCCCTTTAAACTAGCTTCTAGTGTCCCTCCCCTAGCCTCATACCTAGGAGATACCAGATTCATGCAATCCTACAATGACTATAACATATTCACAATATGGATTGAAAATAACCGTACTATCTTTTATCATTAAATCAGAATTCACTCCATTTGACACACTTCAAACTAAATACAATCTACCCTACTCAGAGCTCACCCACTACACTCAAATAAAACAATTCTTTTCACTACACTATTTATTGCAAATCCATACCTCAAACACCATCTTTGAACACATATGCATACACTCCTCAAGAGACAGAGGCCTAATCTCACAACTCTATAGATACATAAATTCCATCGCTATGCCAAAAAAAGCTGCACCAATGATATACTGGGAGACAGAGTTGGAATGCTCTTTCACCACTGAGCTATGGAATGAAATGATTGACAATCTCTGTAAAAGCAATAGAGCGATCGCTTTTAGGGAATCCCCAATTAAATTGTTCTCAAGATGGTACATGACCCCTACCAAAATACATGCCTTTTACCCTGAAACATCCCCCGACTGTTTTAGGGGCTGCTCAGAACATGGTACTTTTATACACATTTTCTGGAGCTGTGATCGCCTTAAACCAATCTGGCAAGCAGCTATAGCCAGAAAAGAAGAATCTTCCAAACAAAAAATGTACCTTACCCCACAAACAGGCATTCTATATGCCAATGTACCAAACACACCAGTACCGTGCATCAGACTGCTGCATTCATTGATCAGTTCAATTCAATGGATGATAGCACTTAATTGGAGAACTAATAATCTATCTTGGATGCAGGTCCTGTCCCGGATGGAAATGCTTAGACTTTCCGAAAGAATCCAGGATACGCTTCATGATAGCATGCATATCTTCAATAAAAAATTGAACTATTGGATCTTACCATAATTCTTCTCGGATACAAAAATTCCTTGATTTATCTTCTAATGCCGCGTACACACGGTCGGAATTCTCGTCGGAAACCAATCTCCGACGGTCAATAACACCACGGCATACAACACGTTCGACTGCACTATAGAAGGGAAGTTTAATGCTTCCGAGCCTGCGTCAGAATTTTGCATGTCGGAATTGCATACACACGATCGGAAAATCCGATAGAAAGGTTTTTCGTCTGAAAAATTAAGAACAGGTTCTCAATCTAAAGTCCGTGAGATATTCCGACAGAAAAAGACCGATGGGCATACACACGATCGGAAAATCAGATGAAAAGCTCCCATCGGAATGTTTCCATCGGAAATTCCGACCGTGTGTACGCGGCATAAGAGATAACATTGTCATTACCTCTAAAACTCAAATGATAACTATAATCCCTATATCCTAACTAATATTTAGAATTATATATTTCTCTATATATATATATTAATAAATCCTCTACCAATAATTCTATATGATCAATTTTACCCCTTTACTGTATTATCCATGTGTTATCCATATACCACACTGTATTGTTATATAAAACTTCCTTTACTGCATTGCAAATGTTTGTTTCTTTCAAATAAAACTTTTGTAAACAAAAAAAGAACTATCTTCAGTGTAAAGAAAAACAAGGAGTCCTGGAATTGATGGATTGGCCCCCAGAGAGTCCTGACCTCAACAACATCAAGTCCCTCTGGAATTACATGAAGAGACAGAAGGATTTGAGGCAGCCTACATCCACAGAAGATCTGTGGTTACTTGTCCAAGATGTTTGGAACAACTTACCTTCCGAGTTCCTTCAAAAATGGTGTGCAAGTATATTTAGAAGAATTTATGCTATTTTGAAGGCAAAGGGTGATCACACCAAATATTAACTTGATTTGGATTTCTCTGTTCATTTACTTTCCATTTTATTAATTGATTAAAAAAATAAACTATTAACACTTCTATTTCTGAAAATATTCTTAATTTACAGCATTTGTTCACACCTGACTGAGACTTTTGCAGTAATATATATATATATATATATATATATATATATATATATATATATATATATATATATATACACAATCTATATACTGTCTATATATACACACACACATACACAGTATATATACTGTATATACATATAGAGTACAGATATACTGTACAAGATGCCAGAGGAAGGGAAGATATGTGCCTCCATTATTTGGTTTATGGTCCTTTTAGGGGGATGAAGAGAGACTTTTTGACAACTAGGGGGTTCTCATCCATGCCGGGTGAAGGGTCCAGGATAATACCTTTGGAGAGGAGAGGAGTGGTTTTCAGTGCTCTCTGGATTGGGAAGTGCTCATTTGGGACCTGGAATTCAGAAACTTGAAGAGACTTTGGGCGGGAAAGAGATTACAGGGTCTCTGGTCCTGAAAGCGTTAACCATAGCTCCCAACTGTCCCTGATTTGGAGGGACTGTCCCTGATTTGGAGCAATGTCCCTCTGTCCATCTTCCCTCCTCATTTGTCCCTCATTTTGGTCTGATCTATATAGTTGTATATAAAATGCCCTTTTTATCTTTCAAAAGGTGTTTTCCAGTGCTAAACCTTCCACCCAAATTCTAAATTGGTGCATTTGTAAATTTTAAAAGCCAATATAAAATAATAGTAGTGGTAAAAAAAAAAAAGTGTGGATTTAATTAACCTTTTGTTTTGGTTAATTCTCCTTTAAGAGGGTGTGGCAGGGGGTGTGTCCTATGCCTACATTTGTTTGCTAGTAGGTGTCCCTCATTACCATCTCAAAATGTTGGGAGGTATGGTTTAACCTGTCTGCAAGGGAGACCGAAAAGAAGCAGGAAGGAGTCAGCATGTAAGGGGGTGTAGTAGGCGGTTGGTAGTCGTTTGTCACATCCTCTATGTTTCCCTCCTCATTGGTCAGATAAGAGGCCTATCCCAAGGTGGGTTCTTCTCGGCTACACTAGGCACCTTTTACAGGGTTACTGTACTACACATGGGGTACCTTTTGCTTTGTACCGTTTTCATCAATTCCCTGGGAGAAGGCTGAGGCTGCCCTAGGGGAGAACTCGATCTTAAGGCGGACCTCTACTCTTAGAGATGAAAGGACACCACTTACCCTTGCAACTGTTCTCCAGTTAACTCTTGGGTCCCCATGACAATGTACACCTTCTCCGTATTCTTCATTTAGGAGGGACATACTGAGCCCGGTCCACATCAACCCGTCCAGCATTCTTCACGACAAACTATCACCAGTAGCGGAGTGGGCCCCACTGTGCACTTAACTAAACTCTTGAACTTCTGTACCTCTGTACAGGATGGGAACCTCTGCGGCGCGAATCTGCTTTTTTTTCCTCTGTTACCTAAAGTTTATTTTTTTACAGCACATCATATTGCTCTCCTTTCTGGTCCTGGCCATGTTTTTGAACTGTTTATGGTTTCCATGGGTGATTTCCCTGTGTTCATTGCCACAGAGGCTGCAAGATGTGCTGTTGCTTGATTGCTATTGACAGTCTACAGTGTAGACTGAAAAAATCTTCAGAAAAAAATCCATGCATGGGTTTTATTTATCACATTAAAGGCCATCAGCTAAGTATAAGGTTAAAATACGTATTTTAGCACAACTTCAGTAAATGCTGGATACCATTAGTACCTTGTGGATTAGTTGTTGCTTGCAACTTTCATTTAAAAATGTTTTAAATGTGTGTATAGCGCCTACCCCGATTTTCTGGGAGCCTGATGGTGACTACCAGAGGTAGGGACGGCTGACATAATTCCTCAGGGTGCAGGGCACTGGGCATTGAGGGTGATGAACAAGAAAGAAAGTTGGGCGCCAGTCACTTTTATGCTTTAAACAAGAGAGAAGTTTATTTCTCAAACAGTAAAATTGTGGGAGAGAGGGGATCGGGCACAGGACACCCTTAATAACGATCAGCAACAGGCAGATTGGCAGACTCCTTAGACAAAAATGGGTGAGATTAAAGTGGTTGTAAACCCTTTACAACCCCTTTTTGCTACAGGTAAGCCTATAATAAGGCTAACATGTAGCTACCCTGGATATCTCCTAAACCTGCACGGTTTAGGAGATATCCCTTGTATCTGTATCTATATACGTCATCGGCACATGCACACTGAAGCAACCGCACGTACGTGTGCCGTTACACTGAGTGGCGTCATCGCGGCAGGGTACGAGGGTACGGAGCAGGGTACGAGGACTGCTGTGGGGCTTTGATCTCAGGTAAGTAAGCCTTATGCCTTTGTCTTGCAGGTTTTCTTTTTTTTGGGGGGGGGTTTCTAGGGTTTACAACCACTTTAAGTAGTCAGCAGTACAGGGAAACAAGCCTCTAAGCTGAACCAGCACATCTGTACTTTGTAGGATAAGCTGTCTCCTCTAGTAACTGAACTTTACTCCCAGCTTCATACACAGATTCCCTTGGATGAGTTATCTCTTGAAGTCCTCCCAGCTACTTCTTAGCCTCCAGCTCATGAAGAGTCCCCTCTGGTGCTTCCTTAGAACTCCATCTCTCTCAGAATCGTTTTCGGATCTTTAGCAGGCTTACCTCAACAGAAACTTGAACACCTGGATAGGCCTCGGATAGGCCTAGCAGCCACCTGGATAGGCCCCAGCCTTTAGGCCTAGCAGCCAGGAACTGTACACTGGGCGGGAAGACTCCGGTCACCTGACTTCTTTCCATTAAAGAGCTTTTCACCAGCATTCACAGCAGCTAATCTGATTGGCTGAGAGAAGTATGTTTATCCATAACTTGGATGCACTGTAGCTCATCTTACTAATGTCAAAGGCAACAGTGCCACCTACTGACAAAAGGGAGAAGCCACAACTGAATAGAATCAGAACAGAAGTAATTTGACCACTAAATATTACAAATTAGCCAGGCTGGCTACCACCCAGCATAACTAAATTTATCTGTAGCCCTATTCTAGGACGAGGGTGCTACATGTGTTAAAAAATCAATCAGAAGCCTGTGCGACAGGGTGATAATGCAGGCACACAATTAAGAAAGGGGGACAGAGCGTTGTCACCCTATAACAGGAAATGCCTAAACAAGGACCCTCATGGCAGAATGATTAGGGGTTATTTTAATCATCTGAGATTCTGTTTGCTGTCTTTCCTGTACCCAGAAACAGGCGAGAAGCTTAACCCAGGCGTAGGACTGGCAATTTGGCGGTGAGCCATAATACTGCTTTCTATGGACTGTTTGTATTTTCTATTTGCTGAAGAAAGCTGTTTTTTTCTGATTTGTGAAGGAACAATAAAGACTGTAATAATAAACAAAAGCTGCTGGTTTTAAATGATCAAAATTCATTTTTGAAATAACATTAATGTGATTTTAGTGATTGGGTTTACATGTGCTTTGAACACCTGTGCATTCAGCTGCTTGCCATGAGTTCAGTTTTAATGATTATAGTCAGAATAAAGAATGCTTTCATGAAACCAATTAAATATAATATTTTAAGGGGTGCCACTCTGTGTTATTTATGCAGTATTGTGTCTACAATGATTAGAAGGATAAGGATATAATTGCAGTCATTTATGAATGATAAATAGACGCCTTATGCTGCCATACTTATTTGTGCACATTCAATTAACATTCCTTTGTAATCCGGTGTGAATATACATATGGGTGATTTCCAGTAACTGAACACACAGCTGCTGCTGCTGCTGCAAGAAGATGAGTTGATAAGACAGGTTGAGCCTCTGGCTGAGGTTTATTGAGCTCCACTCTGTTCAGTCATTGATATCCATATCCAGGATCGTGGTTCCTCTCATTGTCAAAAAAAAAAAAAAAGAGAAAAATAAAAGAGAGACGACAGAAAAGGAAGACACACCGAGTTTATTTCCAAAGATTATCATCTGGACGCAGGCAGCCTGAAAAATACTGGAAGAATCAGAGAAAACAGCAATGAGGAGGCCAATTTGTAAAGGTTAGAGTACAACGTCAATGATGATTTCAAAGTAAAGTACAGGAAAAGGGACCAGAACCCACCGAAAGACTGGAATAGGGAAATTGTCTGTACACAGCAGTAAAGGACATTCTGCATGTATGTAAGTCCATATGTCCACTATATGGTATAATCAGGGAGTAGGAGTGTTCTGTATCACCTGTGGGGGGTGTACAACAAATACTGCAGATTTTCGCCGACCTTTAAAAAAAAAAAAAATTGGTTCACACTAATGCGGTGCTGGAAACCCCACGATCCCTGCATGTTTCGTCTTACGATCTGCAGCAGGTGTAAGTGCAATATTAACGACACCCCAAACACAGGTTGCAAACACAGTACGGCCGTGGAATCCAGTTGGAGTGCAGTTCCAAGATTGGTGCATGCATGCACAACTTTGGTTTGATGAGGTGCGATTTCAAATTCCACCACACTGAATGGCATGTGAATTGAACAGGAATGTGCTGCGATTTACATGCAGTTCATATTGTTAACTGAGGCTAAGTGGACATCAGGCTACGTGTGGTTACTTCAATTTCAATGGATCTGAATAATTGTCTAAGGATGGCACTACGCTGGTCATTTTAACAGAGAGGGGAGAACACTACACTGGCCACCAATGTAAAAGGGTGCACTACGCTGACTGCCAAGTGATTGAGGGCACTACACTGCCAAGTAACAGTGGGCACTACAATGACCATCAATGTGATTAAGGGTATTACACTGCCAATGTAATGGCTGGCACCACACTGACTAAGAATTTGTTTGGAAATACTACACTGACCACTTAAAGCGGTTGTATACCCGTTTTTTTTTTTTTTAAACCACCTGCAAGACAAAGCCATAATGAGCTAGTATGACTAGCATACTAGCTCATTATGAATCACTTACCTTAGATCAGAGCCCCCGACGCCATCCTCGTCTCCCCCTCCAGCCGCAGCCATCTCTCCACAGATACCCGGAAGGTTACTTCCGGGTTTCGCCGCTCCGGCCAATCACAGCGCCGATGCGGCTCTGTGATTGGCCAGAGCAGCGAAGATGTCGCTCCGCGCATGCGCGTGGGAGACTTCAACTTCGGCGAGCCGAAGTTGTGAATGGGGATTAACCCTGTGAATGCACCGTTGTTTACTTTTTGGCAAATATCTCCTAAACCGTGTAGGTTTAGGAGATATTTCTTGTACCTACAGGTAAGCCTTAATCTAGGCTTACCTGTAGGTGCAAGTTGTAACTGAGGGTATATAACCACTTTAAGTAATAGGGGCACTACACTGACCACCTATGTAACTGGGGACACTATAATGACTGTCTATTTAATACTATACTATAATATACTATATTGAATGCCAGTGTATGGGGGCACTACACTGAACATCTATATAATAGGGGTTCTACACTGACCATCAATGTACTGTAATAAGGGCACTACACTGACTGCCAATGTAAGAGAGCACTACACTGACCACCAATGTAAGGGGGCACTACACTGACCAGCAACGTAAGGGAGTACTACACTGACTGCCAATGTAAGGGAGCACTACACTGACTGCCAATGTAAGGGAGCACTACACTGACCACCAACAGAAGGGGGCACTACACTGACCACCAATGAAAGAGGGCACTACACTGACTACCAATGTAAGGAGGCACTACATTGACCGCCAATGTAAGTGGGCACCACAATGACAACACATGTGACAGAGCCACTAGAATGACCACCAATTTTACAGGGGGCACTACACTGTGAGTGTGACAAGGGGCACTATACTGGTCAACATGTAGGTGGCTACACTAGGCACCATAGAGGTCACTCGCCCTGCACATGGGGTACCTTTACTCATGTACACTTGAACAAATGAACTGGACTCCATGTGTGACTTTTCCTCTTCAATACCTGGGCACAATCTGTGGACCTCTGTGGTGCTGATCTGCTCCCGTTGCTATGGGAGATGGACTCACGGAGCGAGTGCCGACAACAAATCCTCGTGCAAGAGGCTATAACACCTGCCACATGTACACAATTACAACATGCATGTCAAACCTTCATTACGCTTGGTAACCACTTGCTGTTTTATGTACCACATTTACTCTTGAACTGCTGTCTTCATACCCAAATGTGTTTTAACTATAGACAATATGTGCCAGTTACTTTCAATACACCCCTTGAGTAACTTCAGACTAGGCAAGGACAACATTTCAAAAGCTTTACTGGAAACTCTGAGCAGGACAGTTCCAAAACAAAGTGCACAGTCTATTTCCTAAACTAATACCTAACTCAGACTTGTGGCTGCCCCAGCGTTCCTGCACTGGCAAGAGTCCATACAAAGCAGGGTCCACAGTGGCAGATCTACAGAACTGGTGTTTTCAGGGAGGACTGCAGGTCCCAGCAATCCCCCTTCTCTCTTCTCTGTAAGCAGCTGGAGATTACATGCTGTGGCTTGTCTGTGTCTTTCCTTCCTATGCAGACTGTCCGGGCATAGCCCTCCCCCTTTTTATCAGCAGCACAGGGAGAGAGGCATAGCTCCCGGGTTAATTGTTTCCCTCTTGGGTGGGGCAGCTATCTCACTAATTAACATTTTGACCTGCTTACAAACAGCATTATGATGATTACTACACTGACCACCATTGTGATGGGGCACTATACTGACCACCTATGTGATAGGGGCACTTTACTGCCAGTTTGATGAGGGGCACTACACCGACCAGCAGTATGACTGTGTGCACAACACTGTCAATGTAAAGGTGCACCTTAATTTCCACTGTCTGAATTGCTTTTCTGAACATCATTATTAGTTTAACTTTATGATTATTAATGAAAATATTGTGTTGTATAGAGGAAGGGGTGTTAAAGAAATGATCCACCCTGGGTGTCAAATACTTTATGTATGCCTCTGAACTCTGTGTTTTTTATCACAATGAAAGTAAAGGGATAAAGGAAAACATGTGAGAAGGAACCTAAAGCTCCACCTGCCAGGTGAAGGAAATAGTACAAAGCCACTATACTTTCTCTTTATGATCTTTCCAATTTGCTTTTTATTGCATTCAGGAAGAAATGCACTGGCATTATGACTTTGTCCATGGTGCTGAAATGATGTTTATAGCTTGTGAAGTGACACAGAATCTTTCAATTACAAAACATTAGAAAGAGATGCATCAATTGTGCCAACTGTTGTCTTTGGAAGACATACATCTTCAAGGAATAACTACCCAGCTCCGTCTAGCGCAGGGATCTCCAGACTACGGCCCTCCAGCTGTTGAGGAACTACACGTCCCATGAGACATTGTAAAACTCTGACTTTCACAGACATGACTAGGCATGATGGGAATTAGTTCCTGAACCACTGGAGTGCCATTGTTTAGAGACCACTGGTCTAGCACTCCTGCTCCTCATTTCAGAATCCTGCTTTTGGCTGTGACTTTCTCCTTGTTTGTCTGTCCGGCCGCAAAGTGATTGATATGCCCAGTCTCTGAGGTGGAGACCAAACCTGATTTAGGCCAGCCAAGCCTGCAGTCTCATTCTTGTGATAGCATGTGTAATACCTGACCATGCTACCTGTTTGTCTGCCCTGCTCTGCTACATTGGATTACCACATTGATGACCTCAGATCAGATATCAACTATTCTCTGAACTCTGCCTGACCTTTAACTTCAGACATTAACCATGACTATTCTGAACCTGCCTGTCTGCCAACCACAAGTACCTAATGAGACACTATTCCTTCTACTGCTTTGCTCAGTTTGCGCATGCCCTGGCGTGGTGCCCTGGCGTGGTGCCCAGGCACTATAGCTTTGTATATAGGTCATGGAGGCAACCAAATACCGGTAGGCCTGCTTGCCTTATGGGAAAGGGGGCTGCTATAGGTGAAGAACACAGAAGCCAGCTATAGTGTCCA
Organism: Lithobates sylvaticus; assembly: GCA_028564925.1. Classification (NCBI taxonomy): domain Eukaryota; kingdom Metazoa; phylum Chordata; class Amphibia; order Anura; family Ranidae; genus Lithobates; species Lithobates sylvaticus. Next base: position 32,909,751 of record CM053037.1, on the reverse strand, counting down.
CCTGCGTTGGGGATAAGTGTGACACCCAGGAATCAAATAAGGCTGCAGCTAAAACAGGAAACCTAAAGGGCCACAGGTTAAAAGTTTTGTGCTTAAAAAAAGATGGCAAAATAGCCCATGGTTTTTAACCCCTTCATTACCCGCCCATAGTCATATGACGCCCACAAGGTGGATCTCCCATCCTGGGTGGGCGTCATATGACGTCCTTCCATTCCCAGACACCTAGGCCTACGCCGTCGCTCGGGACCCGGTGCGCATGCCCGGCGGCCGCGATGTCGCCGGGCACCCGCGATTGCCCGTGAAAACAGCGGGACCGTGCGGGACCGTGGAGCTGTGTGTGTAAACACACAGCTCCACGTCTTGTCAGTGGAGAGGAGACCTATCATGTGTTCCCAGTACGGAGGAACACCGATCGGTCTCCTCCCCTTGTGAGTCCCCTCCCCCCACAGTTAGAATCACTACCTTAGGAAACATATTAACCCCTGCAGCGCCCCCTAGTGTTAACCCCTTCCCTGACAGTCAAAAATGGGATTATAGCAAATAATATTGTGTTTAAAGTTACAAAGGAAAATACCTATATGAGAAACCTCAGATAGGCTGGCCATACATGATACCATTTTCTTTTTCAATTTTATTTAGATTTACCTTTAACTATATAGTGCAAGGGCCTGCCTCATTGCATACAAATTGAAAGTGTTTAGGTTTGACTTCATATTATATGGTTTTGGTAAATCTAAAGGAAAATTGTACAAGAAAATTGTATAATGTATGGCCAGCCATAGAAGCTTATATTCTGTCATTTCTACATTGCATTCTAGCTGCAGGGTAGTGTGATCCCTTACAGGGACTCCAGCTTTGCAGTTTAGTGAACTACAAGGGACACAAATTATTGCAGTTCTGTATATGCTAATTCATTATTACATTTTAACGCTAATGTTGCTGGTACATACATCTAACTTAGTATTAGCCTCTTGCAGCCCTTGTATGGCGGAGCTCAGAATAGAAGAAGAAAAAGCAGATCAAGAAGTCAGGCAGTTGTGCTGATAAGGAGCGCGCAGATGTGAGAAGAAAGCATAGCAACAGAGAGATAAACTCATCACTAAGCTACTTCTCCTTCACCGTCCAATCACAAGGTGGAGGTGGCTGGGCTCAGAGGGAAAGGGCTGAATGATGCTGGCCATCACTCAACCTGGAAGACTGAGGGCATCTTGTGGCAGAAAAAAAGTACTGCTGGGGACAGGTCAGCATTACAGCAAAAGCTTTTTTTTATCTCTTAAATTTTAAATGGCTATTGTATTTTTAATTTTTTTTTTTTTTTTGACAGGTGGGCTCTGCCATTCCCCCCACTGTGAGCAACAGTGGGGCATAGTTCCTGTCACTGACACCGACAATGGGGTACTAGACACCAACTATGGCACGCTATTCCTCCCATTGATACCAATGATGGGGCACCATTCCTCTTACTGACACCAACGATGGGACACTATTCCTTCCACTAAATCCAACAATGGGACACTATTCATCCTATTGATAACAATGATGGGGCACTATACCTTCCACTGATACCAACAATAGGACATGATTCCTCCTATTGAAAACAACAATGGGGCACTATACCTTCCACTGATACCAACAATGGGACACTATTCCTCCTATTGAAAACAACAATGGGACACTATACCTTCCACTGATACCAACAATGGGACACTATTCCTCCTATTGATAACAATGATGGGGCATTATACCTTCTGCTGATACCAACAATGGGACACTATTCCTGTTATTGAAAACAATGATGGGTACTATACCTTCCACTGATACCAACAATAGGACACTATTCCTCCTATTGAAAACAACAATGGGGAACTATACCTTCCACTGATACCAACAATAGGACATGATTCCTCCTATTGAAAACAACAATGGGGCACTATACCTTCCACTGATACCAACAATGGGACACTATTCCTCCTATTGAAAACAACAATGGGACACTATACCTTCCACTGATACCAACAATGGAACACTATTCCTCCTATTGATAACAATGATGGGGCATTATACCTTCTGCTGATACCAACAATGGGACACTATTCCTGTTATTGAAAACAATGATGGGTACTATACCTTCCACTGATACCAACAATAGGACACTATTCCTCCTATTGAAAACAACAATGGGAAACTATACCTTCTACTGATACCAACAATGGGACACTATTGCTCCTATTGAAAACAACAATGGGGCAGTATTACTCCCCCTAATACCAATCATGGGGCATTGTTTAATCCCACTGACATCAGCACATTTTCTTCTCCCACTGGCCACAATTCAGCTCCCTAAAGTTTGAAGAACAGTAAACTGGCCCTTTGTTTAGAAAGTTTGGAGACCCCGGGTCTGGGAGACTGACCGGAGAAGATTTTCTGCGATGGCAGGATGTTCAGGGAGGCAGCACCAAGGAACCAGAAGCATTGAAAGTTGTAAACTGAAAGTGCTGGGGTAACAATTTTAACACATAGTTTGCTGGGGAATGTTTATCTTATTGTGCTCCACGCGTAAAGCTAATAGTTACATAGTAGGTGAGGTTGAAAAAAAAAAGACACAAGTCCATCAAGTCCAACCTATGTGTGTGATTATATGTCAGTATTACATTGTATATCCCTGTATGTTGCGGTCGTTCAGGTGCTTATCTAATAGTTTCTTGAAACTATCAATGCCCCTCGCTGAGACCACCACCTGTGGAAGGGAATTCCACATCCTTGCCGCTCTTACAGTAAAGAACCCTCTACGTAGTTTAAGGTTAATTTAAAAAAAAAAAAAAACACTGACAGTTTAACCTCTTGATATCCGTGCTATAGCCGAATGACGGCCACAGCGCGGACCTGAATTTCTTGGAAGCCGTCATATGACGGCCTCCCCTTTGCACGCGGCCCGCACGCCCCCTGCAGGGTCACGCGCAGCGTGCGCTGTTATTACAGAGTCACCGAGACTCGGATGATCACAGATCCAAGTAAGGGGCTGGTCGCGGCCCCTTACCACCTGATCAGCTGTCAGCCAATGACAGCTGATCACATGATCTAAACCAGTGGTCTCCAAACTGCGGCCCTTTGCTTGCCTGTATGTGGCCCTTGGGGCACTTTTCCATCCACTGACACCAACAATGGGGCATAATTCCTTCTACTAACACCATAAAAAGGGCAGGACTCTTCCCACTTAGGCTGCTTTCACACTGGGGCGGTTTGCAGGCGCTATTGCGCTAAAAATAGCGCCTACAAACCGACCCGAAACAGCTGCTGCTGTGTCTCCAGTGCGAAAGCCCTGAGGGCTTTCACACTGGAGCGGTGCGCTAGCAGGACGGTAAAAAAAGTCCTGCTAGCTGCATCTTTGGAGCGGTGAAGGAGCGGTGTGTTCACCGCTCCTATACCGCTCCATCCCATTGAAATCAATGGGAGACCGCGGGGATACCGCCCGCAAAGCGCCGCTGCAGGTTTTTAACCCTTTTTCGGCCGCTAGCGGGGGTTAAAACCACCCCGCTAGCGGCCGCATACCGCGGATAAAACGATGGTAAAGCAGTGCTAAATATAGCGCTGCTTTACCGTCGCCGCCCCGCACGCCCCAGTGTGAAAGCAGCCTGACACCAACAATGGGGCACAACTCCTCCCACTGACACTAAGGTTAGGGAATAATTCCTTCCATTGACACTAATGATGGGGCACAGTTCCTTCCATTAAAACCAACAATGGGGAATAATTCCTTCCATTGATACCAAAGATGGGCCATTATTCCTCCCACTGACACCAAAGATAGGGCATAGTTGACTCCAACTGGACGCCAGCACATTTTATACTTCCACTAGCCCTAGTCTGGCCCCTCTAAAGTCTGAAAGACATAAAACCGGCCCTTTGTTTAGAAAGTTTGGAGACCCCTGATCTAAACAAAAGCTCAGTAATTGTTTTTTTTTTCTCCTCACGCTGGCAGCACGAGGAGAAAAAAAAGCCGTTCACCAGCTTATCTGCAAGGGACATCGGTCCCGAAGAGGAAGAGGCAGTTTTGCCTCATCTGTGCCACCAGTACCCCCTGCCAGTGCCACCTGACAGTGCCCACAGTACCCACCAGTGCCACCTATCAATGCCCATGAGTGCCACCTATCAATGCCCACAAGTGCCACCTATCAATGCCCACCAGTGGTGCCAATCAGTGCCACCTAGCAGTGCTTGCCTATCAGTGTAACCAACCAGTGCCGATCAGTGCCCATTATTGCCACCCATCAGTGCCCATCACTGCCACCCATCAGTGCCCATCACTGCCCATCAGTGCCGCCTCATCAGCGTACATCAATAAAGGAGAAAAATTACCTATTTGCAAAATTTTATAACAAAATATAAAAAAAATATAAAAAAAAAAAATTTTATTTGATCTTTTTAAAAAATTTTAACAAAAAATAAAAACCGCAGAGGTGATAAAATACCACCGAAAGAAATGTATTTGTGAAGAAAAAATGATAAAAATTTCATTTGGGTACAGTGTTGTATGACCGCTCAATTGTCATTCAAAGTGCGTCAGCGCTGAAAGCTGAAAATTGGTCTGGACAGTAGGGGGTTTAGGTGCCCAGTAAGCAAGTGGTTAATACTACTTTAACGGCTAGAATATATAGGTGTCCTTTTATGAAGCAGTGAAATCTATTCACTGCTTCATTCTCCGGCATTCACAGAGGAGATCTTTCTCCTCTGTGTGCCAGTTTATGAAGTGGAGTAGATCGCTTCACCCTTGGAGGAGTGAAGAGATCTACAAACGCTTCAAACAGTGGAGAACGGCCCCTGATACTGGAATCTCGTGAGACTTTACGAGATTACAGCACCAGAAATTCACTGAAACACTGAGATGTCCATTTATTAAGCGGTGATAAATTATCACAGCTCAATACATGGACAGACACCAGTGTGATTAATGTTAATAAAATAAAGAGTCCCCCCTACATTATATATACATGTATACACACACACACATATATACATGTATATACACACATTATATATATATACATATACACATTATATATATATACATGTATACACATATATATGACAGGGGGACATGGTTACAGTGTTGGGGGGTCTGAACGAGGCATAAGGAAGTTAATAATCTTCCTCTTTCCGCCTCAGATCCCCCGGGATTCTCTCTTCACTCCCCGCTTCACCACCTCTGAGATGGTGAATCGGGGAGTGTGAATTCTGACACAGATCGCCAGTGAAGCGCTCAGATCGCAGCTTCATACACTGGCCGTTACTGTGTCATTCTATGAGGATTCTCCATGTGTGGAGATAATCGGCGGGAGAACCAGTTCAAACACTTCTCCCCCGATTATCTCTGGTTTATAAACTGTTTATGGGCTGTGATCAGTGGTGATCCTCAGGATCTCCGCTGATCACTGCTTCATAAAAGGACACCATAATAACTAAACTCTAATCTAGTCTTTTCCTTGATAGAGAAGAAATGCAAGAACTAGATAAAATATTAGCGACGACCTTGCACTCTTCTAATTCTAATTCCACGTATACACGGTCGGAATTTCCGATGGAAACAGTCCGATGGGAGCTTTTCATCGGATTTTCCGACCGTGTATATGCCCATCGGTCTTTTTCTGTCGGAATTTCCGACGGACTTTGGATTGAGAACTTGTTCTTAATTTTTCAGACGGAAAACCTTTCTATCGGATTTTCCGATCGTGTGTATGCAATTCCGACACGCAAAATTCAGACGCATGCTCGGAAACAATTTGACGCATTCTCGGAAGTATTAACCGCTTCCCGACCGCCTCCTGCACATATACGTCGGCAGAATGGCACGGCTAGGCAAAAGCACGTACGGGTACGTCCCCTTTAATTGCCTAGCCGTGGGGTCACACTCGCGACCCGGTCGGGAGCTCTGTGACCACGGCCGTGGGACCAGCGGACCCGATCGCCGCTGATGTTCCGCGATCGGGCGACAGAGCTGAAGAACGGGGAGAGGTCTGTGTAAACAAACCTCTCCCTGCGCTTCCTACATTGCCTGTCACTGATCTGCTGTTCCCTGTCATCTGGAAAGCCGATCAGTGATGTCAGACATCAGCCCCGCCCCCTTATGTAAAAAAAAAAAAACACACGTCACAGACCATAACCCCTCCCCGCCCCCTAGTGGTTAACTCTTTCACTGCCAGTGTCATTTATACAGGAATCAATGCATTTAAATAGCATTGATTGCTGTATAAATGACAATGGTCCCAACAATGTGTCAAAAATGTCCGATGTGTCCGCCATAATGTCGCAGTCACAATAAAAATCGCTGATCGCCGCCATTACTAGTAAAAAAAAAAAATATTAATAAAAATGCTATAAAACTATCCCCTATTTTGTAAACGCTATAACTTTTGCGCAAACCAATCAATAATCGCTAATTGTGTTTTTTTTTTACCAAAAATATGTAGAAGAATACGTATCGGCCTAAACTGAGGAAAAAAAATTTTTTTTATATATTTTTTGGGGATATTTATTATAGAAAAAAGTAAAAAACTATTGAATTTTTTTCAAAATTGTCGCTCTATTTTTGTTTATAGCGCAAAAAATAAAAACCGCAGGGGCGATCAAATACCACAAAATTTTGGGAAAAATTGTATTACGATTGTTTTTAAACAATTTTGTTTGTATTCAATTTTTTCCTTTTCTTTTCCTCCTTTTTTTATTTATTTATTTTTTCCAAAAAATAAATGATTTAAAACAAAAATACAAATACAAATCTACATTCTCTCCTTTTTTTTGTTCGCCTGAAAAATCCCGTCTGTACCGGAGGGTACTTGTGGTCTCTCATTTTTTGAGATTCGACATTAAAATATCTATCTAGGGATGTTGGCAACACCTTTTTTCTATAGGAACTAAATGTTCCTTATGCCCCATACACACGGTCGGATTTTCCGATGGATTCTGTCCTATCGGACAATGTTGTCGGAAATTCCGACCGTGTGTAGGCACCATCGGACAGTTTCCATCGGATTGTCCGACGGACAAAGTTCTATCTCCTGCTGGATAAATTTTCCGACAACAAAGTCCGATCACACCAATTCCGATCGTGTGTAGCGAATTCCGACGGACAAAGTGCCACGCATGCTCAGATCACATTACAAGACCAAAGCTATTGGCTACTAGCCTCTACGTAGTCCCGTCGTAGGCAACAAACGTCACCACGTTCAGAATGATCGGATTTTCCGACAACTTTGTCCGACCGTGTGTATGCAACACCAGTGTCGGACTAAATCCGTCGGACCAAATCCGATGGATTTGGTGGTCGGATTTTCCGACCGTGTGTATGGGGCTTTAGACTGGTTCAGCAATCCTCTATACTAAATACCACAAAAAGAAAGCTCTATTTGTGGGAAAAAAAGGACGCCAATTTTGTTTGGGAGCCACGTCGCACGACCGCGCAATTGTCAGTTAAAGCGAATCGCAAAAAGGGGCCTGGTCCTTTGGCTGCCAATTGGTCCGGGGGTGAAGTGCTTAAACTTCCCTTTTTATAGTGCAGTCGAACGCGTTGTATGCCGCGGTGTTATTGACCATCGGAATTTGGTGTGACCGTGTGTAGGCAAGACAGTTTGAGCGAAATTCCGTCGGAATTCCGACAGGGAAACCATCAGAGCTTTTTCCAACGAGACTTCCGACCGCGTGTACGCGGCAGTCACACGGGTTTGAGGATAAAAAATATCCAGTCTTGTTGATGGTTGTACGTGGAAAAGATGCCCTTTCCTACTAGAAGTCGCAGACTCTTTGCTTGTTGAGTTGTGGGTGGAGGTGTCAGGATTTGTTCCTTGACAGCTGATCCTAGACATAACAGAAATATTGAAACGTGGAATATTACAATCTCTCCCAGCATGTCACTGTATACATTGGAGTGTCACTTTTGTGTGATATCTTCACATAATACAATATTAATGGAGCCTATTAGAGATCTCTATTTAGACATAAAGTGAAGGTTTTTTATAAGGCATTGTGTAACCCAGCATGGATCGTATTGCCTTTTTCTGCTGAAATCTTTATCTTCCTCTGTTCTCGCAGGGAGCTCGAATGATGTGTTTTCAGCCCAAAATAACTTGCATCAAAATGCCACTAAATTACCAGCAGCCTCAGAGGGAGATAATCAATTCAGGATAATCAGAGCTATGTAACCCCTCCCCCCCCCCATTCCTTGTCACTGGCGTCCCTTCCCAGACCCCCCCTTCCCCCAGGCTTTTATACCATTCAGACGGTGACTTGTGCATTTAACATTCAGCTAGATGCACATTTTCAGCTTTTTCTGAAAAGAGAGGTCTTTAACCTTTACTGATTTCACCGAGCACAGAGCAGAGATTCAGCCCATAATGCAATTCAAGGCTTACTTCAATCTGTTACAGCTCCATGCATTTATTAAAGGCCTCGATGAATGTACCTCTGTATTCACTTATGCATTATTGAATGCATTTATTAATGCAGGCTGCGTGGCCCCCTATATAGCAAAGCTCAGACTGGGAGAGGAAGAGGCGACCAAGCCCAACCTACAGGGCCGTTTTTAAGGCAGGGCAAAAGGGGCAGCTGCCCTGGGCCCTGTCATGGTTGTGGGGCCCAAAGCAGCTGCCTCATACTTGCCAACTATCCTGGTTTAAAATTCCCTCGTCCCTTGAGGTTTTAGTCCTGTGCTGTGTCCCAATATCTCAGTGTGAAGTGCTGCTACTAATGCTACCCAGCTCTGCCCTATTGTTGTGTACAGATGACTCACCTGCAGACTCTGTGTTTACATGTCAATTACCGGCATTCATATGTAAATAGCGGCAGCATTCATATGTAAATAGCGGTGGCCGGCAGCATTGATTTGTATATCATGCCCCCCTGAGGTCATATCCACAGTAATCTCTAGCAACCAATCAACAAGCAGAAATCATGTGTTGTAACCACTAGCAACTAATCAGTGAGCCGTAATGTGTGCTGTAACCTCTAGCAACCAGTCAGTGAGCAGTAATGATACACTGTAACCTCTGGCAACCACTCGCAATAGCTGCCTGATCTGATTCAGTAAACTGATTTTGAGTCTAGCTGCTATTTATTGTATGTCTCAGAGCAGGTGGAGAGCGAAACTGCATGGGGGGGGGGCCCAAGAAAAGTTTTGCCCAGGGTCCAATCAATATTAAAGACGGCCCTGCCAACCTAGCTGTGCTGCAGTGCTCCTATGCCAATGTAGCCAGTGGCGGAACTATAGAGGTCGCTGCAGTCGCCCTTGCGACTGGGCCCTGCCAATCTACCGCTGTGGACCGCCCCCAAGACCTGGCATCTCCCCCTGCACCTCTGGCTATCCATTTAGAATGCAGTGAGGGGGAGGTGGGAGGCGAAGATCGGCAGCTCTGTTGCCCGTGGGATCTCCCTGGGGCTTGTAGTTCTCTTCCTGAGTCTACACAGTGGAGAGGGGAGGGGCCTCTGACCCGAGCATCTAGCAGTTTCACTCTTCAGTGAACAAGTGAGTCGGCTCTGAATGTAGCGATACCCCCTGCAAGAGCCACGGAATATTTTGGGGTTCTCTGTACGTCTCTGAGCCCTTGGCAGAGGACCACGCATAGCTGTGCGCAGCCTATTGCATTAGGGTGTGCACTAGACATGTGCACAACAAAAAAATTTGTTTATTTTCGTTTTTTTCGTTTTCCGAAAAAAAATTGTTTATTTTCGTTTTTTTTTTTTCGTTTCCGTTGATTCGTAACGATTCGTACATTCGTAAGTCTTCGGTGTTCGTATTCGTAATGATTCGTACATTCGTAAGAGTTATTTTTTTAGTTGATTCGTTTTTTCGTTAGTTTAATTTTCGTTTATTCGAAATTCGGACGCATCCGTACTTAGCCTTACATTTGTAACATTCGTAACATTCGTAGATTCGTAATCGGAGCATAATTCATAATGTTATGTAATGTGTATGCTATTATTACATTTTAAGAGACACAGAAAATTACGAATCGAAAAAAAAAGTTACGAATGTACAAATTTTTTCGTTCAATCCATTCGAAGCACGTTAAGCAGCACCATTGTAAGAGACACGGAAAATTACGAATCGAAAAAAAAGTTACGAATGTACACATTTTTTCGTTCAATCTATTCGAAGCACGCTAAGCAGCACCATTGTAAAGGACACGGAAAATTACCAATTCAACAAAAAAAAAAAAAGTTACGAATGTACGAATTTTTTCGTTCATTTTCGTTGTTCCTGTTTTCGTTTTTCGGATTTTCTTCATTCGTACATTCGTTGTTTCTAATTATTTTTTTCGGATTTTCGTCGTTTTTCGGATTCGTTCGATTCGAACGATTCGTTAATCGGATTCGTTCGATTCGAACGATTCGTTATTCGTTAAAATTTTTAGCGAATCATTCCTTCAGTCGTACGAAAACGAACGAACGAAAATAACGAAAAAAAAAAAAAGAAAAACGAAAAAAACAAAACGAATTGCACATGTCTAGTGTGCACCCCCAAAGCTCAAATACACGTGCCATTCTCTGCAGCCTCAGTTGCACTGGACAGTGAATGGATGGGAAGTGCTCTGTGGTGAGAGGCTTCCTGTTCATTCACAAACGAAAGCATAGTAAACACAGTTTATTATGCTTCAGTTATGAATGAACACAGTGCGTGTGTTCTCTGTGTTCATTTAGAAAAGGAAGGGGCCGGTGAATGACATATTACTAGCCCTAGCCCCCACTCTCCATTCTGAAACATCCCCCCATGGAGCCTGGGGGGAGGAGGGAAACCAGCCGCACTGCAGACAGCACAATACGGAGGGGAGACCCAGGCAATAGAGGTGTTGTGTACCTTATAGTAGAGTCTGACTTGTAGAAGGAGACCTCTCATACAGCCATGGCTCAGGAGCCACTTGAGTGGGAACAGTGGCCTCGAAAGCACAGTGAGGTAGGATAGCCTGTGAGATCTGTGGTAGTTGGCACAGATGGATGGGTGATGAACCACCAGATGGAACCGGAATGCAGGTGACAGCAGAGGCAGATGCAGGTCAGCGATCCGGTGAGCTGGATGATGCAGGATTAGCAGCAGGCTGGAGCAGGGTGAGACAAGCCGGGTCAAACACAGGTAATCAGGCAGGGTAGGGCTGTAAGCTGGAGCAGAGTCAGATGAACAGGCAGTGGTTGGCAACAGGGTATCAAGCAGGAAGTCAGCAGAACCAGGTCAATACAGGTAATCAGATAGCAGGCACTGATCTGCAGCTTACTGTGTCCTGAAACACTTGTGAAGCTGCTGTTCTTTTAAATGCCCATTGGCACCAAGCACCATCGAACCTGTGCGCACGCGCATCTTGCGCACGCCTTCGGGCACGTGTGCAAACACGCGCATCTGGCACGTGCCCTTGCGCACGCGCGCACACACGCGCTGCTGACCAGCTCATCGGACTGGCACCCGTGTGCTCATGCACGCATGTCTGTCCTGCTACAGCAAGTCCCTGACAAGAGGGAATCAGCACCACACACCTGGCACACCCCCTACACATGCCTATGGCACCCCCCCCTGCTGACACCATCGAAATACCTTGGCCAGGTAGTTCCCTGGCTGTCACACTTAGAATATGCACACGTTGGTGAAATAAATTATTTGATTGTACTAACATCAAAGAATAGTAGGGCAAAAATAGTGCACAGAGTCTACTATACGTCATACAGGGCGCATAAAATGGATCCGAACAAACCACCTGACTGTTGGAGATGCTCTCACCCCAGGGGAGACTTCACTCACATCTTCTGGTCATGCCCTGTAATCACACAATACTGACAGGCAGTGGTTCGTGTTATACAAAAGGTCTCCGGACGGGACTTTTCCCCTTTTCTATGGGTCTGCCTGCTGGGTTTGGTTGAGGAGCTGGCACCTATGGTGGCAGAACAGACTTTGGTTATGCCGCGTACACACAAGGGTATTTTCCGTCGGAAAAATCTTGTATGTTTTTTCCGACGGAATTCCGCTTAAGCTTGGCTTGCATGCACACGGTCACACAAAAGTTTGCTAAACTTTTGACCGTCAAGAACGCAGTGATATACAACTGTAGCGATACCCCCAGTTAAGAGGGCCGCAAGTTTGTTTTGGGTCCCTGAGTACAGCTCCACCAACCCCCCGGCAATTTGCTCTACCCGCTCTGGCACAGTTAATCAAGGGGTATGTATCTAGGCACATATGAATATCACTTATACTTTACTGTAATGGACTCAAACTCACAGGCAACTGCTGACTGAAATAACTGTCTTTACTTTGGCAGTATGAAAAGAAATAGCAACATGCATCAAACATTTGACTTACAAAACATTAGCAGGTCCTTGCAATATGCACTATAACATGTACACATATATGTATCAGGATAGCAATGGGGAACGGAGCGCCACGTGCAGCGACCGTCTGCTATGCACCTCTGAGGTGCAACAAATCTAACTGCGACTATCTAATGGATCAGGCCTGATCCCTAACAATAGAGCTCAGTCCTTGGGGAACCCCAGTATTCTTCACCGGCACAAGAAAGCCCCATACACACGGTCGGACTTTTTCATCAATTTGGTCCGATCGGACAAGGTTGTTGAAAAATCAGACCGTGTGTATGCACCATCGGACAGTGTTCGTCGGTTTGTCCGTCGGACAAAGTCTTATCTCCTGCTGGAAAGATTTGCCGTCAACCCGGTCCGATCACACCAAATCCGATCGTGTGTACGGTTGTCCGACCGGACAAAGTGCTACGCATGCTCAGATCACATTACAAGACCAAAGCTATTGGCTACTAGCCTCTACGTAGTCCCGTCGTAGGCAACAAACGTCACCACGTTCAGAATGATCCGATTTTCCGACAACTTTGTCCGACCGTGTGTACGCAAAACCAACATCGGACAAAGTATGACGGACATGGTCCGACGGACCTGGTCCGCGGATTGTCCGACCGTGTGTATGGGGCTGAACTGTAGAGGTGGTGCACATGTAACTTTAAATAGTGTGTTTGTAATCCACAAGAAAGATCAATCTTCTGCTCTGAGGTAAATTTGCCTTGGCAGTTCAATAGGCATAAGTGAAATGACAATGCAAGATGAGCCTTTCAGCTCGCTCACCACTCCGGATACCGTCCTCAGCTCCGGGACCTCCACTGGCGGCGTCCGTCCTCCTCCGTCACAGCCCCTGCGCTCCGGTCCTCTCTCCGACCGTCCTCAGGAAAAAGGCTCCGCTCTGCTGCTGCTGACAATGAGGGGTGAGAGTCTCTCTCTGTCTGCTGCAAGGCCCAGGCTTCAGGCCTTCAGCAGTCCCGGTCCGCACAGGTGTCTCCTCTCTCCGTGGTCTCTGCGTCACCAGCCCAGTCAGAAGAGGAAGAGGCGGTCCCTCCTCTTCCCTTTTATCACCTCCCCCATCAGCCTCTCGGGCGGAAACAACCATCCTTCCGGGAGCCTGGGGAATTATGGGGACTGTAGTCTTCTTCCCTAAAAGGGGAACGACCCCGCTACACAACACTATGATGATCCGAGAAAATTAGTTTCAATGGTTCCGAGCATGCGTCGAATTGTTTCCGAGCATGCGTGGGAATTTTGCTACAGACGATCGGAATTTCCGATCAAAACTTTTTCCAACCGAAAAATAGAGAACATGCTCTCAATCTTTTGCTGGCGGTAATTCGGCCAGCAAAAGTCCAATGGAGCATACACACGGTCGCATTTTCCAACCAAAAGCTCACATCTGTCTTTTTCTGGCCGAATTTCCGATCGTGTGTATGACTTCTTCTATTTTATGCCAGGAAGGCAAAAAAACTTGCATGGAAAAAGCCTACTCCTCCAACGGTCTCAGCCTGGATGAAGCTGGTCAACTCTGCCATGCTCTTCTATAAGGATAGTTACTATAACAGAGGGTGTCCAAATAAATTTAACAAAGTCTGGGGCAAATGGCTCAAAGATGACTCTACGGCACTCATGTCAGATGTTTCTCATTAATGGATACGTTTTCATGCCTGAGTTATCTTGGTCTAGTGGGAAGGTGCACAATGCCGTGTCGGCCTACTGGGGATGTTTTTTTTTCCATTTGTTCTACAATTATTATAAAAATAGAAAATACTGCGCTAAATACCAAAAAAAGAAAAAAAAAAAGAGAAAACAACAAAAAATAAAGCAGCTGCTAAAAACTGTACAAATATAAAGTTCAATAAAGCAGTGCTATAAATGAAATAAAAAATAAAAATAATAAAAAAAGAAAAAAGAGGTTGTGAATATAGTCCAAAACAGACATACACATTGGATATGTGTGAACTTCAACACACAGCAACCTATGTGTTTATAAAAAAATATTCAATCCATATGGATTAAATATTTTTTTGTAAACACATAGGTTGCCGTGTGTTGAAGTTCACACACATTCATTGTGTGTGTCTGTTTTGGACTATATTCACAACCTCTTTTTTCATATTTCATTATTTTATTTTTTTACTTTATTTATAGCGCTGCTTTATTGAACTTTATGTTCTACAATTATGTATGGGGGTGGGCCCCCTATACACCTACTTGAGTTGTATTGATTTACTGTACTTCGTTGTTGGTGGGCGTGAGGCAGCGCTGGCGACCTGCCATGGTTTGACCCCTGCGTGGGTTATTTTTTTGTTTTCTAAAAATCTAATAAAAAGATTAAAAAAAAAAGAATCATAAGGCAGGCAATGAAAGAGTTAACCACATGTATCACTAAGCAAGCTAATACAGCAAAGGGACAATACAGCACAGTGCAGTATTCATTTGAGACCTACCCACCCATCCTGCAGGACTGAAGATATAAACGATAGCTCTTAGGTCGAGAGATTTTTCCCCAATTGAGCAAAAAATGGTAACATAAAGCAAGGCTTTATTTTACTTGTAGGCCCTCAGACAGAACAGTTTAAGCCTAAAGGAATCCCAAAGGAAGTTTGTCAGAGCTATCTCCCACAACTAAACTATAAGAATAAGTTGGATTCTTCTGCTAGCTTAGTTGGGGCCCTTAAGTTGGTGCACAATAAAGGACGCAGTCTCTTTAACAATGTGCAAAGGGGGTATTAAATCCATAGGAACATATATAATTCACTTAAAGCGGAAGTAAACCCATCGATTTAACAGTTAAAAAAAAAAAAAGGCATGCCGGGAATGCTAACTGCACATTGGCTGTGCTCTCAACCAAACAGTCAAACCATCCAATGGCTGGTGTCATAACGGATCACATGTGCAGCACCGTGGCAGTTGAAGATTAAACAGAGGCAAAGATGGCAGCTTCCTTGGCTGAAAACGATAGGGGGGTTTACTTCCACTTTAAAGTCCATAAGTCTATACAAAGGTGACTAGTGGCAGCTCCTCAATGAGAATGAAGTGCTCTTTTTAATATGTAGGAGAAACAGCCAAGGGCATCAGCTAAGTGCATTATATAAAAACTTTTATGAAAAAATCACAAATGGCAACTCACATGATGCGTGGTAAATAAGACATATAATCCACTGAAAAGCAGTATATTGTGATAAGCCCTGCAGTGTGCTTCCAGGGAGACTAGATGCAGTTGCTTGTCAGCTGCCGTGCAGAACACCAGAAAGCAAACCCAGAAGTGCTGGAACCACCATGGAGCACATGGGCTGCACAGGACCAGAAGTGACGTCACACCTAGGCGGGCCGCAACCTGGGGCTACGCATTTCAGAGGCATTTACTTCCTGGAATTCATCTGCCCTTAGCTCAGATATGCAGGCAGGAGGGTGTGCTTAAGTGAGAAAACCCATCCAACCCTCCTCCAGATAAAAGAAAGACTCCTGGGATGTATGACATCATGGCCTAGGCGAGAAACCAGGAAGCAACTGAAGAAATGTAAAGAATGAAGTGAATATAATAAACCTTCTTGTCTGTTTACTAAGGATAGGAGAATGATGATTAAAACATTTTATTGTTTTTATTTAAATCCATAATACCTTACATTTAAAGCTAACTAGAGGAAATTAAGTCTTATGCCGTGTACACGCGATCGGAATTTCCGACAACAGAATCCATTGGATTTTTTCCGATGGATGTTGGCTCAAACTTGTCTTGAATACACACAATGTTGTCGGAAATTGTTGTCGTCAAGAACGCGGTGACGTACGACAAGCCGAGAAAACTTAAGTTCAATAGCCAGTGCGGCTCTTCTGCTTGATTCCGAGCACGAGTGGAACTTTGTGCGTCGGAATTGTGTACAAACGATCGGAATTTCCGACAACAGAATCCATTGGATTTTTTCCGATGGATGTTGGCTCAAACTTGTCTTGAATACACACAATGTTGTCGGAAATTGTTGTAGTCAAAAACGCGGTGGCGTACGACAAGATGAGAAAACTAAAGTTCAATAGCCAGTGCAGCTCTTCTGCTTGATTCTGAGCATGCGTGGAACTTTGTGCGTCGGAATTGTGTACACACGATCGGAATTTCCGACAACGGATATTGTTGTCGGAAAATTTGAGATCCAGATCTCACATTTTGTGTGTCGGAAATTCCGATGGAAACTGTCCGCTGGAGCCTACACACGGTCGGAATTTCCGACAACAAGCTCCCATCGCACATTTTCCGTCGGGAAGTCCGACCGCGTGTACAGGGCATTACAGTTTGTTTATATTCTTAAACTAAAGTATAACTAAAGGCAGTTTCGTTTTGGATAGAGTGGAGATGGATTATTCTTAGAATACAGAGATTCACCTCCTCTATCCTGTTTACCATTACCAAGTGAAAGAAAATCCCAAATTTTGGGTTGTCCACAGAACAACAATAAGGGAAAATCTTCCAATGGGGGATACTCATTTTAGGGATAATCAGGAATTCCTCTGACTTCCTGCTTTGGCTATGGGACAGGAAATGAAAGGAAATCTCCCCAATGAGACACAGATGGCAAAAACAACTTGCAGGGGATTTAACCCTCCCTTACACTATCCAAAATGAAAAAAGACGATTTGCCTTGAGCTGTATTTTAAGCTAGCCAAACAAATTACAGTTTTCTGCCATTTTTTTTTTTTTTTTTTTTTAAAGTCTGTTTACCGTGGAAAAGAAACAATGACAAAATATCCAATCCATATTGTGAGATACAGATTATAGCAGAGTTCACAGTCTTAATAAAACTATGCTTGTGATGGTTCAATAAACAGAAATATGAACAGAACATGAACAATGAATTGAAGATGGCATCGTAAGGCTACAGTCGTGTATATAACAATGATAGGGCAGACTCGTACATCACATAGCAAACAGCATGAGAAAATCTAACTAATTCCCAGTAGTGACAAAGTGAGGTTAGAATCACATCAGACATTCCAGATTTTATGGTGTTTTAGCACAATCTTCTTTACATTTACAAACAGATGTGTAGTGTGAGACTATAAACTAAAATGATCTATATAATTGATAAATCTATAGGATATTGTACAAATTGTACAATCATATTGCAAAGTTTATGGTCTTAAAACACCCCCTTGCCTATCTATAGCTTCTCGGTCCCTCCCCTCACCTCTCTACATAAAATGTATGTGGTTGGCAGTGGAGGAGTGAAGAAGAATACTATAGAGCAGGGCAGTCCCGGGACAAGGTCATCCAGCGCCCAGGGCAGAGATGCCAAACTGCGCCCCCCTTTCCCTTAGGGTTAGGGTCAGGGTGCCCCCCACCCCTGCAATAAACCATTGCGCCAGGGGCAGCCGCCCCTCCTGCCCACCCCTTGTCCCGGGCCTGGAGCAGGGATCACTAAATGGTGGACCGTGGGGCCATGGCATTAAGCAGCTGGGTACCTCTCCTGGGCATCCCGTCTGGCCGTCGCTGTCATCCTCACAGCAGGGCAGGGGGCAGAAGGTGCAGCAGATTTGGATAGAGAGCAGGAGTTATTTTAAATTGTCAAGTGTAACAAGCGGGCAAATCACCTGCTTGTTAACCTAATCATTTGGGCAGCTCCCGTCCTTCCAGACCTGCCCCACCTTCCACCCCCTGCCCTGTTGTGAGGATGACAGCAGTGGCCGGGCAGGAGACCCGGGAGAGGACACCCAAGCTGATAAGTACCTCTGTCCTGGTAGGACTGTGCAGGGGAACTGTGATGAAGGGGAGGAAAGAGTGAGTATGACTGGGGACATGTGATGGGGGGGACTGTGATGTGAAGGGGATAGGGGGACTTAGGACACTGTGGGACTTCTGTAAAGGGGAGACTGTAATGTGAAGGGAGTCGGTGATGTAAGGGTTTGTTTACACCAGAACACAGTGCGGGAAAAGACATGTATGCAGCTGCAGTGATATGGAAGCGTAGTGCAGACATGACAGGGTGCAAGTCTTACTAAAGGAGTAGGTAATTAGGTGTGGTATATTAATAGGGGCACTTACCGGATTGGATTATTGATTGAAGGGGTGGAGTATTGAAGATAGTGTTGGGGGGGAGTGCAGGAAGGTCAGCAGTCTGGAGTCAGCAGGATAGGAGAAACGTTCCTGCCCGCCCTAATGTAGGTAGGGTTGGGGTGGTTGTCTATGGGTTGGTTCCTTTACGGCAGATACACAGTTACTCAGTTTAAGATGAGGTATTGAGAAATTTAGGACCCATCACAGGTATGGAGTCCTCCCGGGTGGTCTGGCGGTTGGCCAGACTCACGAGTTAATAAGTTGGGGGTCTGTGGTCAGTTGGCAAGTCCCCCAGGCGAGTTTGCGGCTGGGGACAAATTCAAACAAAATGGGATTACAGGCTCAAAAAGAAAGTGGTCGTCAGGGATCAGCAACAAAATATTACTATGAGCTGGAATAGAGAGATTTTAAATAGATGGTTAAAGTATAGAACGGTTCAAAAGTTTGAATAAAGTTTATTGTTTTGGTTTATTATTAATAACGGCCGGACAGGCCATTTACATCCAGCAGGTGTCGGTGTCTTTATTAATTTAGATAAGTAAATTAAAGTGGTATTGCCACCAAAAAAATAAAAAATTCCTTAAAAATCATAAAAAAAAATTATTGGAAAAAAAAAAAATTTTTACTCACCTCTAAATGCCTGTTGCTAGGGGGTCCCTCGTAGTCTGCCACCTTCAGTGCCCGGGCACTGACATCACTTCCCCTTGGCGCCGCACAGTCATCTGGGACCTGTCACGTGTCCCAGAAGACTGAGCGTCGTATTACGACGCACGGCACCGCGAGCGCATGCACAGTGGGTGCCCGGCTGTGAAGCCACAGCCGGGTGCCCGCAGTAAGAATGCCGGCACCGCGAGCGGAGCTGGGAACGAGGGGGTGCTTCGTTCCCCCACATCGCTGGACCCTGGGACAGGTAAGTGTCCGATTATTAAAAGTCAGCAGCTGCAGTATTTGTAGCTGCTGACTTTTAAAAAAAAATTTTTAGCGGGCCCTCCTCTTTAAGGTTTATACATGTATGGTTCGGGCAGTAAAATATCTGGCTACCCTAGTCATGAATTTCTGTCCATTAATCCTGAGACCTACACAGCCGTGCCAAGCTGCACAGTCTGGTCTGTAAGGGGGAAAGACCTGATCTTCTTTTTCTGCAGTTTCCCTTTCACTTACAGGACAGGACTGGGTATAAAAAAAGGAGAAGTAGCAAAGTGATAAGCTTATTTTTATGTCACTCTCCTGGTATCAGAATGTTTCTTGCATTGCACTGATTGGCTCTTTGTGCTGCTTCTCCCTCCCCTCTCTGAGCTCTTCTGTACAGGGACTGCAAGAGACTGATACCAAGTCAAATTCAGATACTTGCACTGCTTGCATTTTAGAAATACATTTAATAATATGTTAATCGATTCATACTTGCATTGATGTGTGTATTTTACATGTGCCTGGAGTATACCTCAAAAAATATTGAAGCAGTTCTGAAGGATGGAAATGGTTAACACATCAAGAACTGCGATTCAGATCTGCAGCTTTTTAATTCTCTAGGGGCTGCTGGAGATTGATGGCGGCTGTCATTCTCAACCAACTGGCAGCAAGCAAGCAGCCTAGAGTAATATTGGATGTCCTATTCGACAGAGTCATCTAACAAGGTTTACTGCAAGCAGTCTTTGCAGGAGAATGCTGGCAGTACCTGGGTGGTTATAGACAGTTTTTCATTAGTGATAAGATGAACATTTCTGGGTTCAGTTTGGCAAACATCACTAAGGTTCGGATGACAAATCTGAACCCCATTGAAGTCAATGAAAGATGAATGTTTAAAAACATTTTACTAGGCCAATATGCTAAGGATTGTCAAACAAATGTCACGGGGACAGGGGAGGGTGAAAGAAGCGCTTGGCACAGCACTGGAGGACATATATATTAAAAAAAAGATTTTAAAATTCTGTTTGGCAGGCAGCAATTTAAGCAATGCTTGAAGCGAAACATAAAATTGCATTAAATTACATGCCTGGCCCTCATAGGTGTGCGCACAGGGTGTGCCAAAAAAATTGTAAAAAAATGAAATAATAATAAAATTGTAAAAAATAATAAAAAATAAAATAATAAAAATAAAAACTACTGACACCATCCACTGCCCTACTGCTGACACCAATATCTGCCCTAATGACACTGTCCACTGCCCTACTGGCACTAATCTCAACCTTACTGACACTGTCCACTGCTCTACTGTAATACAGACTTTTAGCTCCCTCCAAAGATTTTCTATTGGGTTTGGGTCTGGAGACTGGCTAGGCCACTCCAGGACCTTGAGATGCTTCTTACTGAGCCCTGGCTGTGTGTTTCGGGTCGTTGTCATGCTGGAAGACCCAGCCACGACCCATCTTCTGTGCTCTTACTGAGAGAAGGAGGTTGTTAGCCAAGATCTCACAATACATGGCCCCATCTATCCTCCCCTCAATACAGTGCAGTCGTCCCGTCCCCTTTGCAGAAAATTAGCCCCAAAGAATGATGTTTCCACCTCCATGCTTCACGGTTGGGATGGTGTTCTTGGGGTTGTACTCATCCTTCTTCTTCCTCCAAACACGGCGAGTGGAGTTTAGACCAAAAAGCTCTATTTTTGTCTCATCAGACCACATGACCTTCTCCCCTTCCTCCTCTGGATCATCCAGATGGTCATTGGCAAACTTTAGACAGGCCTGGACATGCGCTGGTTTGAGCAGTGGGACCTTGCATGCGATTCAGGATTTTAATCCCTGACGGCATAGTGTTTTACTAATGGTTTTCTTTGAGACTGTGCTCCCAGCTCTCTTCGGGTCATTGACCAGGTCCTGCCATGTAGTTCTGGGCTGATCCCTCACCTTCCTCATGATCATTGATGCCCCACGAGGTGAGATCTTGCATGGAGCCCCAAACCGAGGGAGATTGACCGTCATCTTGAACTTCTTCCATTTTCTAATAATTACGCCAACAGTTGCCTTCTCACCAAGCTGCTTTCCTATTGTCCTGTAGCCCATCCCAGCCTTGTGCAGGTCTACAATTTAATCCCTGATGTCCTTACACAGCTCTCTGGTCTTGGCCATTGTGGAGAGGTTGGAGTCTGTTTTATTGAGTGTGTGGACAGGTGTCTTTTATACAGGTAACAACTTCAAACCAGTGCAGTTAATACAGATAATGAGCGGAGAACAGGAGGGCTTCTTAAAGGAAAAATAACAGGTCTGTGTGAGCCGGAATTCTTACTGGTTGGTAGGAGATCAAATACTTATGTCATGCAATAAAATGCAAATTAATTTTTTAAAAATCATACAATGTGATTTTCTGGATTTTTGATTTAGATTCCATCTCTCACAGTTAAAGAGTACCTATGATTAAAAATACAGACCTCTACATGCTTTGTAAGTAGGAAAACCTTCAAAATCAACCGTGTATCAAATACTTGTCCTCCCCACTGTTTACACATGCACACACACGCATATGTGTTTGAGCTTTGGGGTGCACACCCTAATGCAATGGGCTGTGCACTCCTATGCTGGCCCTGACCCTGCCTGTGAAGTGTCACACCCTTACACTGTATACAACCTACTATGACAACACTTATGCCCCGTACACACGAGTGGAAATTCCACCAGCAAAAGTCCAATGAGAGCTTTTGGTCCGAAAATGCGACCGTGTGTATGCTCCATTGGACTTTTGCTGGCGGAATCTCCAGCCAGCAAAAGATTGAGAGCAGGTTCTCTATTTTTCAGTCGGAAAAAGTTCTGATCGGAAATTTCGATTGTTTGCACAAATTCCGACACGCAAAATTCCTACGCATGCTCGGAAACAATTTGACGCATGCTCGGAAGCATTAAACTTAATTTTCTCGGCTTGTCGTAGTGTTGTACGTCACTGTGTTCTTGACGGTCGAAAGTTCAGCAAACTTTTGTGTGACCGTGTGTATGCAAGCTTGAGCTTTTTATGTTTTAGGCTTTATTTGTGCTCGGAACGGCAAAACTGTGCATTTGAGTTGCGTTTCTGCCGCCTGCCAATTGCCTACACTCTGGATGAAGGAGTAACAGAGACACTTTTGGAGAACAGCATCATCAGTCTGGGAAGGGGGAGGTTTAGATAAATTGAAGACAAATGTAGTATCTGCCTTTTGATACTGACATGCCAGTGCTTATCCAGCCATGGGTTCAGAGTAGTTCTGCGGGTTTGATTTCCCAGCAGTGGCTAGTCAGTTAGTAGTGTGGCTGACTACCAACTCTGCTGGCTCTGCAGTAGTACAGAGACATGTATAAGCCATCTGTAGGTGTCTACAAAAGTTTTAATTCTGCACACGCATCAATTTGTGTAAATAAATACTAATGAACTGCAAGCAGCTTCAGGGATTCATTCGACTAATAAGCAGACAGAAAAATGAGCGATGCTTCTGTCGAAGAGAATGTTAATCAGTTCAGAGACAGGCCCTGCAGTGAGTAGACAGGTAAAGTTTCTGTGGGACATAAAACAAAGAAGGAAAGACATGGAAAGAGCAAAGACATTTATTATAATACACATCACCACTTTGGAAATGAAAGCAGGAGAAGACAAGCTCAAATAATGTGAAGTCTGAATAAGAGATAAAAAAAATAAAGAGGTTTACCAAAAAACCTCTTGAATAGTTATCAGAATTTAAAAATGACTTAAAGGCACTTTAGAGAAGCCCGTAGCAAAAGACGCAGGAATAGGCGCAGGGCTGGCATGACAGGGTAGCAGGGCCAGCTTGCCAATTAAGGGTTAACTGGGTGTTTTGAGTTGGTCAGATTAGAGTGGGTGGCCAGAATAGTATACAGCATACTTAGGGAGGGGCCAGTGTCCTGTGGTCAGTTGGAGGTCACCAGACGAAGAAACAGCTCCCACCCTCCCACTCTGTTGTGTGTATTATATTTTGAACGTTTGGCATATTGTTGTAAGTTATAGTGGTTGAGATCTTTGGAGGCCTTCTAAAATTAAGACCAGTATGGAATAGTGGGGAACCATCTTGGTATGGGAACCTCGGGAAGATGCCAGTTAACCAAGGTTTAACTGGGCATTTGGATATGGGTATCACCGTTGGAAATTGAAGAGTTGGTATTGACCCCAAGCCAGCATGCTGCGACTGGGGACCTGGTGTGTCACGCTGATACAATATAAATTTAGGGTCTTTTCAGTGCCTTCAAAGATCTACAACATGGTTACGACTGATCTGAAAAAAGTATTGTTTGTAAATAATATGTTTATGGTTTATTGTTAATAAAATGGCCGGTACGGCCAAGTTTACTCCAAAAGGGTGTCGTCTCCAAAAGGGTGCTGTAAAGCTTCTATGGTTCCTTGCTTACAGGTCCATTTATAGTTATTACTTTTTTAACTTCAGGTCACTGGTGACCCTTGTGTGCTCTAAGAGTTATGGTAACTATAACTGACCCTAAATGTTAAAGTAGAACTATAGGCATTTTTGTTTCATTTTGGATAGAGTAAGGGAAGGTTATAATCACTCTGAGTTTATTTTTTACCATTGTTGTCCCATTGGAAAGATTTTCCTTCACTTCTTGTCACTGTTAGGGCTGGGCTCAGCCCTTTCTTCTCTGAGTTGGCTGCTCAGCTGTCGGCTAATTGCCACCCTCATATCTCTCCACAGTTACTCAGCTGATGATGATATTCTGCTCGTCAGTCCTGCTTTCTTAAGCAGTCCAGTCCAGAGGATCTCTGCCTTCGCCTTGGTCAACATCACAGAAACTATCTCCTGCGATCCTGTTCAAGACTTGCTTTGCTGACATCCCTTCTGGCTCCAGATCCTGCTTGCTGTTCCACTACATTGATCCCTGACTTCTGGCTTGGCTGACTATCCGTTCCAGTTACCGAACTTTGGCTATGTTTTTCTTTTTACTTTTATTATTAAACAAGTGTGATTTAACTGTACTTCTGTCTCGGCCTGATTTCATGGTTTCTGACAGTCCCATAGCCAAAACAGGAAGTGAGAGGACATCCCTGCAAATTAAAGGAATTTCTGGGGGCCCCCCAGATCACCAAAACTAGTGTTCCTATTGGAAGATTTACCATTTATTACTTTTCTGGGGACAACCCAAAATTAGGGATTTTCTTTTACTTTCACTTTCAAAGATAATGGTAAACAGGACAAATAGAGAGGGCGAATCTCCTTTATGGGGGGCACAGATAGCAATAAAAACCTGACAAGTGTTCTAATCCCGCTCCACTCTATCCAAAACTGAATACAAGGCTTGCCTTTAGTTATTTTTTAAAGGGTTTAATATACAGTAGTTATATAGTTACATAGTTAGTCTGGTTTAAAAAAAGACCATCTAGTTCAACCAATAAAAGGTAAAAAAATACAATACAATCCTATATACACAATCCTATACCCACAGTTGATCCAGTGAAAGAATGCTCCAACAGAGAAAACAAATTCCTTCCTGATATCCCAAGAGGCAATCGGATATTCCCTGGATATTCCCTGGATCAACTTTACCTATAAATGTTAGTAACCAGTTATATTTTGTATTATGTACATTTAGAAAATAATCCAGGCCTTTTGCAAAGCAATCTACTGCACTAATAGTTCCTAGAAGAGATCCCAGATGTTATACCAAATGCACAAGCTCAAAACCCAAGTGCTTTTCCTGCAAGAAATACACTTAAATATGTCCTATGCCCCTTTCTAACAGATATTATGAACCCAAAATACTAGTAACAATCCTGACCAAAAGACTAAAGGCATGGCAAAAGGCTTTCATACCTTCCTTCCAGTCACGGTCTTCAAGGGTTTGACAGATGACAAGGAAAGATTTATTTTCCTCTCATCTTTGTTATTTGTTTAATACATTCACTCTTCTAGACACCTGCCCCTATTTCTTCTTCACATTTCTATATCATACCAACTAAACTCCCCAAACTATAGGTGGACTACCCTTTTCACAACCCCAACAAAGTTGTAATTAAGTAATTTTTCTGCACACTGAAATCATCCCTTCTGCGATACATCCGGGATTAATCTCCTACACATTTATGGTACGATACCTTAAAAAGGGTAAAGCAGGTCTCCTGCAAATATAACTCTTCTGGGAAGGCTGTCCACAAGGTTTAGGAGTGTGTCTATGAGAATGTTTGACCATTCTTCCAGAAGCCCATTTGTGAGGTCAGGCACTGATCTTGGACGAGAAGGCCTGGCTCACAGTCTCTGCTCTAATTCATCTGTTCTATCGGGTTCAGGTCAGGACAAGTTCCAGGCAAGTCAAGTTCCTCCACCCCAAACTTGCTCATCCATGTCTTTATAGAAATTGCTTTGTGCACTGGTCCAAATCATTTGGTGGAGGGGGGGGGGGGTTATCGTGTGGGGGGTTTTTCAGCGGTTGGGCTTGGCCCCTTAGTACAAATGAAGGGAACTCTTAACGAATCAGTATACCAAGACATTTTTGACAATTTTATGCTCTCAACTTTGTGGGAACCGTTTTTTGTATTGGCCCCTTTCTGTTCCAACATGACTGCGCACCAATGCACAAACAAGGTCCATAAAGACATGAATGAGCGAGTTTAGTGTGGAGGAACTTGACTGGCCTGCCTGACCTTAACCCAATAGAACACCTTTGGGATGAATTAGAGTGGAGACTGTGAGCCAGGCCTTCTCGGTCAACATCGGTGCCTGACCTCACAAATGTGCTTCTGGAAGAATGGTTAAACATTTCCATAGACACACTCGTAAACCTTGTGGACAGCCTTCCCAGAAGAGTTGAAGCTGTTAAATCTGCAAAGGGTGGGCCAACTCAATATTGAACCTTTCCTGACTAAGACTGGGATGCCATTAAAGTTCATGTGCATGTAAAGGCAGGAGTCTCAAAACTTTTGGCATGTTTAGTGTATGTTCCCCACCTACTTGATCTGTGGGACACCCTGATCAAGACACTTAAGATTTCATCCTATGTGGGCCCAATGCCCCCAAATACTGAGGAACCAAGGCTTTCCAGCAGTACCATATCACCCCACATTATTTGAATGGATGTCCTCCAAACTATCCCCCATCTATCTTGTCCTTGATGATAGAGACTTCTGGTATTCTTGACTGAGAGATCAGAACATTACATTGGAAACTGGTTACAATACTTTCAACTTAGGGACTCTTTACAGAACTGAATTGTCAGGGAATTCCTCACAGAGACCTCTCTCCCTACAAATCTTTAAGCTTACAGATCTCTATCCCTTTATGACATACTGTATTTCAGTACTTAATAAACTCTTAATTGCCTAAATTTATAACAGACTTCTGCTTTACATGCTGGAGTGGGAACAATAGCTTAACTGCACCTTCACAGGATCAGAGGATCTGGCTAAATCCTACATACTGACACATAAACTTATCATAGCCAGTGTGGCTCAAGAATTAACTCTAAGATAAGTACCAGATGGTACTTTACCTTTACACAAAAATGTCCCCTAAAGTCTCTGATGCATGCTGGTGCTGTCATGATGTCGGACTCTCTCCCTCTTTTCCCACCCTCCCCTTCTTCTTCTCTCTTTTTCTTACCTAACTCTTTTTAGCTCTTCTATCAGCCCAGCCTGAAGGGATAACAACTGAACAGTCCCTCCTAACTACCAAGATCATTAGCCCACTCTCCTGTTCTCCCACCCAAGAAGATCCCTACTTTTGGTTTGTCAACAGCCGGCTGGATGTTTTAGCATGCATAAACATACCAAACAGTGGTATGCCCTGCCCAGTGTACTAATTTCTCTGTAAACCAGGGGTCTCCAAACTATGGCCCTCCGGTTGTTCAGAGTTTTACAATGCCTCATGGGACGTGTAGTTCTGCAACAGCTGGAGGGCCGTAGTTTGGAGATCCCTGCTGTAAACTAAAAATGTTTATAGCACTATACTTTTCTTGTACCAGATCTGGATGCAGTGTTCTCCTCTTGACTCGCTGTATCCTGTACTACTTGATTTGTTGTCTTTTTATACTATAAAACTTTAATAAACTGTGACTGTGATATTTAGATTTTTTTTTTTTTTTTGTAAGAAGTTGCTAGAAAGCAAAAGTGGCCAAAATGCACAGTAGTAAAATGATATATTTATAAAATTATTATATTTTTATTTTTAAAATTATATAATATATAGTATAAGTCTGTAGTATGCAAGTAGTATCTAATGCAAGTCTTAGTAAGTGCCAGTAAGCCAATAAATGCCAATAAACGTAAGCCAAGTGAAGGTAGAAAAGCCATTAAAGCCAGAGTTCTATAAATAAATGATAGTAATATTGGTTGCACATGGAACATGGAATTGAATGATGATTTTGTTTGTTGTGTTTATTTGTCCACCCCCATTCTGTAGCACTACGCTGACCCTTCCCATGAATAATGTATGGCTTCCATTACTGTTCCCCTAGCCCCCCTTTCCTTGTACATGAGGCTGGGGAGGGGACAATTTTGTGTGATGATAAATTCCATCTTGCAGTTGTTGGCTGCTGGACACCTTATTGCAGTGTTCTCTCCATCCCATAATACATTATTGTTCCAAGGACATGTTCCAGTGTTTGATTAATTAGATACGCAATCTTAATAGTTGTTCCTCCGAAAATACAAACAGCAGCTCTTCGCACTCTGAATTACAAATAAGAGTGTATTGTCCATTACCAGGTAACTATATCCTTTCTGGAATCTTTGATGTGTTGTTTTATGGTACAAGAGGTATATGATTAATTTCACTATTCAATATTCATAACGTGCCTTTGCGTTAGCGAGCCAAGGGACTCCTTTCATTGTCCGCTTTCTGACCCACTGCTACCCTAGAACTGGATCCCTCCCATCTCTATACATACAATCCAATGAGCGCACTAAACAAACATCCAAAAGTCCAAGGTAAGTTAACCGGTTCCCGACCAGCGCACGAAGATGTACGTCGAAAGAATGGCACGGACAGGCAAACGGGCGTACGGGTACGTCCCCTTTAAGATTGCCGCCGTGCCATCGCGTGCGCGCGCCGGTCGGGACCCTCGTGAGTCCAGTCGCGGGGATACCCGCAATCGTCTCATGGGTAAACAGCATCTCCCCGTTCTGCTTAGGAACTAGTGACACCGATCTCTGCTCCCTGTGAGAGCGAGCACTTCCATCCGGACGGCACACTTTTCTGGACTTTCACTGGGGTCACTTTACCCCCGTGGGTTAAATCATATAGGGATATTACCTGGGAAGCCACATTGGGGGCTTACCCCTTTTTTCCCCCCCCGGGGGGTCTATAATGTGACCATCAGTTCTTATACTAATAAGGAGGCCTTATGTCTGTCTCCTGACAAGTAGGAAAAGATACTTGGTCTTTGTTGGATAGACAAGTCGGTTTATCTGTCCTACATTGAAGTTCCAGTGCTAAGGGTTCAGCTGCACCCATGACCATTTGTCATTTTTATCTCATATCGAATGTTTGCTCCATCGCGAGTGATAACTGTACCATATTTCTACTTACTCTCTACCCCTGATGAAAGTTTTTTGCCAAAGAAACTGGAAACGCGTTGGGTCTTGGGGCATCCACAACCCCCACGAGAGCTTAAGTGCTACCTGTTGTTACATGTTCTTTGTTTTTTTGTTTCATCATTTTGTGCATTATATTGCGTACTGTGCCTCTGAGTCGTCTATTTTTACTATTTACAATAAAATATTTTATTTTATATTTGTGTTGTACATGGTGGTGGTCTGTCAAAGTCCCATTTAGGTTTTTTTTTTCTGGTCTATGATTGGAGCAGAGATCAGTGTTCACTAAATCACAGCCAAGCCCCCCCACAATTAGTAACATGCCCCTAGGAACACTTAACCCCTACATTGCCACCTAGTGGTTAACCCCTTCACTGCCAGTGTCATTTACACAGGAATCAGTGCATTTAAATAGCACTGATTGCTGTATAAATGACAATGGTTCCAAAAATGTGTCAAAAATGTCTGATGTGTCCGCCATAATGTCGCAGTCACAATAAAAATCGCTGATGGCTGCCATTACTAGTAAAAACAAAATTATTAATAAAAATGCTATAAAACTATCCCCTATTTTGTAAACGCTATAACTTCTGCGCAAACCAATCAATAATCGCTTATTGCGATTTTTTTTTACCAAAAATATGTATAAGAATACGTATCGGCCTAAACTGAGGAAAAAAAAATTTTTTTAGATATTTTTGGGGGATATTTATTATAGCAAAAAGTAAAAAATAATGCATTTTTTTCCAAATTGTCGCTATTTTTTGTTTATAGCGCAAAAAATAAAAACCGCAGGGGCGATCAAATACCACCAAAAGAAAGCTCTATTTGTGGGAAAAAAAGGACGTCAATTTTATTTGGGAGCCACGTCGCACGACTGCGCAATTGTCAGTTAAAGCGACGCAGTGCCGAATCGCAAAAATCGTTCTGGTCTTTGGCCAGCCAAATGGTCCGGGGCTTAGGTGGTTAAGAAAAAACAACCTCACTGCTATGCCGTTATAATAGAATTTCACAGGTGACATGACACACTGAGCTCTGGAACTCCCCCTCATGTCTGTGAGATATTCAGCTGACAAATCTTTGTATTAAACACCAGTCCCACACCATGTTCTGTCATATCCTCCTACCAGAAACCAGACAAAGTGTCACCAGAGACAGCACTATCTTTCATTTTCTGACAACTTCTGCTCAGACATATAGATCCTCTTGTATTTTAATCAGACAACCTCCAGAATCTATGCTTGCCGCAGGGAGCATGCAGTATACATGCGCAAAGCTTGTCTCTCCCATACTGCTATAATGTACATAGATCTCATGTCACTAATAGACAATTATTACAGCAAACGTAATTGAGCAGTAAGCCCTATCAACGAATCATTGGCCTTCTTTCATTGGAAAGTGAAGCTTGTTTTGCTACCATGAGTTACAGCACTTTGTACTTCTCCACAGTTCTTTGCAGTGCCATATATAGTGGGTAAAATAAGTATCGAACACGTCACCATTTTTCTAGGTAATATATTGACATGAAATTTTCACCACATGTCGGTAACAACCCATGCAATCCATTCATACAAAGAAACCAAAACAAATTAAGTTAAGTTATGTGTAATAAAAATGGAATGACACAGGGAAAAAGTATGAAGTATGAAGAAAGGGAGGTGCAAAAAGGCATTGAAAGCCAAGACACAAGCTGAAATCTATCAGTAATTAGAAAGCAATCCTGCCTCGTGTCAGTGCAAATTAATATCAGCTGGTTCAGTCTGAACTGATAGCCTATAAATAGGTGTTTCATTAACAAGGTGTCCCACAAGAAACATCTCATGATGGGTAAAAGCAAAGAGCTCTCTCAAGACCTTTGCAGTCTAATGCCCCGTACACATGATAGGATTTTCCGATGGAAAATGTGTGATAGGATCTAGACATGTGCACTGCCAAAAAATTCATTCTTTTTCGTTTTCGTTTCATTCGTTTTTATTTTTTTTTTCGTTTTTCGGATCATTCGTTATGATCGCAATTCGTAAATTCGTACATTCGTACATTCATAAATTCGTACATTCATAAATTCATACATTCGTAAATTTGTACATTCGTAAATTCATAAATTCCTAAATTCGAAAATTCATATTTGTAAATTCGTACATTCGTACATTCGTAAATTTGTACATTCATAAATTCGTACATTCATAAATTCGTACATTCGTAAATTTGTACATTCGTAAATTCATACATTCCTAAATTAGAAAATTCATATTCGTAAATTCGTACATTCGTAAATTAGAAAATTCGTAAATTTGGAAATTAGAAAATCCAAAAATTTGAAAATCTGAAAAAGTAACTAACTATTAAATTAGGTATAGGTATTGTAATTTCCTTTCAAATTTGGCTGTTAGTGAACATAACAAATACAAATTTATCCAAAGTTACAACTTATCCGAAATAACGAATGCCGCATCTAAACAAATGGAAGGGAACAAATTAATAACAAATAATAATAATAAAACACATTTTTTTTATTATTATTATTGTTATTTATTATTATTAATTCATTACGTTCCATTCGTTTAGATACGGCATTCGTTATTTCGGATAATTCGTAACTTGGGATAAATTTGTATTTGTTACGTTCACTAACAGACAAATTTGAAATGAAATTACAATACCTATAATTTAATAGTTCAGATTTCCGAATTAACGAATTAATGAATGTACAATTTTCCAAATGTACAAATGTACGAATTTACGAATGTACGAATGTGATAATGTACGAATTTACGAATGTACGAATTTACAAATTTAATATTCAAATTTTTGAATATTCGGAAAAATTTGTTAAGTGGGGTTTCGTTAATTCGGATATTTCCCAATTAACGAATTTGTCAAAATTTGTTAAAAAACGAATTCGGAACGAAACGAATTGCACATGTCTAATAGGACCTTGTTGTCTGAAATTATGATCATGTGTAGGCTCCATCACACATTTTCCATAGGAATTTCCATCACACAAAATTTGAGATCTGGCTCACAAATTTTCCGAAAACAAAATCCGTTGTCGGAAATTCCGATCGTGTGTACCCAATTCCGACGCACAAAGTGCCACGGATGCTCGGAATCAAGCAGAAGAGCAGCACTGGCTATTGAACTTCATTTTTCTCGGCTCGTCATACGCGTTGTAGGTCACCACGTTCTTGACGTTCGGAATTTCCGACCAACTTTGCGTGACCGTGTATGCAAGACAAGTTTGAGCCAACATCCGTCGGAAAAAATCCATGGATTTTGTTGTCGGAAAATCCTATCGTGTGTACAGGGCATTATTGTTGCAAAACATACTGATGGCACATACTGATGGCATTGGTTACAGAAGGATTTCTAAATGTCTGAATGTTCCAGTGAGCACTGTTGGGGCCAAAATTCAGAAAGTGAAAAGAACAACAGAGGACAGAGGAGTGAAAAAAATGATCATAACCGTTGTCCAAGAGCCAAGGACCACTTTTGGAGAGCTTCAAAAGACCTGGAATTAGCAGATACAATTGTTTAGAAGAAAACAATAAGTAATGCACATAACCGCATTGGCCTGTATGCACGCTCACCACGCAAGACTCCATTGCTGAAGAAATAGCATGTTGAAACTCGTTTAAAGTTTGCTGTACAACATTTAGCCAAGCCTGTGAAATACTGGGAGAATATAGTCCGGTCAGATGAGACCAAAATTTAACTCTTTGGATGCCATAATGCACACCATGTTTGGAGGTCAAATGCCACCGCACATCACCCCAAAAACACCCCCATACCAACAGTAAAGCTTGAATTGTTCAGGAAGAATACTCAGCACTATGTATGGCAAAAAAAAAGCACAGCTTAACAACACCAAAACATCATTCCAGTGGAAAAGATGGTGGAGGCAACATCATGATTTGGGCTTGCTTTGCTGCCTCGGGGCCTGTACCACTTGCCATCAATGAGGGGAAAAAGTAATGGTGCACAATGAAAACATGTGGCTTAGTGTAACTAAAAGCCAGCCTTCATCCACATGCCGGCTTGTATACAATTTTTGGGGCAATTTTTAGGCACTTTGCTATGGCACCCTTGAAGAAACCTCAAGGCACCCCAGGGTGCCTGGCCACCCTGGTTGAAAAAGGCTGATCTATGCTATGGAAGCCTTTATTCTTGAACTAATCCCATCCACCCATCAAACCCCTAAAGCAGGGGGTCTCAAACTGGTGCCCCTCCAGTTGTTGCGAAAAAAGTCCCATGAGGCATTGCAAGGCTTACAGTTACAAGCATGACTCCCACAGGCAGAGGCATGATGGGACTTATAGTTTCGCAACAACTGGAGGGCCGCTAGTTTTAGACCCCTGCCCTAAAGCCTCAGATGGCCTGTGCATGGATTAATGGCATAGGTGGGCAAGGTTTAGTAACGTGAATGAGCGTGGCTTATGCCCAAAGTCTATAAAATTGACCTTGCAGTGCCTGCTTTGCTGTAGCTTTTTTTCATTTCAAATAACATAGAGAAAAGGTTCATTTAAAAAATTGTTTTGATTTGATAATCGCCAGAAGCGTCTACATTTATGAATGCTGTTATTTCCTCTATTACATAAACCTGGAAAAATGCACAGAAAACAAACGCAGCCTAAATCTAAAAAAAGCCTTCAGGGGCTCAAGTAAAATATTATTTTTGCAACAGACTTCACATGGTAGATAAACAATATTAAAAAATTGTTCCTTTGTCATTTCTTGTCTTTTTTTTTTAATTAATTTATTAAAGTTATATTCTTACCTTTTTTTTTATTTATTTATTAAGATATATCCTTACCTTTTCTCCAAATTTCAAAAAATAAAATTTAAACAGCAGCTTTTGCAATATTCACCTTCAATCCAGAGCTTTGCCTTGCAGTGTTTAGTTTTTGCCACTAGATGTCCTCAGCGCAATTGCCAGCATCATTTAACTAATTTTCTTTATGCCCACGTTATAATGGACTGGGCAGTGAAAAGAGAAGCAGCACAGTGATAAGCTCATCTCTCCCTCACTCAGCTTTCTCCCCCCATATATCCTGCCAGCACATGAACTGATTTCTTCTTTGTGCTTCTTTTTCCTCTCACACTCTGCGCTTTGTTGTATAGAAACTGCAAGAGGCTAATACCAGGTTAAAATAAGGAAGTTACACTGCTTGCATTTAAAAAAAGACAGTTAATAGGGCATTAATAGTTCTAGAGCTACAATAGTTTGTGTCTCTTGTATTTGTATGGAGGTCAGCTTTAAATACTTCCGGACCGCCCACCGCCGTTATACGTCGGTACTTTGAAGAGAAATATCAATGTTATGGCAACAGCAGCTAGCTGCGATAAACCCGGTATCCTCTTCTTCAGCGGGTGGTCCGCTTCAAGATAAAAGTGGCCTCTGCGGTGGATTCGCCACAAAATCACTACATTTTATCGGCGGCGGGAGAGGGCCCCCCTCCCGCCACGCTTCGGTGCCCTCCGCTGCTTACCGGAGCCATCGGCAGCGGCGAAGGCGATCGGATCCGTTCCCTAGCCTGACATATGGAGACAGTAAAGAGAAGATGGCCCCCACCGTCTCATATCATTGCAGGGCGGAAGCGATGTCAAAACGTCACTTCATTTCATGTCACGTTACTTCCGCCCGTAGCTCTTAAAGGGCCATTTTTTTTTTAATTGTATATTAGTGTAAATATGGGATCCGAGGTCTTTTTGACCCCTCTTTAAGAGGTCCTGTCTTTTTTTCTATTACAATGGATGTATACATTCCTTGTAATATAAATAAAAGTGACACCATTTTTTTTTTTAAAGTGGTTGTATAGTTAAAAAATTGACTTTTACCTACAGGTAAGGCTATAATAAGGCTTACCTGTATAGTAAAATATATAGTAAAATAAATAAGAATTTTTCTTTTAAATGCGCCCTGTCCCAATGAGCTTGCGTGCAGAAGTGAACACATACGTAAGTAGCGCCCGCATATGAAAACGGTTTTCAAACCACACATGTGAAGTATCACCACGATTGGTAGAGCGAGAGCAATAATTCTAGCCCTAGACCTCCTCTGTAACTCAAAACATGCAACCTGTAGAATTTTTGAAACTTCGCCTATGGAGATTTTAAAGGGTAAAAGTTTGTCGCCATTCCACGAGCGGGCACAATTTTGAAGCGTGACATGTTGGATATCAATTTACTCAGCGTAACATTATCTTTCACAATATAAAAAAAATTGTGTTAACTTTACTGTTGTCTTGTTTTTTAATTCAAAAAAGTTTATTTTTTCCAAAAAAAGTGTGTATAGAAGACCGCTGCGCAAATACGGTGTGACAGAAAGTATTGCAATGACCGCCATTTTATTCTCTAGGGTGTTAGAAAAAAAAAAAATGTATAATGTTTGGGGGTTCTAAGTAATTTTCTAGCAAAAAAAAAAAACAGTTTTTAACTTGTAAACAACAAATCTCAGAAACAGGCTCGGTAAGTGACCCTATAGTGATGTGCAGGTTAGCGGGAGGAACCACTGAAGTGCTGTAGGAAACAAAGAAGACCAACGCTCTTTGAAGTGTCAGTTTCCAAGCCGACTTAAAGGGAATATTTCTCAACAGAAAGGTAGATCGGGCAGCTTTGTGACCATGATTTATTTTTTTTAACTTAAAAAAATCACTTTAAAATGGTGTTCCTGTTATAAGATTCAGAGACTCACCTTGTCTTTTGTGTCTTCTACAATGAAACTTTTGTAAGCTGGTGATGAACAATCTAACACGTTAGGCATAGCTCCCAACTGTCTTTGATTTGGAGGGACTGTCCCTGATTTGGAGCAATGTCCCTTTGTCCCTCTTTCCCCCTCATTTGTCCCTCTCTTTGGTCTGATCTATAAAGTTGTATATAAAATGCACCTTTTATCTTTCAAACAGTGTTTCCCAGTGCTAAACCTTTCATCCAACTCTAAATTGCTGCATTTGTACATTTTAAAAGCAATATAAAGGAATAATAGTGGTAAAAAAAAGTCCTTGTGGATTTAATTAACCTTTTTTTTTTGTTAATTCTCCTTTAACCACTTAGCGACCGCCGGCCGTCAAATGACGGCCAGGCGGCGCATCTCTCGTTCCGGGAGGGCGTCATATGACGTCCTCCCCTTCTGTGCACTGCAGGGAGCGCGCGCGCGCCACCGGGAGCGTGCGCGCGCTCTCGCCGTGTCACTGGGCACCCGATGCGCGTGCCCAGCGGCCGCGATGTCCGCTGGGCACCCGCGATTGCACGGTAACACAGCGGGACCGTTGATCTGTGTGTGTAAACACACAGATCAACGGTCCTGTCAGAGGAGAGGAGCCGATGGTGTGTTCTCTGTACAGAGACACACCGATCGGTCTCCTCCCCTTGTGAGGCCCCTCCCCCCACAGTAAGAAACACTCTTAGGGAACATAATTAACCCCTCCCGCCCCTAGTGGTTAACCCCTTCACTGCCAGTGTCATTTATACATGAATCAATGCATTTAAATAGCATTGATTGCTGTATAAATGACAATGGTGCCAAAAATGTGTCAAAAATGTCCGATGTGTCCGCCATAATGTCGCAGTCACAATAAAAATCGCTGATCACCGCCATTACTAGTAAAAAAAAAAATATTAATAAAAATGCTATAAAACTATCCCCTATTTTGTAAACGCTATAACTTTTGCGCAAACTAATCAATGATCGCTAATTGCGATTTTTTTTTACCAAAAATATGTAGAAGAATACGTATCGGCCGAAACTGAGGAAAAAAAATGTTTTTTTATATATTTTTTGGGGATATTTAGTATAGCAAAAAGTAAAAAAATATTGTTTTTTTTTTAAATTTGTCGCTCTTCTTTTGTTTATTGCGCAAAAAATAAAAAACGCAGAGGTGATCAAATACCACCAAAAGAAAGCTCTATTTGTGGGGAAAAAATGATAACAATTTCATTTGGGTACAGTGTCGTATGACCGCGCAATTGTCATTCAAAGTGCGTCAGCGCTGAAAGCTGAAAAATGGCTTGGTCAGGAAGGGGGTGAAAATGCACTGTAGTGAGGTGGTTAAGGGGGTGTGGCAAGGGGTGTGCCCTATGCCTATATACATTTGCTAGTAGGTGTCCCTCATTCCCATCTCAAAATGTTGGGCGGTATGACGTAAGGTGTGGCCATAAAATATTTGGAAACTACCAGGTGCAAGGTGTATTGAACAATGAAGGAGCAAAGGCAGACTGATGATGTCACCTTGCTGCTCTCTCCTCCTGTCAATGGATGTATACTACAGCAGAGTGGCTCCTTGGGCTTCCCCCTTTTCCTACTCTGTAAAGGATTACAGAAGGCTGATATCAAAATTAAGTCAGGTACTTATATTTAAAATATATTTCATTAATTTATTGAATACATAACTGCATTAATTAGATTTTTTATATCTGCCCGGGGTTCAGCTTTAAGCAAAATATGAAATGTATTTAATTACTATACAAATTGAATGTGTAAGGCAGACATAATCCCCCATCACCAGACATCAAGCTGAATTATATGATGTAATATTCATTTTACGACAGTAATCACTATTAGGACACAGCCAGTCAGTACCAGCATGAGCTGTCTGATTGGGCTTTTGCTCTAACAAAAAAGCTGATCAGTAATCAAGTAATTTCTGATCAAGGTCGTAATTAGTAATGATAAAATTACAAGAGATGGGAATAGGTATGTAAAAATCAGTCTTTAAATCCGCAAATAAGAATATTAAACTACCGTATATACTCGAGTATAAGCCGAGTTTTTCAGCACATTTTTTTGAGCTGAAAATGCCCCCCTTGGCTTATACTAGAGTCCAGTGCCGGGACAAGGTCATCCAGTGCCCAGGGCAAAGATGCCAAACTGTGCCCCCCTTTCCCTTAGGGTTAGGCTCAGGGTGCCCCCTACCCCTGCAATATACCATTGCGCCAGGGGCAGCCGCCCCTCCTGCCCACCCCTTGTCCCGGCCCTGCTAGAGTCAAGCACTTTTCTGCAGCAGAGAATGCCATTATTCCGACCCAACTTTGGGGCCCCGTATCTGTGATGGGGTTCCTAGCACCAAGTGGCCCCGAGATATGGGGCACCAAAGTTGGTTCGCAAAATGACATTCTCTGCTGCAGAAAAGTGCTTGACATTTTCCGAACCCAATATGTTGTAGTGCTAGTTCCACTGGGTTTGCACACCAAATTTGGGGTTCCTAGCACCAAGTGACCCCGAGATACGGGGCCCCAAAGTCGTTCAACTGTGTCCATCTGCAGCAATGTCATTTCGGGACCCTTTGGGTCCAGAGACCCCAAATGGGGGTGCAGCTAGGGGGCATTTAGGAACCCTTAACTACCAAAGTTTGAAGTTCGGGAGACCTATATACGGTACTCGCTTCCTAATGTAAAAAGCCCTGGAATAATTATCTGGAATAATTCTGATGGGGAAGGTTTTCCTTGATTTTGGATTTGGTGTTCCCAAGTGGAAATACTTTAGAATTCAGGTCTCGTTAAGAGTGGAACATGTAGTCAGTGATACATGGGGGGCATTATATGGCTATCTGCTCCCTGTTCAAACCTCTAGTTGCAGCTTTAGGCAGAGGGAAGACTTCCACCACCAACTTCCTTTACAGCTCTGTGATGTCATCTGACAAAAATGCAAAGTGTAGAAGGAGGGATTGGGATTTTAAGGTGCAAATTAATTTGAAAGATAGTAACAACTATAACATAAGAATTTTTTTGTTTTAGAAAAAGTTAAAAAAAATTGTTAAAAACACAACAATTGGCAAGTACAGGTCAACAGGATTTTATGGATACAGCATTATAACATGGAGTTCCCAACATGTTTCCCCCATATATCGGGCTTCTTCAGGGGATGCTGTCCAACTAGAGCAGTGATGGTGAACTTGGCACCCAAGATCTTTTGGAACTACATTTCCCATGATGCTCATGCACTCTGCAATGTAGTTGAGCGTCATGGGAAATGTAGTTCCAAAACATCTGGGGTGCCAAGGTTCGCCATCACTGAACTAGAGCTACAAGCCTTCTATTAAAAAAAAAACATATACATATATAATAATTTTATCAACAATTGATTTATAACCATATAGGGTTATAAATAAATTGTTGATATAATTATTATATATGTATATTTTTTATGTTATCTTATAATGCTGTATCCATAAAATCCTGTTGACCTGTACTTGCCAATTTTTGTGTTTTAACTATTTTTTTTAACTTTTTCTAAAATAAAAAAATGTCTTATATTATAGTTGTTACTATCGCTCAAATAAATTTTCACCTTAAAAATCCCAATCCCTCCTTCTACAT
Source organism: Lithobates sylvaticus (assembly GCA_028564925.1). Lineage (NCBI taxonomy): Eukaryota > Metazoa > Chordata > Amphibia > Anura > Ranidae > Lithobates > Lithobates sylvaticus. The sequence continues at coordinate 32,870,606 of CM053037.1, read as the reverse complement.
TTAACTAATCAAGGGATGTGGTGCTATTATCAAGTGGATCTGTCCGTGATCAAAAAACCTTTCTTTCCTCAAAATGCAAAGTGCTGGAAGATGTCAAAGGTGTGTCACAATAAACCATGTTCTTGAATACTCATCCCTAACAACCATACCTACCAATCAATAAGATTCCATTACCTACTTTTCATTGTAAACTATCTTAGGCCAAAAAAAAAAAAATGTCCTACTCTGAAAGGGCCAATCAATTGTGTTTGCCCCCCCCCCCCCCCCCCCCCCCAGTTGGATGGTTCCTTCTCCTCCCTTGCCTGTAGCTACAGGCATGCGCAGCTTAGTTTACAATGCCGGCAGATAGGGCCTTTTTTTTTTTTTGCAGAAGAGAGATTGAAAGTCTCTTCTGTAATAAACATCTGCCTGCTTGCTGTTTGTTACAATATATATACATATAAAGACTTAAAGTGTTACTAAACCCACAACAGTAAAATCAGTCTGTATGTGCAGCAAAGCATGCTTGTTATCCTCCCCATTGTGTAAAACAGCTGTTTGATCCTGCCTTCTCTGATCCTCCCCTTCTTTTACTGTCCCCAATCCATTTGCTGATAGAACAGAGCCTTGGAGGCACTCTGCACATGCTCAGTTTGGTGCATATTGCTGGAGAGTTTTTTTTTTCTCTTTTGGGAGAGTGCATGTGATCAGCACAGGGCCAATCAGCACTGTCCAGACAGAGGGTCAGGGGTCATGCAGCCTCATAGAACAGTCGAATGAGAATGAGAATGAAAACTCCTCCTACAAGCTTTCAGCAGTCACTGATAGAAGTCACAATACTATACTACTGATGAGAAAAGGTTGCATTTCCATGTTCTGTGTACTGTGGGAGACCAGATATAGTGAATGCAGGCTGAGTAACTGGGTTTAGTAACACTTGAAAGCAAAAAAAGCAGTCTGCCATAGACAGGTCAGCAGCTAAAAGTAACCGCTGCCCTTAAAGCGGTGTTTCAGCTAAAAAAAAATTTTTTTTAAAAGTCAGCAGCTAAAAAAAAAGTAGCTGCTGACTTTTAATAAGTACACTTACCCTCCCAGGGCGCCCGCGATGTCGGTCGTGGAGGCCGAGATGCCCCTCGGCGCTCCGGTCCCAGCGCCGCCATCCTCCGTAAGGGAAACGGGCAGCGATCGCTGCCCGTTTCCTACTGCGCATGCGCGAGTCGTCGCGCGGCCTACTGCGCATGCGCAAGTCGTTTTGTGAATGGGGAACGCTATGTGTTGTGGGACACAGGACCCATTCACTAGAAGGCGGCGCTAGGAGCAGAAGAAAGAACAGCTCTGAGGAACAGGAAAAGGCAGATTAGGACGATCTGCCTAGCAACAGACATTTCTGGTAAAAAATAAATAAAAATTTTATTTTTTTCATTTTACATTTTTATTAACATTTTTATCAAGTTTTGTTTTTCAGGGTGGCCCTCCACTTTAAGTCAACCAAAAATTAAAGACAATAATAAGAACAAAAAAAACAAATGGAAGCAAAGTGGCATACGAGCTAGCAATTAAAAGTAAAGCTCTGTTTCCTAACTGACCTCAATCTCTCGCTATGTTTTTTTTTTTCATTGGTTGAACTAAAAGCACTAGTGTCTTTTTTGAACCTGACTATGTAAGTTTGTCATCTCTCCCTATCTTCTCTCTAAAGTGGTTCCCAATACTCTACCATGGCTGCTCAGAGAGCTTATAATAGTAAGGGGGCTGGCTAATCTAAAAGTCCCCTTTCTGTCCCTTGTAACCTTTCTGACTATGCATCAAAGGGCAGCATTACAGTTAAAGAGGTCGAAGCTCCGCTAGCCCCCCCAATCCGCTCGGCGGCACCGGCATTGCAACTGTGGGCACCTGGCTGTGGCTTCACAGCCGGGCACCCACTGTGCATGTGCGAGCGGCGCCACGCACCGTGAATAGCCTCACAGTCATCTGGGACACGTGACAGGTCCCAGATGACTGGGGAGCCCTTCCTGCGCCGAGGGGAAGTAATGTCACCAGCCTAGGCTAGGCAGAAGGTAGACTACGAGGGACCCCCTAGCAACATGCATTTAGAGGTATGTAAAAAAAAAAATTTTCCAATTATTTTTTTTTTATTTTATTTTTTTAGGATTTTTAAGCCTTTTTTGTTTTTTAGGGGGAAACACAACTTTAAGAAATTAGAGGGAAATGTACACATTTATTTGTTGGGATTGAGAATTTCTATACCCCATGGTTGTGGCAAACCTAAAACTCAATCCTACCTTTAACTCCCACCATACTGAATAAGCTCTGCAAAGTCATCTTACACTTCCTGAACTTCATTGCAAATGAACCTCTACAAAAAGATTATGAATGCCTCTCATGAACTTATAGATGCATAAAGTTTTATCATGACCTCAGGCTTTTCTAAGCTCATTTCTTTAAATCATTCTCTACAATTTTCTCTGATAATGGTGACATGGGGGCTAGACATAAAAAAAAGCTTGCATTACAGTTAGCTGTTCCATTCATGACCCATAGTAACAAGCAGGCTAGTGTATTGAGCATTGGTACTCAGATATCCCATGGCAATAAGTAGCATTTGTAGGATTTGTAGGAACAAGAAAGATATAACAAAGTGCAGAACAATAAAAAGGATGAAACGAAGGGTAACAGAATGCCATCATTATCATCACCCCATAGGAATGGCAAGTGATAAAGTCCTAGCTAAGGAGCCCAGACAGAGCACAGGAGAATTTGGAATTGGCATATTAAGAATCCCTGAATTTGGGGATTCAAGGGGGTGCATGAATATGTTTAGAATTATGTGGTGACAATGCTAGGGATTTATATTTTTTTAATGTCAGCAATTTAGTTGCTTTAATGAAAGCAGTAGCTTAAAGCGGGGTTCTAACCTAAAGTGGAACTTCCGCTCATCGGAACCCTCCCCCCCTCCAGTGTCACATTTGGCACCTTTCAGGGGGGAGGGGGGTGCAGATAACTGTCTGAGACAGGTATTTGCACCCACTTCCGGGCATAGACTCCCACAGGAGTCTATGCCTCTTCCTGTCCTGCCGCGCTGTCTACTGGGACCCACACGGGTCCCAGAGACAGCGTGGAGCATTCCTATTGCATTGCGCGACTCGCACATGCGCAGTAGGGAACCGGGAAGTGAACCTGCAAGGCTTCATTTCCTGATTCCCATACCCATGATGGCGGCGGCAGCATCCGAGGACCGAGGGACGGTTCAGCCTCGGGTGCCGACATCGCTGGACCCTGTGACAGGTGAGTGTCTTTATTTTAAAAGTCAGCAGCTGCAGTATTTGTAGCGACTCGCGCATGCGCAGTAGGGAACTGGGAAGTGAAGCCGCAAGGCTTCATTTCCTGATTCCCATACACATGATGGCGGCGGCAGCATCCGAGGACCGAGGGGCGGTTCGGCCTCGGGTGCCGACATCGCTGGACCCTGTGAAAGGTGAGTGTCTTTATTTTAAAAGTCAGCAGCTGCAGTATTTGTAGCTGCTGACTTTTAAAAAAAATATTTTGCGGGACTCCCTCTTTAAGAGATGGAAGCCCACCACCATTTATAGAAAAGCTTAACAAGAGATTGCAATCTTATCCGATACTAGGGTGGCAGTAACAACATTTTGGGACATTCTAGGGCTGGGAAAAGGTATTTTTGTAAGGAAAGCTCAAGTAGGAGCCTTTGTTCTGAGAGTCTTTTAAAACCCCTGTAGTGCTTTTTGCTCAAAATTTAGAAGAGTCTTACCAACCCTATGAAATGGCCCTTTGTCCTAAGTGACCTCTCAATGTAGTGCAGTTGTTGGCTGTGTTCAAAAATGTTTGGCAGAGATATAATGTACTGTATATTAATTAAAAAAAAAAATATATATATATATATATATATATATATATATATATATATATATATACTGTATATAATCTGAAATCTCCGGCAACCCTCAGACAACGTTTTTTGGGACGAAACGCATTAGGGTGGGGGTCAAGCAGTGACGTCATCACCCTGGCTCGGATGAGGGGCGTCTGCTATCTTTCAATGTTAAGCTGTTACTTCTTTTTTGTGAGTATATAAGCTAGTAAAGTAAGTACTACACTATTGGGTCCAACCTCTCCCTTTCTATTTGTGAGATACAATTGTAACATACAGTATGAGGTGCCCTGCTGCGGGAAAGCCATCCATGTCTTTATGAAAGGCGTACATCCTGTTAGGTGTCATATCCAGAGGTTGTCTTTGGGAAATAGACGTATGAGTGCTGCCAGCATTGCTGCAGAGGTTGAAGGGGTGGGGGGTCAGCCTGTGAACGCTCAGACCAAATGCCAAACAAGGCATCAAATTGGTCTGTAAGGCTGTTGTCCCAGAAGGAAGCCTCTAAAGATGATGCACAAGAAAGCCTGCAGTTTGCTGAAGACAAGCAGACTAAGGACAAGGATTACTGGAACCATGTCCTGTGATCTGATGAGACCAAGATGAGGAGTACAAAGACAAGTGTGTCTTGCCTACAGTCAAGCATGGTCAGTGTTGGTCATCTTACTTTAAAAAAGTAATTAGTTACATTACAAATTACTTCTCCCAAAAAAGTAATTGAGTTAGTAACTCAGTTACTACATTGGAAAAGTAATTAGTTACTCAGAAAAGTAACTGTGATTTTTTTTTTTTTTATATTCTTAGGGGCGGGTCTAGTATTACTGTAAGCAAGGGGTGCGTTCCCCCCTGCACATCTATTTCCCCTCTGTACCCCCCTGCACGTCTGTTCCCCCCCAACACATATATCTGTTTCCCCTCTGTACCCCACTACACATCTGTCCCCCCCACACATGTATATCTGTTCCCCCTCTGTACCCCACTACACATCTGTCCCCCCCACACACGTATATCTGTTCCCCCTCTGTACCCCACTACACGTCTGTCCCCCCCCCACACACATATATCTGTTCCCCCTCTGTACATCTGTCCCCCCCAAACTCACGGATCGGATCGTTGCTCAGATCAGAGTCACGGATCGGATCATTTTTCGGATCAGCAAATAATAATTGAATTTGCAAAAACCTGTAAAAATTCCACCACCATAAAGCCCCCACTGTAATATCCATAATCTCACCCACTGTAATATCCACGTCATCTCCTCAACTGTAATATTGGCTGAGTATGGCTGGGTACGGCTGAGCATGGCTGGGTACGGCTGGGTATCGCCGAGTATGGCTGGGTATTGCCGTGTATTGCAGAGTATGGCTGGGAAATACCGATTATAGCAGAGTATGGCTGGGTATGGCAGAGTATTGGCAGGGTGTTGCAGAGTATTGGCAGGGTGTTGCAGAGTATTGGCAGGGTGTTGCAGAGTATTGGCAGGGTGTTGCAGAGTATTGGCTGGGTATCGCAGAGTATTGGCTGGGTATTACCGAGTATTGCAGAGTATGGCTGGGTATTACCGAATATTGCAGAGTATGGCTGGGTATTACCGAGTATTGCAGAGTATGGCTGGGTATTACCGAGTATTGCAGAGTATGGCTGGGTATTACAGAGTATTGCAGAGTATGGCTGGGTATTACGGGGTATTGCAGAGTATGGCTGGGTATGGCAGAGTATTGCAGAGTATAGCTAGGTATTACGGGGTATTGCAGAGTATGGCTGGGTATGGCAGAGTATGGATGGGTATTACGGGGTATTGCGGGGTATTGCAGAGTATGGCAGAGTATGGCTGGGTATGGCAGGGTGTTGCAGAGTATTGGCAGGGTGTTGCAGAGTATTGGCAGGGTGTTTCAGAGTATTGGCAGAGTGCAGAGTATTGGCAGGGTATTGACAGAGTATTGCAGCGTATTACCTGGGTATTGGCTAGTATTGCAGAGTATTACCTGGGTATTGGCTAGTATTGCAGAGTATTACCTGGGTATTGGCTAGTATTGCAGAGTATTGGCAGGGTCTTGTGCTGGCATCCGATCCGATCTCTCCCCTCCACTGTACAGATCTGTACACAGAGGGGAGAGAGGAACCGGCGTCATCTTGACGCCGGTTTGTTTACAAGTGATCGCTCCGTCATTTGACGGAGCAATCACATTGTAAACGGCCGAAGGGTGCACCAAGATGGCCGCCGCTCCGGAGCTAGGCCGAAGCCGCGGCCTTTCCTAAGGCCGAGGCCGCGGACGGCTCCGTGGATCGCGGCGAGTAATTGCGGTAACGCCGCCCCAGTAATGGGAACGGCGTTACCGCAAGGGGAAGAGTAATCAGTTAGATTACTCGTTACCCTTTAAAGTAACGGCGTTACGTAACGCCGTTTACTTTAATCACATTACTTACAACACTGAGCATGGTGGTGGGAGTGTCATGGTCTGGGGCTGCATGAGTGCTGCCGGCACTGGGAGCTACAGTTCATTGAGGGAACCATGAATGCCAACATGTACTGTGACATACTGAAGCAGAGCATGATCCCCTCTCTTCAGAAACTGGGCCGCAGGGCAGTATTCCAACATGATAACGACCCCAAACACACCTCCAAGACGACCACTGCTTTGCTAAAGAAGCTGAGGGTAAAGGTGATGGACTGGCCAAGCATGTCTCCAGACCTAAACCCTATTGAGCATCTGTGGAGCATCCTCAAATGGAAGGTGTAGGAGCTCAATGTCTCTAACATCCACCAGCTCCATGATGTCATCATGGAGGGGTGGAAGAGGACTCCAGTGGCAAACTGTGAAGCTCTGGTGAACGCCATGCCCAAGAGGGTTAAGGCAGTGCTGAAAAATAATGGTAGCCATACAAAATATTGACACTTTGGGCCCAATTTGGAAATTTTCAATTAGGGGTGTACTCACTTTTGTTGCCAGTGGTTTAGACATTAATACACTCACTACTTTACATTGTAGCAAAGTGTAATTTCTTCAGTGTTGTCACATGAAAAGATAGAATAAAATATTTACAAAAATGTGAAGGGTGTACTCACTTTTGTGGGATACTGTATATCTCAAATATGTAGAAGACGTTCTAGCTGTCCTATTTCAAGACCTAAATGAAATAGCACTTAGGATTTTTTCACACGACAGACTTGAAAGATAGATTGTTTTTTTAAAGGTTGTTGCATAGAACTTGCTGAAAAGTGGTAACAGCATGTCTATTGTCACCCTACAGATGCTCTATTGATTAAAAAATAGAAATAAATATGAGAGTTTTGTGTTTAATTCTCAGATAGAAGCAACGACTGGGAGTATATTTATTCTGGATCACTGACTCTATAAAGTTCAATTGGGGAAATTTAATTGCAGAGATGGTAAAGAGACCTTGTCAATTGAACATGTTTATTGTAGAACATGGTTATTGCCATCAATGCTTTTATTTACAAACTGCAATGGTATGGGCAGGGGAAAAATGAGTGTGTCAGATTCTTCTCTTTCTGGTTGCCCTCTTTACCTGTTTTCTAGGTCACTGATAGCAGCTCCTGAACACGCCCTCAGGATATGTAAATAAAGAAGTACTGAGGGATATATTCAGAATCTGATCTTCTGAACACACCCTCAGGATATGTAAATAAAAAAAAGTACAGAGGGATATGTTCAGGATCTGATCTTCTGAACACACCCTCAGGATATGTAAACAAACAGCACTGAGGAATATGTTCAGGGTCCACTCTTCCGAACACACCCTCAGGATATGTAAACAAACAGCACTGAGAGGTATGTTCAGGATCTAATCTTCCGAACACACTCTCAGGATATGTAAACACACAGCACTGAGGATATGTTCAGGGTCTACTCTTCCGAACACACCCTCAGGATATGTAAACAAACAGCACTGAGAGGTATGTTCAGGATCTAATCTTCCGAACACACCCTCAGGATATGTAAACAAACAGCACTGAGGGATATGTTCAGGATCTGATCTTCCAAACACACCCTCAGGCTATGTAAACAAACAGCACTGAGGGATATGTGCAGGATCTGATCTTCCAAACACACCCTCAGGATATGTAAACAAACAGCACTAATGGATATTTTCAGGATCTGATCTTCCAAGCACACCCTCAGGATATGTAAACAAACAGCACTGAGGGATATGTTCAGGATCTAATCTTCCGTACTCACCCTCAGGATATGTAAACAAACAGCACTGATGGATATTTTCAGGATCTGATCTTCCAAGCACACCCTCAGGATATGTAAACAAACAGCACTGATGGATATTTTCAGGATCTGATCTTCCAAGCACACCCTCAGGATATGTAAACAAACAGCACTGAGAGGTATGTTCAGGATCTAATCTTCTGAAAACACTCTCAGGATAAATAATCAAACAGCACTGAGGGATATATTCAGAATCTGATCTTCTGAACACGCTCTCAGAATATGTAAATGAACAGCACTGAGGGATATGTTCAGGGTCTACTGTTCCGAACACACCTTAAGGATAATTAAACAAACAGCACTAAGGGGTATGTTCAGGATAATTTCTTCCAAACACACCCTCAGAATATGTAAACAAACAGCACTGATGGATATGTTCAGGATCTGATCTTCCAAACACACCCTCAGGATATGTAAACAAACAGCACTGAGGGATATGTTCAGGATCTAATCTTCGGAACACACCCTCAGGATATGTAAACAAACAGCACTGAGGGGTATGTTCAGGATCTGATCTTCTGAACAAGCTCTCAGGATATGTAAACAAACAGCACTGAGGGGTATGTTCGGCCCCATGCACACGAGTCGCAGTTAAACGCGCGTTCAGAAGCAGTTGGACACTTTTTTCAACTGCACCTAAACGCATGCAATGTTATCCTATGTGTCCATGCACACAGTCTAGTTTTTCCCGTTTTTATGCAGTTGCGTTTAACCTCGTTTTTCCAGAAGCAAAAAAATGCGTTCAGACACTTTGCTTTTCCACTTTCAGACGCAAAATGCAGCTAAACGCGGCTAAACACGGCTAAACGCAGGCACCTGCGTTTAGACGCGTTTGCGTTTATAAGCCTTTTTAAAGGAACACAATTTTTTTGACCAGAAAACTCTGAAATATGATGGTAATCCATAAAAAATACTAGAAAAAATTGTTTAAAATGTTGTAATTAGTTTAGATAGTTCATAAAGCATATATACTCACTGGTGTGTATACATGTTTGTGAAATGCATACATGTTTGTGAAATGCATACATGTTTGTGAAATATCCAACGGACATTCGCTGTGCCATCAACGGATGGGTCCAATATCGACAAGCTCTGATTCTGGACCTCTCATGCAAATTTGCGACGACGTTGCTGCTTCATCAAGAGCGACATCAGGAGCATTTCCTGACATATATTTAATATGGGATCCATTTCCAAAAAAAACACAGAAAGAGAGGCAAATGCAAGTGTACAACTGCTCTCTCTGCTGCTGCTCAGAAAATGGCAGAAATAGTTAATAATATATGCTTTCTGAGCTTGGGGAGGGTCTATATGTTGTTATCTTTACAAATGCTTATAGACGCAAACGCGTCTAAACGCGTCTAAACGCGTCTAAACGCGACATGAAAACACAGCAAAACGCGCATTTTTAAACGCAGGTTTCTGCTTTTTAAAACACGCGTTCAGCAGAGTTTGCATCTGCGTCTCGTGTGCATGGGGCCTTCAAGATGATTTCTTCCGAACACACCCTCAGGACGCGTAAACAAACAGCACTGATGGATATTTTCAGGATCTGATCTTCCAAACACACCCTCAGGATATGTAAACAAATAGCACTGAGGTATGTGTTGAGGGTCTGATCTTCTGAACACACGTCAGAATATGTAAACAAAATAAAAACTATTGAAGAAAAAAGAATATGTAAACAAACAGTACTGGGGGATATGTTTAGGATCGGCCTTCCTGAACCCCCTTCAGGATATGTAAACAAACAACGCTAAGGGGTACGTTTTAGGGTCGCTCTTCTGAACACACCTTCAGGATATGTATATAAGCACAAAGGCATATGTTCAGGACCCAATCATCATAATATGCTCTCAGGACTTCTAAAATACCAGTTCTTATGGTTATGATCAGGATCTGCTCCTATGAAGCCACCCTCAGGATATGTAAACAAAGAACACTGAGGCACATGTTCAAGATTCACTTTTCACACCTTTAGGATATGTTAACAGCATAGCTCCCAACTGTCCCTGATTTAGAGGGATTGTCCCTGATTTGGAGAAATGTCCCTCTGTCCCTCATTCCTCCTCATTTGTCCCTCATTTTGGTCTGATTTATATAGATGTATATAAAATGTATCTATCAAAAAGTGTTTTTCAGCACTAAACCTTTCATCTGATTTCTAAATTGCTGTATTTGTAAATTCCAAAAGCCAATATAAAGGAATAGTAGTGGTAAAAAAGCACTTGTGGGTTTAACCAATCTTGTTTTTTTGTACAATTCTCCTTTAAGGGGGTGTAACCAGGGGTGTGTCCTATGCCTGCATACTTTTGCTGATAGGTGTCCCTCATTCCCATCTCAAAAAGTTGGGAGGTATGGTTAACAGTGTTGAGTGATATGCTTAGGATCTACTCTTCTGAAAATGCCCTCAAGATATATAAGCCAACAACGCTAATGCCCCGTACACACGATCGGACCATCTGGCGGATTTGTCCGACGGACTAGATTTTTTCTTCCCAAAAGAAGTCTTGCCTCAAAATTATCCGCCGGACTCGGCAGTCCGGCAGACAATCCAGCCGCCTGTGTGCTAGTCCGCGGGACTATTGAAATGAACGGACTTGCCAACACACGGAGTAAAGTCCGTTCATTTATAACGTGACTCCAGGTAGATGGGACTAGCGAAGGAAGTCAATGTCGCCGCCTCGATCGGTGAGATTGACACCTTGCTAGCCCCGTCACCTGGTATGGATTTAAAGGGGAACCCCTACGCTGAAAAAACGGCGTGGGAGTCACCCCCAAATCCATATCAGTCCCTTATCCAAGCACGCAGCCCGGCCGGTCAGGAAAGGGGGTGGGGACGACCGAGCGCCCCCCCTCATGAGCCATACCAGGCCGCCTGCCCTCAACATGAGGGGGTGCTTTGGGACCCCCCACCCCAAAACACCTTGTCCCCATGTTGATGAGGACAAGGGCCTCTTCCCGACAACCCTGGCCGTTGGTTGTCGGGGTCTGCGGGCGGGGGCTTATCGGAATCCAGGAGCCCCCTTCAATAAGGGGGCCCCCAGATACCGGCCCCCCACCCTATGTGAATGAGTATGGGGTACGATGTACCCCTACCCATTCACCTGGTGAAAAAAGTGTAAATAAAAAACTCAACACAATTTTTTAAAATACTTTATTAGACAGCTACGGGGGTCTTCTTCCATCTTGGGGGGTCTTCTCGCCGGACTCCTCCGTTATCTTCTGCTAGCTCTTTTACTAGCGGAGGAGCCCGGCTTTCTCCTTCGTCGCTGCCTGGGGGTCTTGTTCCAACTCCGGGGGGTCTTGTCCCGCTCTTCTGTTCTTCTTGCCGGGCCTCTGCTTTCTTCTTGCAGCTCTTTTACTAGCGTTTGCCCGGTCTTCTGTCACCAACGCTGTTGCTGTCACAGCCGCCGCCGCCGTCTTCTGCTTCTGCTTCTTCTGTGTACGTGGCATAAGGGATACTGTATGTTTAGGATCTTCTCTCCTAAACACACTCATAAGATATGTAAACAAACAGTGATAATGGATTTGTTTAGGATCGCTTTTCCAAACACACATCAGAAAATGTAAACAAACAGCACTGAGGCATATGTTCAGGATCCAATCTTCAGAACAGTCCATCAGGATATGTAAACAAACAGCACTAGGGGATATGTTTACTGTCCAATCTCCAGAACAGTCTATCAGGATATGTAAACAAACAGCACTAGGGGATATGTTTAGGGTCCAATCTTCAGAACACACTATCAGGATATGTAAACAAACAGCACTAGGGGATATGTTTACTGTCCAATCTCTAGAACAGTCTATCAGGATATGTAAACAAACAGCACTAGGGGATATGTTTACTGTCCAATCTCCAGAACAGTCTATCAGGATATGTAAACAAACAGCACTAGGGCATATGTTTAGGGTCCAATCTTCAGAACACACTATCAGGATATGTAAACAAACAGCGATAACGGATATGTTTAGGATTGCACTTCCAAACATACATCAGAATATGTAAACAAACAGCACTAAGTGATGTGTTTAGGATCCAATCTTGCGAATATGTTCTCGGTATTTGTAAATGAACAGTGCTGATGGATATGTTCAGGATCTGCTCTTCCGAACACACCTTCAGGATATGTAAAGATATTTTCTCTGCCCCTACCTGTAGTTTTCTGCAGGCAGCCTGTAGTGGGTGGAGCTTGCTGGGTCCCTCCCGCAGTTCTGCTCTCTGCACAGACTATGCACAGCAGAGTGATGATATCACTTCTTCTTTAACAAGGTCATATCTGGGTTTGCAAAGGCATTTGGTGCACAAAGAGGATTTATATGCTTTGATGAAGGCTTCTTAGCCAAAACGCATCAGCCTAGTCTGTACCCGTGTACCCATGTAACTAATAAAGGACTTTTATTCAAGAGCATCCGAGTCGCCAGCAGTTTTCTGATTCGAATACTGCATTTTGGGGCCTGAACGTCCCGGCTAGAGCACCGGTCCACAGTTCATAGATCATCATATTAGCAGTGGAGCTGGGGTATCATTTTGCTTTTCTTATATGCTTTGTGGCTATTTGAGAACATGTACTGTATAAGTGAAAATATTTGTGCCCGAAGTTCAGCTTTAAAGTGATTGTAAAGGTAAAATAAAAAAAAATAACAAACATATCATACTTACCTCTACTGTGCAGCTCATTTTGCACAGAGTGGCCCCAAACCTTCTCTTCTGGGGTCCCCCGGCGGCTCTCACCGCTCCTCCCCACATCTGATAACCCCCTCAGACAAGCGCTGCCCCGAGGGGGTTACCTTGCGTTACCTTACCTCCATAGAGGCCGAATGCAGGACTCCGCCCCGCCCCCCCCGGCGCTCGCATCATTAGATTTGATTGACAGCAGTGGGAGCAAATGGCTGCGCTGCTATCAATCTATCCCTTGTGTGTCAAGTTTAAGGGGTCAGGTAAGTAAAACGGGGGGGGGGGGGCGGTCACTGACAGGTGTTTTTTCACCTTAATGCATAGGATGCATTAAGGTGAAAAAACACAAAGGTTTACAACCCCTTTAAATGTCTGAACATGTACATAGCAGTTAGCTTATGAAAGCAAGTCCCATAAATGTGTTGGCTTTAGGCTGAATTATGGCTTAGTAACATTTGTCTTGGATGAGGTAAGTCCCTCCCGTGTCAGGGTGACAAGAAACCAAAAAATGCCACCAAGTATTGCGACCCTCTCCTGAGATAGATCAAATCCCATACTTGCTTTCATATATAAATCACTTTAAGTCATTAGCTTCACAGCAAATTGAATAATTAAATCCTACTTGTTATGTTCCCACGCTGTCCCACAGCTTGAATTTTTATGAGCGAGACTTTTAACATGTTTTTTTTTCTACAGGGAACCTCAGATATATAAGCTCAATGTTACTAAATATAGAGCAAGGTACAGCAATTCCGCCAGATCTGGAACCTAATCCCACATGAGGGGACTGTATTTGATCCAAGAATATCTCAGACTCAGCAATTCACTTCTATTGTCCCCTGGTTTATAGATATAGCTGATAGGAAATTCTAGATAACAGTAAATAGGAAAAAATAAGGAGGATGATGGGGGCACAGACAGCAATAAAAACCTGGCAGGTGTTCTAATACCTCTTCATTCTATAAAAAAAAATAAAAAAATATGCCTTAATAAATATTTTAACCACTTGACCTCCAGAAGATTTACCCCTCTTCGTGGATCAGATACTTGACGGGTTAGACCCCCGGGCTGTTCCAGACCTTTGGGAGTCTTCCCTTTCCCCCTCTCTTCTTTCCTTCTTCTGCTCAATTCTTTTTTTTTTTTTTTTTTCGAACTATGTGCTCGAAAGATTTTGAACATGCAATCTTAGTATCGGATGACAGGGGGTCCCCCGTTCATGGCGGGGAACACCTTCTTTAAATGTGAAGGGTGAATTTTGGGCTCCATTGATCCACATTGGCTATTAACCGCTTCTCGACCGCCTTACGCAGATGTACGTCGGCAGAATGGCACGGCTAGGCAAAACCACGTACCGGTACGTGGCCCTTTAAAAGCCTAGCCGTGGGACCAGCGGACCCGATCGCCGCTGGTGTCCCACGATCGGGTCACAGAACTGAAGAACGGGGAGAGGTCTGTGTAAACAAACCTCTCCCCGTACTTCCTACTCTGCCTGTCATTGATCGGCTGTTCCCTGTCATCGGGAAAGCCAATCAATGACGTCAGACGTCAGCCCCGCCCCCTAATGTAAAAAAAAAACACACACACGTCACAGCCCATAACCCCTCCCCTCCCCCTAGTGGTTAACTCTTTCACTGCCACTGTCATTTATACAGGAATCAATGCATTTAAATAGCATTGATTGCTGTATAAATGACAATGGTCCCAAAAATGTGTCAAAAATGTCCGATGTGTCCGCCATAATGTCGCAGTCACAATAAAAATCGCTGATCGCCGCCATTACTAGTAAAAAAAAAATATTAATAAAAATGCTATAAAACTATCCCCTGTTTTGTAAACGCTATAACTTTTGCACAAACCAATCAATAATCGCTAATTGCGATTTTTTTTTAACCAAAAATATGTAGAAGAATACGTATCGGCCTAAACTGAGGAAAAAAAAATGTTTTTTTATATATTTTTTGGGGATATTTATTATAGCAAAAAGCAAAAAATATTGCATTTTTTTCAAAATCGTCGCTCTATTTTTGTTTATAGCGCAAAAAATAAAAACCGCAGGGGCGATCAAATACCACCAAAAGAAAGCTCTATTTGTGGGAAAAAAAGGACGCCAATTTTGTTTGGGAGCCACGTCGCACGACTGCGCAATTGTCAGTTTAAACAACGCAGTGCCGAATCGCAAAAAGGGGCCTGGTCCTTTGGCTGCAAATTGGTCCGGGGCTGAAGTGGTTATGCAACTACTATGCTATAACGAGCTGGAAGTACACTTGTAGTCTATTTGTTAGATATCACTGTATCTGTAATGTTTGCGTACAACCTCATATGTTCGCAATTAAGTGCCTCAGGGATGCCTGAGAGTGGCAATATTGAGGGAAACCTCAACTAAAGTGGGCCTGGAGACTAAATGCCTTCTGTCTCCCTTCCTTGGAATGATAATGTAAACCTTTTTCTTGGTCGGTATATGAGCACTTCAGATTAATGTTTAACACATTACCCAAATATCTATGATGTTATTTTTCTACTCACTCACTTTGTGAAAATCTTTAATAAAAAAACTGTGAAACGGAAAAACAACAGACTTACTGGCTGGATCACCAGATGAAAATAGAAGAGAGAAAAGCTAAAAAAAATAATGCAGCCATCACATCTAAGAAATGGTTAGCTGCAATATAATAAATGTTTGCTTTTGGGTTTAATACAGTGGCGGCTGGTGCTCAAATTTTTTGAAACCCCCTCCCCCCCCCCCCCATCAAATGCAGCTACTGTGCCCATCAAATGCAGCCATTGTACCCATCATATGCAGCCACTGTGCCCATCATATGCAGCCATTGTACCCATCATATGCAGCCACGTGTGCCCATCGAATGCAGCCACTTGTGCCCATCATATGCAGACACTTGTGCCCATCATATGCAGCCATTGTGCCCATCAAAAGCAGCCACTGTACCCATCATATGCAGCCACTTGTGCCCATCAAATGCAGCCACTGTGCCTCATCATATGCAGCCACTTGTTCCCATCATATGCAGCCATTTGTGCCCATCATATGCAGCCACTGTGCCTATCAACTGCAGCCACTTATGCCCATCATATGCAGCCACTGTGCCCATCAAATGCAGCCATATGTGCTCATCATATGCAGCCACTTGTGCCCATCATATGCAGCCATTCTGCCCCATCATATGCAGCCACTTGTGCCCATCATATGCAGCCACTTGTGCCCATCATATGCAGCCACTTGTGCCGGTCATATGCAGCCACTTGTGCCTATCATATGCAGCCATATGTGCCCATCATATGCAGCCACTTGTGCCCATCGTATGCAGCCACTGTGCCCATCATATGCAGCCACTCTGCCCCATCAAATGCAGCCACTTGTTCCCATCATATGCAGCCACTTGTGCCTATCATATGCAGACACTTGTGCCCATCATATGCAGCACTTGTGCCCAGTATATGCAGCCACTTGTGCCCATCAAATGCAGACACTTGTGCCCTTCATATGCAGCCACTTGTGCCCAGTATATGCAGCCACTTGTGCCCATCAAATTCAGCCTGGCACTTCCCCTCGGCTGTCACTTCACTAACTCCCCCAGCCAGTCCAGCGGCACTTATCGTTCACTTACCGTTGGGGCTCTGCTGGAGTGACAGGGCTTTCCTCCTCTTCTGTAGTGGCGGGCGGCTCCTGTGTCTGCTCGGCTCCTCAGGCTTCCTCCGCCGTGTCTCCTCTTCCGCCAAAGGGTTAGGCATCCAATAGGATCACCTATTGCTTTGACCAATCAGGAGACAGGTCTCACTGACTTGCCTGCTGATTGGCAGGGAGGAATGTTAGTGTGAAAATAGCGAAAATTCATTCACTATGCCACACAACAGGGTGGAATCGGGACGCAGTGCTCTGCGCCCCGAGCCCACCATATTTTGAAGCCTATTAGAGCCTCTGACTCTAATCAAGTGCTTTAAAATACACCCCCCCGCCTATTCCCACCATAGTATTCCATGTGTCCAGCATCCTGAAAGGGGCCGGGCACATGAATAGGGAGGGCGGCGGAGGTTTCAGGGGGGGTGGCGCCCGTGCGCCTACAATGCACAGGCCACCACTGGTTTAGCAAAACTTTAAGTAAAGTAGTAGAAGATAAAGCTCTAAGCTGAACTGTCTCATTGCATGCATACCTGGGACTTAAAGTGCTTGTAACCCCCATTCATGAAATTTGACCTAAGCACATATCTCTGTAGTGTTTACCTATCTCTCTCCAAAGCTCTAAGTGCCTTGTCTTTCTGCTGCTCTGTTCCTCTGTTATCAGCAAAGCCACTTCTGACAAGTTCTCCAACACACAAGATAACAGCAGCTTAAAATTTGTGTTGAGGACGAAGCTTAGAGGTAGATTAACTGCTTGCCGACCAGCCGCCATCCTTATACGGCGGCAGGTTGGCTCCCCTGCACGAAACGCCATAGCTGTAAGGCGGCCTTTTAAGGGCTACAGGGGGCGTGCACCGCCGGAGCCAATGCTCGTGGCCGACAGCCACAATCGCTCCTCAGAGAGCCAGAACGGGGTTCTGTCAATGTAAACAGACAGATCCCCATTCTGTCAGGGAAGTAGAGAGATCTGCTGTTCGCAGTGATCAGCAACAGTGATCTCTCTCTACTCCCTGTCCGTACACTCCCTCCCACAGTTAGAAACACCTCCCTAAGACACACTTAACCCCTTGATCGCCCCCTAGTGTTAACCCCTTCCAGTGACATTTATACAGTAATCAGTGGCTATTTTTTAGCTCTGATCTCTGTATAAATGTCAATGGTCCCAAAAAAGTATCAAAAGTGTCCGATCTGTCCGCCGCAATGTCGCAGTCCTGCTCCTGCCATATCTCCATCCCTAAAGACCCTCCATTGGCTAACGGTAAAGGATAGGATCACATTCAAGACCCTCTGCCTCACCCACAAATGTACACAAGGAAACGCTCCTCAATACCTATGTGAGAAAATAAAATCGCAGCCTCCGATCAACAAACCAAAACCGCCTTCTCATCCCTAAAGCCCGCTACAAATCTAAGGGAGAACGAAGATTCGCAGTCCAAGGAACTCGGCTATGGAACGATCTACCCACCAACATCCACATGGAAGAAAACCATCGGGCCTTCAGGAAAAAAACTCAAGACCCACCTCTTCTAAATAAGCAGGACATCACAGGACAGACCAAGCGCCTTGAGGCGATTCAGTTCGCATTTGCAGCGATATACAAATCATTCATTCATTCAGAAAGGGGAAGACAGCAGATATACATGTAAAACCTATGTTTTATCTCTGTGTATCATCTGAGGCTATTCACTTCACTGGGTATATGAGAGGGTTTACATCCACTTTAATTCACAAAGCTGAACCACCGGGACAAAATATTTACCTAAAAAGTGGCCGTTATTTTCAGCTGAGTCCAATGCAATTTTAAAATGACAGCCACATAGCCTAAAAGAGAATTACTTATCCCTTTGTGAATTGAGCTTATGGTCAATTATGAACATTGATCTGGCAGTGTATGCACAGCTGGAGATATGTGCGTGGAATGTTGACTTTACTAAGTCTTACTTTGGATTAATAAGAAGGTTATTGGGGGGCGTGTCCGGACGCAGAGCTGAGAGGACGTGCCTCAGTAGAGCTCCACATAGGCGACTGCAATCCCCCACCATCCGGAGCTATTTACTGGCCAAAAAAGCCCCATCTGCCCGAGGACACTTGCAGGACCCCCTGCCCTACCTTCCCAGAGCATTTTTGGTGGAAAAAAAAAAGTCGTGCAGCGCGGGATACGGACTCGTTAGAGTCACAGCTCACGAGGCTCCCGGCGCCATCTTGCGGCCTACGGGCCTGACAGACTCCGCGATCCCCGGCCTCGCCTGACTTATCTCGGCGGCAAACCACGGCCATTATCAGCAGCAGTAGCAGCGGACGCCTGAGGGGGAGAACGTACCTCCTGAAGCCGCCCCCAGCGGGCCCCTCTACCCGGCAAACCGGCGGTGTCTCCCGGACCGGAAGGCCCAGGCACCTGTGGATCCAGGGACGCAGTGAGTACAGGCCGGCGGCCTTTAACTACCTACATAGACATCCCAGAAACCGCCATCAGCGGCCCCCCACCGGACTGTGTAGAAGAGGGAAATAACAGGCCCACATAGGGGGGCATACAAGCAGCGGCCGTCAGTTCTAAGAGAGCCCCCGGCTCCGGCCTACCCCCCGGCGGCCATCTTGCTACCCCCAATACACCTCTCCACCCACCGATCTCTATGGGGCGCACCTGCCATCACAACTAACCCACTGCACCCTGGTTAATAAAGTGCCCTCCAAGCAGCTGACAACGGTGGCAGAAGGCTGGTACACATAGAAGACGGCCCGGTACCTCCTGAAACACCGCAGCCATCTTGGTACCCCCCACACACCTAATTTGGCCAGCATACTGCAGCATCTTGAAAAATATCAGAGACTGCCGAATTTCAGTGCGGATCCACCCTTACTACCTTTCAACCCTGCATGTTATCTGACGGAAGCAAATTTACATGGGATATGGGCTCACGGTCCTGTGATTCTTATACTGTAGCGCACGTATGCCGCTAACTTAATGTGACTGTGGGGCACTCCGCCAGACATCCAGAGTTAAGCTCCAACTATGCCAACAAAGACACCTAAAACCCGTTCTGTAATCGCAAAGAAATCCAGCAAGGGCTCATCAATAAATCAGGCTGTTACTGGCTCCATACAGAAATTTCTTGCCACTAACAGAGCAGGCTCAGGGGTAGGCAGCTCCCAAGCCAGATCCTCGAGACGCAGCGCATCCCCGGCCTCACTAGCTGCCTCCGTGAGAGAAAGCTCACCAGCATCATCCTACTGCTCGGACCTAATGGAAGACCCAGGGTCCCCCACGGGTTCCGAAATGTCCTCCCTAATGAGCGGTATTAAAAAAGAACTTGCCGGCATGTTCCACGGTTTAGAAAAATCAATTAAAAAAGAAATTACCGGGGTAAGAGCGGACATGGCACACATCTTAGACAGAGTCGAAGAAACGGAACAGAGGCAGAACTCACACGCAACGGCCATAAAAGAACTGCAGGATACGGTTACACAACTAGCCTTTGCCCACCGTGCCTCGCTATACAAACTCGAAGACCTCGAGAACAGAAATCGCAGAAACAACCTGCGCATTAGAGGTCTCCCGGAGGCAACCGGTGACAATGACCTAGAACCATCAATCCGAGGGGTCTTCAACACAATATTGGGTAAACCTCCCACTGACCCGTTACAATTTGACCGAGTTCACCGGGCGCTTAGACCTCGCAGCACCAATTCTGAACAACCCAGAGATGTCATATGCCGCCTTCACTATTTCTCAGACAAAAATGCCATTACAGCCAAATTGAGGAACACCCCCAATATTGACTTTCACGGAGCGATCCTAAACATCTTCTCGGATTTATCCAAAGAAACCCTGGACCGACGCAGAGCACTTAAGCCACTTCTGGATCACCTACGCTCTAACGGGATCATCTACAGATGGGGTTTCCCGGCGTGCCTTATCGCCACCAAAAGCGGTCGCTCACATACCCTCAGATTCCCAGAGGAACTGCCACAATTCTTGAAAGACCTCAACCTACCTCCAGTAGATTTGCCCGGATGGCACGACCCGGTCCCAAAATTTTCACACATTCAGGACTCCCAGTGGCAAAATTCGCCCACAAAGAATAGGCGCTCACCTGCGCAGGGCTCTGCACAGATGCACAGCTAAGAAAAAGGGCCGACTAGCCAACAGGCTACACTTGCTGATTCTGTTTACTGCTTACTTCATTTTTGTTTTTTGCGATTTCTCTCTATGTTTAACTGGTTGCAGGGTCCGCTACTCCAAGATGCACTTACAAGATGGGATGTACACTGGCAATGAATATGTTCCTACTCTTGACTACTCATTTGAACAAGGTCCACTCTTTGGTGATTTGTCAGGAATCCAGTGGACAGCCCCACATAAGAACTTCCTACAGTTGGTTGAGTACCCCTGCCTGTTGTAATGTTGTATATTTGTTGTCTCATCAGTTAAAGTTTTCTGATCAAATGGGTTTGATCGATATTCACTTTTGGAGCAAAATGCTTACTCCTGTATTACTTGCACTATAGCTGGATGCGGGCGGAGCGCACTGCTCCCATGTACCTTTTGTACGGTACGCCCCCCCGTCCACACCTCCTCCTGGGGTGGGCGAGAATGGGCAGCCCCCGTGTTTTTCGGTCCAGGCCCACATTGGGGCCGTGGACGGAGGCCCGCTCTCTCTCTCCCCACAGGGATCACCGCAGGATTCTGCGTGACAGGTTAAGACTTCCCAAATGTGTCCATTTGGACGTTTTCGATGTGTTTGTGAAATTGTCTTTTTCCCTCCCTCTCTTTTCTTTTCTCTCATTCACACTATCACCCTTCTCCTCACCTTCCCCCCCCCCCTCTGTGGTTGGCATGCATGGTACTTTAAGCTTGAAGGGTGCGTCCTACCGATATAATGGCCACAATTAAAATCACCTCCTACAACGTCAGGGGATTGAATATTGCAGCCAAAAGACATCAGATAGCCCGTGAGCTACGGAAATCAGCCACCTCAGTTGCATTCCTTCAGGAAACACATCTGACCCACACCACGCAGGTCAAACTGACCTCGCCTTATTTTCCTCAGTGGTATTATAGTCTTTCAGACACAAACAAAGCAAAAGGTGTGGCCATAGGCTTTGGTAGAGACGCACCCTTTCGGCTAGTAACAATGAGTGCGGATGACCATGGTCGCTTTCTTTTTTTAAAGGGCTATCTGGGCAACACCCATTGCACATTGGCAAATATCTACTCTCCAAACCACAACCAACCCGCCTTTTTCTCCCAAATCCTAACGAAATTGTCTGAGTTTGCAGAGGGTCTAGTGATAGTAGCGGGGGATATAAATATGCCCTTAGATCCCGTACTGGACACTTCCCAGGGACGCTCCTACATACCCTTTAAACGTCTGGCCTATGTTAAAAAAAGGCTCACAGAGCGACAATTAGTAGACGCTTGGCGTTTACTTCACCCCAAGGACAAAGATTTCTCTTATTTCTCAAAAACGCACCAGTCTTATTCCCGCATTGATAATATTTTTATAGACCATTACCATCTCCCACAACTACAAACCGCGAATATAGGCACCGCGACGTTATCAGACCACGCACCTGTCTCGATTACTTTGAGCATGCCCTCTCTGGCTCGCCGCTCCTATAACTGGAAACTTAATGATTCCCTTCTATCCAATGAAGCTGAAGTAGCAATGATATCTACACAGATATCGCAATATTTCAATGAAAATAAGCCCTCGGAGACCTCACCAGCTATAGTGTGGGAAGCCCACAAGGCTACTATGAGAGGTCGACTTATTGAACTAGGGGCGAGGAAAAAGAGAGAGCATGGTCAACATCTCAAACGGGTTCTGCAGGAAATAACAGACCTTGACAAACAACACAAACTCTCCTTGCACACAGCACACCTAGAAGCTCTTACGCTGAAACGGGAAGAACTGAAAAATCTCCTGAATGCAGACACCGCTAGAAAATTTCAACAATATTCGCAAAAACTATACGAGTGGGGGAACAAACCGGGTAGACAGTTAGCGAGATCACTTAAAGAAAAACAGTCTAGGTCATTCATACCAAAAATAAAACTACCTAACGGGAATTTAGTGCACGCGACTCCACATATAGCGAAGGCCTTCAGGGAATACTATGCGGAACTATACAATGTTCAATGCGACTCACCGTCCCTGACTATAAAAGAAAGGCGGCGGCGCATGCTCTCATATCTAAAAGGAGCTAATTTGCCAAAACTGTCTCCCCGGGCCCTCAAGGAACTGGAGTCTGATTTCTCGGTTGAGGAATTTCAGGCGGCCTTAAAATCATCCCCGACAGGTAAAGCCCCAGGTCCGGACGGATACACTATCCTCTATTACAAAAAATTTAGCGATGTTCTTTTACCCCACCTTGCGGCCTACGCCAACTCTATCTCGCAGTCCTCGGGACTCCGCCCAGAATCCCTTACAGCTCACATCACGGTCATCCCCAAACCGGGAAAGGACCCTACCCAATGCAGCAGCTACAGGCCGATCTCCCTGTTAAATGTCGACATCAAATTATACTCTAAAGTAATGGCCAATAGACTACTCCCCCTTATTCCCAGCTGGGTCTCCACAGACCAGACGGGCTTCATGCCGCATAGAGAAGCCAAAGATAATTCCCTCCGTGCAATATCGCTAATACAATATGCACAAAGGTCGGCCCAGTCCACCCTACTCATATCCACTGACGCTGAAAAAGCATTCGACAGGGTGGACTGGGACTACCTGAAGATGACCCTACGCCATTTTGGGCTGGGGCCCAAAATGTTCCATTGCATTACCTCCCTATACTCCTGTCCCACAGCCCAAATTCGAATAAATGGTACACTTAGTGACTCATTCCAACTGTTTAATGGGACTAGACAGGGTTGCCCCCTTTCACCCCTCCTATTCGCCCTTACCCTAGAACCTTTCCTAGCAACCGTGAGACGGGATGTAAACATTCACGGGATTCGGGTAGGCAATAAAACTCACAAATACGCGGCCTACGCCGACGATATTTTATTTTTCACACAACAACCCCATATCTCACTCCCCAACTTAATGAAGGCCTTCTCTACCTTTCAGACAATATCTAACTTTAAAATAAACTTATCAAAGTCCGAGATTTTAAATATTAACCTACCTAGCAGGGAGGTAGAACGAATAAAACCCCTCTTCCCCTTTAGATGGGTGAACCGTAGCATGAAGTATCTGGGAGTATTTCTCACGCCTAATATTCATTCCCTCTTTAAACATAATTATGTCCCTCTACTGAATAACATCAGAAAAGACCTCACAAAATGGAAAACGCTTGCACATACATGGCTGGGTAGAGTGAACATAGTAAAGATGAACATCTTGCCTAGAGTGCTATTCTACTTCCAAATGCTCCCAATGGGTGTGCCCATAGGGTTCTTCACTTTACTGCAGACCATGGTCTCCCGCTTTATCTGGAGGAATAGCCACCCTAGAGTATCCAGGGATGTACTTTTTCGTTCCAAGGGCTCTGGGGGACTGGCCCTCCCAAACTTCAAGGCGTACTATATCGCTGTGGTCCTGTCTAGGATCTCAGAGTGGAGATATGCCGCCAATTCTAAATTATGGGTAAGTCTAGAAAATGCCCTAAGTAACGCAGACCTTGCGGTCACTCCATGGCTCCCACGCCCCTATAGGCACCTCGCTACAACTACCTCTTCATTAACCACTTCCACCTTGGACATCTGGGACTCTCTGCATAGGAAGTTCTCATGGTCATATACATCACCCTTGCTGCCGCTCCTAGGCAATGCCTACTTCCCCCCCGGGCAACTAGATCCCGGCTTCAAGACTTGGTCCCCAAATAGACCT
Source organism: Lithobates sylvaticus (assembly GCA_028564925.1). NCBI lineage: Eukaryota > Metazoa > Chordata > Amphibia > Anura > Ranidae > Lithobates > Lithobates sylvaticus. The sequence goes on along the minus strand of CM053037.1, from coordinate 32,846,353 downwards.
CTCCTACTCCATCATGTCCTTCAAGCCAACACTCTCAAACCCTTAAGGGAGATTCTTGGCCCCAAACCACTAGCGCTCCTTGACAAATGGAGGTTCAACCAACTACGACATTTCCTAGGTTCTCTTCAGCAGCCACTGAGGGGGTTACAAGACTTGAACGGCATTGAGGAAATACTATATCCAGCAGACCCACCTGAACACTGTATTTCACTCTTTTATAAAGCGATCATCAAGCTACAGGATGATAAATACCCCTCCTATCTTGCTAAGTGGGAGGCAGATCTGGACTCCTGCCTCCCAGACAACCAAAAGGACAAAGTCCTGATGTTGGCACACACCTCCTCAATAGCGTCAAAAATGACCGAGGTAAATTACAAATTGCTAACTAGATGGCACTATACCCCATCAAAGCTCCATCAGATGTTCCCCGCCAATTCCCCGCTGTGTTGGAGGAATTGTGGGAGCAAAGCAACCCACGCGCACATATGGTGGTCGTGCCCACTTATTCGCCCCTTCTGGGCCAAGGTCATCCAAAGTATACACCAGATTTCCAATGTCAATCTCCCTTCCGAACCATGGATCATCCTCTTTCACGCAACCAAGGAACCAATTGGAAAATACAAACGTTCTATAGTTCCTCACCTACTCAACACAGCCAAGGCATTAATACCTGCACTATGGGGCCAGCCTGAGACTCCAACAATGAAAAAGTGGTTTCAAAAAATATCCGAAGTTGCACTTATGGAAGACATCACACACCACGACAGGAACACCTCGGAGCGCCACACCCTGACTTGGTCCCAATGGACGGACTTTAAAAACACCACTGCCTATAAGGAAATAGTTGTCCAATGAGCGATGGGTCCGAATTCATACAAGGGGCCGGGCCTCCTTTACCTTAAGCGGCCTTTTGAGACCACTGCTTAAATGTTCGCATACCCCTTTTTCTTGAGATTGCACACTTTAAAACTTCTTGTATGAAGGTAACATGCATGCATGCCGGCCACCCCCCCCCCCCCCCTCTCCTCCCCCCTTCTTCTTCTTTCACTTCCTACCCTCACTACTTTACCCCCCCCCCCCCCCCCCCCCCCTGTTCTTTCTAAACACTGGAATACATATGCATAGCCTATGCACTTTTTATTTTTTATTTTTTCTTCTTTATTTCGCCTTGCTTGTTTATTGACCACCACTACGGTTGTAAAGTCCAAGTGTTTGAATATTTGCTTGTTGGACTAGAAGTACATGGAGATAAATTCTCCCCAACAGTTTACAGTAGAGCTAGTAGTGGCCGTTATAAGCTGTGAACACTGTCTGAAATTACTCACGATCTAAACGCAAAGTTGCATGGTCTGTTTTGAAGGTTTATATTATCTGTATATCTTGTTTTTCCTCAATAAACATTTATTAAACTAAACTAGAAGGTTATTGACACTTACATGTGTGCACTCTTCTATACAGGAGATGCTGAATACATTCATTTAAGTATGGGTAGATATGCCCAATGTGACAGCACGGCCTTATTAGCTAAAGTTGTTAGGACAATTTATTCAGGGAAGGATGACACACTAGACTTTAAACATAAGCGCAGGGTACAGAATAACCTTCGGCACCTTTAATTATCCTCCTACAAGATTTCCATGCCATACATAAAACATTCACTTATTCTTATGTTACCCTCCAAGAGAACCTGTCACATAACACAGAAAGAACTACGGCCAATTAGCATTAGTTAGGGTGTACAATGAGTCGAAATATCTACCTTTAGTTAATATTCAGGATAAATTCTTTGGGGTTGATTTGCTAATAGACATATGCAATTAGTTTTAGTTTTTTTTTAGTTTTTCGTTTTTTTTTTTTCGTTATTTTCGTTCATTCGTTATCATATGAATGAACGAACGATTCGCTAAAAATTTTAACGAATCGTTCGAATCGAACGAATCCGAAAACAACGAAAATTCGAAAAAAACAAATTAGAAAACAACGAATCTACGAAAGAAGAAAATCGAAAACAGGAACAACGAAAATCAAAATGAACGAAAAAATTTGTACATTCGTAACTTTTTTTTTTGTTGTTGAATTGGTAATTTTCCGTGTCCCTTACAATGGCGCTGCTTAACGTGCTTCGAATGGATTGAACGAAAAAAATTCGTACATTCGTAACTTTTTTTTTTTTTTCGATTCGTAATTTTCCGTGTCTCTTACAATGGCGCTGCTTAACGTGCTTCGAAAGGAATGAACGAAAAAATTTGTACATTCGTAACTTTTTTTTTCGATTCGTAATTTTCCGTGTCTCTTAAAATGTAATAATAGCATACACATTACATAAAATTATGAATTATGCTCCAATTACAAATCTACGAATGTTACGAATGTTACGAATGTACGAATAAATACGAATGCGTCCGAATTTCGAATAAACGAATAAACGAAAATTAAACTAATGGAAAAACGAATCAACGAAAAAATAACTCTAACGAAAATACGAATAGTTACGAATACGAACACCGACGACGTACGAATTTACGAATCGTTACGAATCAACGGAAATGAAAAAAAACGAAACAAAAATAAACACATTTTTTTGTTGTGCACATGTCTATTTGCTAAAACTGGAGAATGTAAAATCTGGTGCCAATCAGCTTCTAACTTCAGCTTGTTCAATTAACCCCTTCCTGACCATAAAAACATACATATGCGGCGGGCAAGGCGGCTCTGCTGCGCAGGATCACAAACCTAGTATGCGATCCTGTACTTCCGGGTCTGGGGCGGGGATCATACACAGCGGGAGCTGATCTGCGGTTACTGCGGGCTCAATCATTGGGCAGAGAGCCAGAACGGCGCTCTGCCTATGTAAACAAGGCAGATCGCCGTTCTGTCAGTAAGGAAGGTATTGATCCTGTGTTGCTGCTTTCAGGAACATGTATCAATGCCTTCCCCTAGTAAAAGCAAGTCCCACACAGCGCACAAGTTAAAACTTTGATCGCCCCTGATGTTAACCCCTTTCCCAGCCAGGGTCACAGGTACAGTGACAGTGTATATTTTTTAGCACTGAACGCTGTATTGGTGTCACTGGTCCCCAAAAAGTGTCAGTTAGTGTCTGATTTGTCAGCTATAAGTCATTGATCGCCACCATTACTAGTAAAAAAAAACAAAAAAAAAAAAGAAATATATCCCACAGTTTGTTGACGCTATAACATTTGCGCAAACCAATCAATATACGCTTATTTATTTTTTTTACCAAAAATTTATGAGAATACACATTGGCCTAAATTTATGAAGAAATGTAATTTTTTTAATTTTTTTATTGGATATGTTTTATAGCAAAGAGTAAAAAAAAGTTTTTTTTAATTGTCGCTCTTTTTTTGTTTATAGCGCAGAAAAAAAAGGCAGAAGTGATCAAATACCACCAAAAGAAAGCTCTACTTGTGGGAAAAAAAGGACATACATTTTATTCGGGTACAGTGTCACACGACAATTGTCAGTTAAAGTAACGCAGTGCCGTATCGCAAAAAATGGCCTGGTCATGAAGGGGGTATATCTTCCAAAGATCAAGTGGTTAAAGTGGTTGTAAACCCTTTACAACTACTTTTTACTACAGGCAAGCCTATAATTAGGCTTACCTGTAGCTACACTGGATATCTCCTAAACCTGCACGGTTTAGGAGATATCCCCTGTATTTGCATGTGCGGATGTCATCGGCACATGCGCACTTAAGCAAACTGAAGCAACGGCACGTACGTGCCGTTGCTTCAGTTAGACTGTGCCGTTACCGGCGGCTCCCACGCACATTGTGCGTGGGAGTGACATCATCGCGGCTCCGGCCAATTACAGCGCCAGAGCCTCGATACCCAGGAGTAACTCCCGGGAGCGATGTAGGCCGCCAGTGCTGAATGAGGACGGCTGCAGGGGCTTCGATCTCAGGTACGTAATTCATAATGAGCTAGTATGCTATGCATACTAGCTCATTATGCCTTTGTCTTTTTTGGGGGGGATTTTTTTTTAGGGTTTACAACCACTTTAAGCTCTGGAAAAAAAAACTGGAAGCAGATTGGTTTCTGTGCACAGCTGCACCAGATTTTGCGCTCTCCAGTTTTAGTAAATCAACCCGCATTAAGATAAAAAGCCTTCTGTGTGCAGCAGCCCCCTCAGCCCCCCTAATACTTACCTGAGCACCCCTCTAGATCCAGTGATGTTGCATGAGACACTCAGCTGGCCAGGACTCCCCACCTCATTGGCTCGGACAGCAGCGCGGCGCTATTGGCTCCCGCTGCTGTCAATCAAAGTCAGTCAGCCAATGAGGAGAGAAAGGGGGTGGGCTGTGACTTCATGTCTAAATGGACATGTGGAGCTGTGAATCGACTTGGGTGCCCCCATAGCAAGCTGCTTGCTGTGGGGGCACTCAACAGGAGGGAGGAGCCAGGATCACCGACAAGGGACCCGAGAAGAGGAGGATCTGGGCCGCTCTGTGCAAATCCACTGCACAGAGCAGACAAGTATAACATGTTTGTTATTTTTATCTAAAAAAAATGGACTTTAAGCATTCATGCATTAAAGCAGAACTTCACCCAAAAGGGGGCATTCTGTTTTTCCTTATCCTCCCCCTTACTCTGCCATATTTAGAATATTTTTTTTTGGGGTGGAGCGGGGCAATCCAAGCAGAAGCTCGACCCCCCTCACCCCTCCTGGCCTGCAGTCTTCAGGGACAAGTCACAGGTCCCAAGAGGCTGTGGGACCATTCACAGGGTGCAGCATGGCTCACGCATGCGCAGTCGGAAGCTGGCTGCGACTATGCAAGGAGTCACGGCTGGTTTCCCAGAGTAAACATGCCAGCGCCGGAGACTCAAAGACGGGCGAGGGCGGGCACTGAATCCTCGGACAGGTGAGTTTATTAAAAGTCAGCAGCCACAGTATATATAGCTGCTAACTGTTAATTTTTGGAAACCTGACTAAAGCTCTGCTTTAATACCTACAGACATGACAACATTTAGAGGAATGGGTAAGCAGTTGGTCACAATGTGGCACATCAAAAATGTTTGATAAAGACAAAAGTAAATACGTGCATTTAATTGTGTGCCTTGCTGTAGTGCAGATGTTCTCCTTTGTGATTAGACCAGAATGCTTAGGGACTATATGCAGGTTTCTTATTTCTAGTATACTGCTGGCACCTTGTGGTCATTGATGGGAACTGCAGTGCTGATTTTCTTTTCTGAAAGGTGAAAAGTGATTGAATTACTCAAAGTGGTTCACAACAGTATAACGCAGTCATCTGCTGCAGTGAAACTGCGGCAGACATAACATTGTCATACAAATCAATCAGGCCTGGTTATAACTCTGTGGTGTAGTTCAGAGGCTTACAAAAAAATGCAGTCTGCGTGAATTTTTGCAGCACCAACATACAGCACCAACACAGCAAAACACAATTCTTGCATATTTCTTTCAAGTACAAACATGCAAAACGAATGCAGGTTAACACAGCAAAATGATGATGCACAACGCACAACAAAATCCGCAAAACTGCAAGTATTTTCACAACACAAAAGGCTCAATTCACAATGCTAACACACCAGAATGAGGAATCTTACTTTCACAACAGTTATGCCGCGTACATAGGATCGGAAATTCAACCAGCAAAAGTCCGATTAGAGCTTTTGGTCGTAAAATGCGTGTATGCTCCATCGGATTTTTGCTGGCAGAATTCCAGCCAGCAAAAGATTAAGAGCAGGTTCTCAATTTTTAGTTTTTTTTCTCTACGCACAAAATCCCTACGCATGCTCGGAAACAATTTGACGCATGCTCGGAAACAATTTGACGCATGCTCGGAAGCATTGAACTTAATTTTCTTGGCTCGTCGTAGTGCTGTACGTCACCGCGTTCTTGACAGTCGAAAGTTCAGAGAACTTTTGTGTGACTGTGTGTATGCAAGACAAGCTTGAGCGGAATTCTGTCGGAAAAACCATCCAAGATTTTTCTGATGGGGCATTACAGTTAATTTCAGCTAAGTCTAATATAATTTGAAAATTACAATCACGTGGCTAAAATATGGTTCCTTATCTTTATGTTAAAGCTTTGTGAACTAAACCTAAAGTCTTAAAAAAGCTAAAAGAATAAATGGCCAATACACATTTCACATTCCCCTGATGAGTCTTATATTAGATGACAGGTGTAGGTAAAAGAACTGCTTTAAACTTGTAATTGTTTTTTATAAAGTTGATCTTATTTGCTGTTTATCTCTATGTTTGGCTGTTTTTCGGCTCTGTCTACAATTCAGAGCTGATTTCAGGTCCCACTAAAAAGGAGAGGCTAGGGAGGTGAGTGCAGTTCAGAGTGGAGAGCCAGAAGACAAGCCACAGAAAGCATGAAGATCTAAACACTGGCTGAGAGGCCTCAACATATGTGTATAAATGTGTGGTGAGTGCTCCCGTGCTATCACTACTAGTGGGATAAGTTAAATGATAAAATAGAAAGCTGCTGCAAGCACCTAATATATAATATATATCACCCCCTGAAGAAGTCACATGTTCTGGACATAACGCGTAGGGTGTGAGCAGAGGCATACAGGAAGTGAGGTCAGCGCACGTACAAGTTCTGCACTCATGGATCATATGCATTGTTTATTGTTCCAAATGTAAGTAAAGCTGTTTTTAAACCTAAATAAAACTTAAAAAAAACTTTATTATACTATGCGAAGTCTCTTTTTCACATTTATTTAACCTTGGACGATACTGAGAGCAGAGACTAAAGATTACCATAGAGGAGATCATACTCACCACAGAGACCCGCAAGCCAGGGAGGATCACTAGAGGACCCCCAGATTGAGATAACATCTACATACTTTAAAGCAATATTCAGGTGATAGGCTAGAGAGCACAGAGATTTTAAGAGAAGACACAGCAAACCCCAAAGATTGTCACAACTTATGTATCACATTATGATTTATTGGAGTATTAATCAGACACACATGTTCATGTAATTTTGCACTTTATTCATATACAGCAATTTGTTGATGATCATTAGAGATGGGCCGAATGAGCTTTCGAACAGTGCAAAAGTGCGGAACCGGACTGGATCACCCCCAGCCTTATGGGGGGTGATCCAGTTCAATGTAGAGGGTTTCTCAACCAGGTTATATACTTTGAGATGCTGCCCCAGGCGCTCCTTATGAACAGAAGAAAAGTAGGCCTTATTATTTCTTTGCTTTCTGATAGAGCCTTGGCTTGGGCAAACCCTGTATGGGAGACGCAAAAATCCATTGTCTGGAATTACCCTGAGTTTGCGGTATCCTTTAAAAAGGTATTTGACGTTCCCACTCATTCTACTTCTGCTGCCAAAAGCCTCATGTACATCAGTAGTAGGAGAGTGGGAGAACTGTTACCGATTACGCCATTAAATTCCGTACTCTGGCAGCAGAGATTGGTTGGAATAATGAGGTATTTGTGGCTGCTTTTTCTCATGGGCTCTCAGATAACATTAAAGATGAGATTGCAGCCTGAGACATACCTACGACTCTTGAGGCATTGATCACGTTTGCCATTCTCATTGATTCCAGACTCTGAGAGAGACCTTCCTTTAAGGAGCGCTTGCGGAAGCTTCCTGTACATTTGGCTCCGAGCTTTGCATTCCCACCATGCCTACCTCACTTCCCATGCCTCCTGGTACCGAGTCCTCCAGTGAAGTGGAGCCCATGCAGCTGGGCTTCACACGTTTCTCTGCTGAGGACAGGGCCTTTAGGAGGAGGGAGAGATTGTGCCTTTACTGTGGCCAGGCAGGTCACTTATTGAAGTCTTGTCCTACCCGTCTGGGAAAACGCCCCGACCAGAGGTCCTGTAGGGGACCAGATGCGGCTCATTAAGTAGGCAAATTAGACGGCCACCTAAGGCCTCGCACTCACAGGGGCCTCTCAGCTGCCTGTATTGCCTGTGATCGGGGTCGTCGTCTCAGAATTGCGGCTTGAGGATGCTTAGTCCCAGAGCTCCTGTCCACTGGCTCCCTTGCAGCTTACCACACATTGCTGGTACCTACCGTTACCTCCGTTGCCCAGGAAACCAGATCGCTGATCTGCCCACACTGGTTTCAGCATGGATTGTTTCCTGAAGCTGCAAAAACCCGTAGAATCTACTCTAGCGATTTCCAAGACGGCGCCGGCCGCCATGTTGCAGTCAACACAGAGGCAAAGGCGGCCTCTCCTGGAGCTTCCAGGAGCCAAGGGATGACTACACCATGCTGCCCTACTCTCCTACCATCGATCTTTACCCCTGCCTTCGAGATCTTTGCCAGTGTTCACTGACACGGAGGAGAACATACTCAGCCCGGGGCATGTTTCTCCCCCAGCCTCAGCCCCCTCACACATGGATGAGCATGGAGCGAACACACTGCTACAGGGCACAATGAGTAACCTCACCACAACGACTGGAGCTTCCATTTAGTTCAGACTGCACATAACTTATGCAGACTGGGACATTGGGGCACAGGAGGTGCTGCAGACTGGGACAGGGTAAGGGATCTCTCTCTCACCCCCCTCTCTCTCTCTTTCTCACATCCCCTCCCTTCCCCCTGGCTCTCTCCCACCCCCTCTCTCTCTATCCTAAAGAAGTTATTGGAGATTTGGGACTGTCTATGGTACAAACGCAAAAGAAACAATTTCATAAAGATACGATAGAATTACTTGTTTTATTAACATAAAAATAAAGAAAAAATACAATATTAGACTCCATGTACAGCGGTATATGAATCATAGGGTTCAAAGGTACTACATACAATTCCTAGTGGAACACCTATATTATCATACATTCAAAATACACAAGTCATGATACTTGTCCAATCGCTCGACATGTTTCGCCTAAATAGGAAATATTTCCGTATTCTATGGTATGTATACAAAACAATATATTGGTTAGTATATACAAAACGGTTGATTATCAACCGTTTTGTATATACTAACCAATATATTGTTTTGTATACATACCATAGAATACGGAAATATTTCCAAAAATCCTCGTCCATCTGCAAATATATCTTATCCTTGTCTCCTGATGAAGCCTATTTAGGCGAAACATGTCGAGCGATTGGACAAGTATCATGACTTGTGTATTTTGAATGTATGATAATATAGGTGTTCCACTAGGAATTGTATGTAGTACCTTTGAACCCTATGATTCATATACCGCTGTACATGGAGTCTAATATTGTATTTTTTCTTTATTTTTATGTTAATAAAACAAGTAATTTTATCGTATCTTTATGAAATTGTTTCTTTTGCGTTTGTACCATAGACAGTCCCAAATCTCCAATAACTTCTTTACTATATATTAATCTGGGATGATAGTACAATATTCATGTAAAAATCCTAGGAGAACATTCCAGTCTAGCGAGCTCTGAAAATCTCTCTCTATCCTCTCCATCTCTTTCTCTCTCCCTCTCCCCTTTCTCTCCCTCCCCTCACTCTCACCCTCCTCTCTCATCCCCTGTCTCTCTATCACCACCCCTCTGTCTCACTCTCTCACCACCCCTTCTCTCTCTTCCTTCTCTCACGCCCTCCCCCTCTCTTTTAATTTCTTCATAAATTTAGGCCAATATTTATTCTGCTACATATTTTTGGTTAAAAAAAAAATCGCAATAAGTGTATATTGATTGGTTTGCGCAAAAGTTATAGTGTCTACAAACTATAGTTTTTTTTTATTATTTTTTACTAGTAAAGGCAGTCACCAGCGACTTAAAGCAGGACTGCGATATTGTGGCCAACTTTCTGACACTTTTTGGGGATCAGTGACACTAATACAGTGATCAGTGCTAAAAAATATACACTGTCACTGTACTAATGACCATGGCTGCAAAAGGGGTTAACATTGGAGCAATCAAAGGGTTAACTGTGTGCCTAGCCAGTGTTTTACTATACTGTGGGGAGTGCTTTTACTAGGGGAAGAGATGGAATTTATTCCCTGCTTTGCGGGGACACAAATTCCATCTCTTCCCTCCTGTCAGAATGGCGATCTGCCTTGTTTACATAGGCAGATCATAGTTCAGGCTCTCTGCCTAATGATCAGTGGGTGCCGGAGGACATCAGGTACCTTGCACCCGCCGATCGGCTTCCACTGTTTGTAATCACAGAGAAAGCGAGCAGCTGCCGGCACGCATGCGCGCCCCCTGCCCAGAAGAGCCAGATCACGTATATATATGTGATATGGCACACAGGTGCCACTCTGTAGCAGTAAAACTGCTATAGGGCGGTCCTTAAGTGGTTAAAACACTTAAAGCAAAACTAAAGGAACTATGCATACCTCCTTATGCCACGTACGCATGATCGGAAATTTGGCCAGCAAAAGACAGATGAGAGTTTTTGGTCGGAAAATGCGACCGTGCGTAGGCTCCATCAGACTTTTGCTGGCCGAATTCCTGCCAACAAAAGATTGAGAGCATATTCTCAATTTTTCAAAAAAGTTCCGATCGGAAATTCCGATCGTCTGTAGCAATTCCGACGCGCAAAATTTCTTATGCCTGCTCGGAAACAATTTGACGCATGCTCGGAAGCATTGAACTTGAGTCGCGCAGCGCTCTCCAAGTGGACAGGCAATCTTCCGGGACCTGTCCCAGAAGACTGCCTAGAGGGAGAGAAGGAGTTCCCTAGACAGCCTGAAGGTGGAACGAGGAAGTGGGAAAGGAAGCCCCTCTCTAAAGTAGGTACCCACTCCCCTCCAAAAAAATGACATGCCAAATGTGGCATGTAAGGGGCAAGGAGTACTTAAAGCGGAAGTTCCATTTTTGGGTGGAACTCCACTTTAACCACTTCAATACCAGGAACTTGACCCCCTTCCTGCCCAGGCCAATTTTCAGCTTTCAGCGTTGTCACTCGTTGAATGTACCCATATGAAATGTTTATAATTTTTTGGAGACAGATAGAGCTTTCTTTTGGTGGTATTTAATCACTGCTGGGTTTTTCTTTTTTTTTCACTAAATAAACAAATAAAGACCGAATATTTTGAGGAAAAAAAGGTTTTCTTAGTTTCTGTAATAAAATTTTGCAAATAAGTAATCTAATTTCTTTACTGATGAGGCTCCACTGATGGGCACTGAGGAGGCTGCACTGAGGAGGCTGCACTGATGGGCACAGATGAGGCAGCACTGATGGGCACAGATGAGGCAGCATTGATGGGCATTGATGAGGCTCCACTGCTGGGCACTGATGAGGCTGCACTGATGGGCAATGTTGAGGCTGCACTGATGGGCACTGGAGAGGCAGCACTGATGGGAATTGATGAGGCTGCACTGATGGGCACTGCTGAGGCTGCACTGATTTCCACTGATAGACTGCACTGATGGGCACTGGAGAGGCAGCACTGATGGGCATTCATGAGGCTGCACTGATGGGCACTGCTGAGACTGCACTGATTGCCACTGATAGGCTGCACTGACGGGTACTGATGAGGCTGCACTAATGGGCACTGATGAGGTGGCACTTATGGGCACTGATATGCAACACTGATGGGCACATATAAGCTACACTGATGGGCACTGATGATTAGTGCCCTGTTTATCAGTGTAAACATGTGCTGATGGCCTTGCTCTCCTTTCCTCACACAGACCCGATAACCAGCTAGTCTGATTACATGTGACCATGCTGATCACATGGTAAAGGTGATTCAGGCCTATAGCTCTGCAATCAACAAAGGCTATGGCTGCTTTCCAATAATAAAAGCCTTTGCACCTGAGGATTTTATGGCTATGACTAAGGCTACATGCCAAAACGCGTAAGCCCTGTCAGGGCCGGATTTCCCACAAGGCCACCGAGGCCAGGCCTCGGGGCGGCAGTGGTGCAGGGGCGGCGCCGCCCCCGCAGGGGGCTTCTCGGCTTTCGCGGCCGCCCCCCGCACTTAAATCATTCGGAGCTCTGTATGAGCAGGGCGGGGATGAGTATAAACAAGCGCTGGTGCTGACTAGAAAGGAGAGCAGGGGGCGGAGTCTGTGGGCAGCTGCAGGAGGAGCGTCTTCTCCCCCAGGCAGCAAGGCTTGTACAGTGTTTAGGGGAGATCAAGAATAGCTTTTCCCCTCTAGCTCCGGCGATCCACAGCCTCTGGCATCCTGTCACAGTAATACAGTGTGAGCGTGGAAAGCCAGCTAGCTTGTGCAGGAGTCGGGCTGTGCTCTGTCTCCACTGTCCTCCTAACCCCTCCCTCACTGCACTGCTTGTCCAATCCAATACTCAGCCTCCCATTTGTGCCCGCCCACACTCCAGTCACATGCATGCAATGTACTGTACTGTGCTGTGAGGGGAGTTCTGTTTTCAAACAATATCTGCCACGGCCCTGGGGGGAGACCAGCCTGAATGGGAGAGCATAATTGGTGAGTGAGACCCCCAGAATAACCCCCCTCTCTGTTCCCACCCCTTTGTGCTATGGACCTTCTTCCTCCCACCTCTCTTCCTCATGATCATCACCTTCTCTCTCTCTCCCCCCTAGGCTAGAACCTAGCCTGTCTGTATACTGTCCTAGCCTGTCTGTATACTGTCCTAGCCTGTCTGTATACTGTCCTAGCCTGTCTGTATACTGTCCTAGCCTGTCTGTATACTGTCCTAGCCTGTCTGTATACCGCCCTATCCTGCCTGTATACCGCCTTATCCTGCCTGTATACCGCCCTATCCTGCCTGTATACCGGTATATAGAGGGGGGTGTATATGGAGGTGATAGAGGGATGTATATAGAGATTAAGGGGGATGTGTATAGAGATGATAGAGGGGAGTATATAGAGATGATAGAGGGGTGTAGATAAGGGGGTGTATATAGAGATGATAGAGGGGGTGTACAGTGGTGTGAAAAAGTGTTTGCCCCCTTCCTCATTTCCTGTTCCTTTGCATGTTTGTCACACTTAAGTGTTTCGGAACATCAAACCAATTTAAACAATAGTCAAGGACAACACAAGTAAACACAAAATGCAATTTGTAAATGAAGGTGTTTATTATTAAAGGTGAAAAAAAATCCAAACCATCATGGCCTGTGTGAAAAAGTGATTGCCCCCCTTGTTAAAACATACTATAACTGTGGTTGTCCACACCTGAGTTCAATTTCTCTAGCCACACCCAGGCCTGATTATTGCCACACCTGTTCACAATCAAGGCATCACTTAAATAGGAGCTGCTTGACACAGTAAGGTCCACCAGAAGATCCTTAAAAGCTACACATCATGCCGAGACCCAAAGAAATTCAGGAACAATTGAGAAAGAAAGTAATTGAGATCTATCAGTCTGGAAAGGGTTATAAAGCCATTTCCAAAGCTTTGGGAATCCAGCGAACCACAGTGAGAGCCATTATCCACAAATGGCGAAGACATGGAACAGTGGTGAACCTTCCCAGGAGTGGCCGGCCGCCCAAAATTACCCCAAGAGCGCAGCGACGACTCATCCAAGAGGTCACAAAAGACCCCACAACAACATCCAAGGAACTGCAGGCCTCACTTGCCTCAGTTAAGGTCAGCGTTCATGCCTCCACCATCAGGAAAAGACTGGGCAAAAATGGCCTGCATGGCAGAGTTCCAAGGAGAAAACCACTGCTGAGCAAAAAGAACATCAAAGCTCGTCTCAATTTCTCCACAACACATCTTGATGATCCCCAAGACTTTTGGGACAACATTCTGTGGACCGATGAGACAAAAGTGGAACTCTTTGGAAGGTGTGTGTCCAAGTATATCTGGCGTAGAAGGAACACTGCATTTCAGAAAAAGAACATTATACCAACAGTAAAATATGGTGGTGGTAGTGTGATGGTCTGGGGCTGTTTTGCTGCTTCAGGACGTGGAAGACTTGCCGTGATAAAAGGAACTATGAATTCTGCTGTCTACCAAGAGATCCTGAAGGAGAATGTCCGACCATCTGTTCGTGTACTCAAGCTGAAACGAACTTGGGTTCTGCAGCAGGACAATGATCCTAAACACACCAGCAAGTCCACCACCGAATGGCTGAAAAAAAACAAAATGAAGACTTTGGAGTGGCCTAGCCAAAGTCCTGACCTGAATCCTATTGAGATGTTGTGGTATGACCTTAAAAAGGCCGTTCATGCTCGAAAACCCTCTAATGTAACTGAATTAGGACAATTCTGCAAAGATGAGTGGGCCAAAATTCCTCCAGGACGCTGTAAAAGCCTCATTGCACGTTATCGCAAACGCTTGGTTGCAGTTGTTGCTGCTAAGGGTGGCCCAACCAGTTATTAGGTTTAGGGGGCAATCACTTTTTCACACAGGGCCATGATGGTTTGGATTTTTTTTCACCTTTAATAATAAACACCTTAATTTACAAATTGCATTTTGTGTTTACTTGTGTTGTCCTTGACTATTGTTTAAATTGGTTTGATGTTCCGAAACACTTAAGTGTGACAAACATGCAAAGGAACAGGAAATGAGGAAGGGGGCAAACACTTTTTCACACCACTGTATATAGAGATGATAGAGGGGGGTGTATATAGAGATGATAGAGGGGGTGTATATAGAGATGATAGAGGGGGGTGTATATAGAGATGATAGAGGGGGTGTATATAGAGATGATAGAGGGGGTGTATATAGAGATGATAGAGGGGGTGTATATAGAGATGATAGAGGGGGTGTATATAGAGATGATAGAGGGGGTGTATATAGAGATGATAGAGGGGGTGTATATAGAGATGATAGAGGGGGTGTATATAGAGATGATAAAGGGTGTGTGTATATAGAGATGATAGAGGGGGCGTATATAGAGATGATAGAGGGGGCATATATAGAGATGATAGAGGGGGGAGTATATAGAGATGATAGAGGGGTGTAGATAGAGGGGTGTATATATAGATGATAGAGGGGGGAGTATATAGAGATGATAGAGGGGGGTGTATATAGAGAAGATAGAGGGGGGAGTATATAGAGATGATAGAGGGGGGAGTATATAGAGATGATAGAGGGGGAGTATATAGTGGAGATATGTTTTTAATTGATCTATTGTAGCAGTCATCGATAAAGGACGAGAATGGTGGTGTGTGTGTGTGTGGGGGGGAGGGAGGGGGGCGGCATTTAAGGACCCGGCCTTGGGGCGGCAAAGGGAGTAAATCCGGGCCTGAGCCCTGTATTATTTTGTACCACATCTGGAATAATATATGTATTTATTGCAGAATGTATTCATTCGAGCTGCCAGCTTACCCTGATCTACAAAAAAACCTTTGCACGCCTTTTGTATTTGAATTATTCTCTCCCTCACTCATGTAAGGGTAACATAACAGTTTTCTTTAGTACTAAGGATTGTAAAGTATTGAATATAATTTTGAAGTCCTGTCATAGTTCAGTTTTGAACATGAATATGTAGTTCTTTGTGTATTTCTTATTCGCTGAGGTGGGTTGCATGAGTAATCCAAATGCATGTGTCTCTACATTAGCTAACTACAATTTTAGCACTCTCTTGAAATGTGAAGAATAGAGTAAAATAGCAAACACATAAATATTCATTGTAACCAGCAACATAATGAAGCCCTCTGCCTATAATATGAACTGCAAACGAGCAAGTCAAAGAGAACTGGTGCTTTGCTGCCCCCTAGTGGTAAAGAACTATTCTAACATGAACAAGACTCATTGCAGAAACATCTGTTCCAGAAGCATCACGACTGTGTTTTGTAATGGTAATCCAGAAATCACAATGAGGAATTATGATTATGCATCCAAGTAAAAGGTTTAAAAGGACTAGATCCTCTGTGTATGCAGCGCTCGCTAACAGGATTTCATAAAAATGCTCATATTTAGAGCTGTCCTTATGTGCTCTTTTGCCTCTGCCCTATATTGTGCAATACTAAGATGGAGGAAAAAAGGAAGATTTTAATTAACCACTTCCATACTGGGCCCATTCTGGCACTCCTCTCCTAGATGTAAAAATCATATTTGTTTTGCTAGAAAATTACTCAGAACCCCCAAACATTATATATATATATATATATATTATATATATATATATATATATATATATATTTAGCAGACACCCTAGGGAATAAAATGCCGGTCATTGCAACTTTTTATCTCACACGGTATTTGCGCAAAATTTTTTCAAAGGTTTCATGATTTAAAAAAGAACATAAGAGTAAAGTTAGCCCAATTTTTTTTATATAATGTGAAAGATGATGTTATGCCGAGTAAATAGATACCCAACATGTCAGGCTTTAAAACTGTGCACACTCATGGAATGACGCCAAAGTTCAGTACTTAAAAATCTCCATAGGCGACGCTTTAAATTTTTTTACTGGTTACCTGTTTAGAGTTACAGAGGAGGTCTAACGCACAGGGCGATACCTCACATGTGTGATTTGAACGGCGTTTATATATGTGGGCGGGACTAACGTGTGTGTTCGCTTCTGGCCGCGAGCTACCAGGGACAGGGGCATTTTAAATCATTTTTATTTTTATTTTATTTTTTATTTTATTTTTTTACTTTCTTTTTACAACATTTTTTTTTGATCACTTTTATTCCTATTACAAGGAATGTAAACATCCCTTGTAATAGGAATCATTCGTGACAGGTCCTCTTTATGGAGAGATGCAGGGTCAATAAGACCCCACATCTCTCCTCCAGGCTGGAAAGCATAAGATCGAAAAAAAAAATTCACCATACCATGCTTACCAGCCGCGGTCACGGCTTTGTTTACAACCACGCCCCGGACGTGACGTCCTAACGTTGCGCCCGGGCCTCCAACGGTCATAGAGATGACCGTGACCATCTGGTCACCAGAAATCTCTATGGTCGTCATCCGGCGGCGGGCGATTCTTTCTTTGGGTCCCCGATGGCACGGGAGAGCTCGGAGAAGCACCAGACGGAGGCGGGAGGGGGAATGTCCCCTCCCCTTGCCTGTAAGAACGATCAAGCGGTGGAACCGCCGCTTGATCGTTCTTATGGTGCACAGAATCGCCGGCTGCAAACAAGGATATCTGAATGATGCCTATAACTGCAGGCATCATTCAGATATTCCCACTGAAATATGACGTCCTTGGGCAGGAAGTGGTTAAACAAACACTCTTCCTGGATGGAGCAAGATAATTTCTACATTTTAAAATGTATATGTTTGTAAAATAGAAAAAATGTGGTACATCTCGGCAATACATGCACATTTCATTTTTATCACTTAAAAACCTCTGTAAATACTAAATACAGAAAACTACCTGTTAATCCTGCCAGAAATCCGGTGTGCTGCTAACTCCCTTTAGTGAGCTGCAGGGCTTTTTTTCCAGCGAGAACGCGGGGGAACTCAGTTCTGACACCTCCAGCGCTGAATGTATCTAATGTCAAGGGGTGCTGGGGTGTGCTGGAGGGTCAATTGATGCTGGCTGCTGGAGGATCTATTGTTGCTTGGGGGGATCTATTGTTGAGGGGTATATTGTTGATACAGGGTCAATTGTTGCTGGGAGGGATCTACTGTTGAATTTCTTTTTGGGGGTGGGTACATTTTGCATAAACGGGCATGTTAATGAGCATAGTAAGAAGACTACTGGGTCCCATAGTAGCAGCCATTTCAACAGAAGAGTAAGTAACTTGTGCCTTATGCACAGGGATGGGCGAACGGTTCGGCCTGAGCATGAGTTTGGGGCAAACATTGGCTGTTCACACGTTCACCGAACAACTAAATTATCAGGGCGTTCGTCCATTTATTCGGCCCACCGAACGACCACGATGCACTGCGTCCGCTGCACAGTGTATTGAAAGCCCTGATTAACTGAAGCAATTAAATATTTGCCCATTCAGGGCACAGAGCACTGTCAGAGCCATGACTAGACACTGTCATGATGACTCTATCCAGTCATGGCTCATTGCTGTTAGTCCCACCCAACACTATAAAAGTATTCTTTCAACGTGATATCAGCGAGGAGAGGGAATAGAGCTCTGTTCTGTGCTACTAGACAGTAATGCCGCGTACACACGATCGCACATTCCAACAACAAAATACATGTTTTTTTTCCGACGGATGTTGGCTCAAACTTGTCTTGCATACACACGGTCACACAAATGTTGTTGGAAATTCCAAACGTGGATCTGTGGGTGTAAACCCACAGATCCACGTCCTGTCAGAGGAGAGGAGACCCCATGGTGTGTTACTTGTACAGAGGAACACCGATCGGTCTCCTCCCCTTGTGAGTCCCCTCCCCCTACAGTTAGAATCACTCCCAGGGAACATAATTAACCCCTCCCTAGCCCCCTAGTGTTAACCCCTTCCCTGCCAGTCACATTTACACAGTAATCAGTGCAATTTTATAGCACCGATCGCTGTGTAAATGTGAATGGTCCCAAAAATGTGTCAAAAGTGTCCGATATGTCTGTCACAATGTCGCAGTCACGAAAAAAATCGCAGATCGTCGAGATTACTAGTACAAAAAAAATTTGGGGATTTTTTTTTTCACCAAAAATTTGTAGAAGAATACGTATCGGCCTAAACTGAGGAAAAAAATTTTATTTTTATTTTTTTTAAATGGGATATTTATTATAGCAAAAAGTAAAAAATATTGTGTGTTTTTTTTTTTTTTTCACAATTGTCGCTCTTCTTTTGTTTATAGCGCAAAAAATAAAAACCACAGAGGTGATAAAATACCACCAAAAGAAAGCTCTATTTGTGGGGATAAAAGAACGTTGCACGACCGCGCAATTGTCAGTTAAAATGCAACAGCGCTGAAAACTAAAAATTGGTCTGGGCAGGAAGAGGGTGAAAATGTCCTGTATTGAAGTGGTTAAACCCTAATGGTGGACATACACGCTTTTATAAATAATACATTTCTTTTCTTTTTTTTTTTCTCTTTTTAATAGGAATAATCAATCTATAGATGACAACCCATTTAATCAATGTAACACAATTGGGGAAGTGGATTTCAATTGTAATAGATCATAAATGCAATCAAATGCATTTCTGTTTCCATCATGT
This sequence comes from Lithobates sylvaticus, assembly GCA_028564925.1. NCBI lineage: Eukaryota > Metazoa > Chordata > Amphibia > Anura > Ranidae > Lithobates > Lithobates sylvaticus. The sequence continues at coordinate 32,827,463 of CM053037.1, read as the reverse complement.
AATCCCATAATCTGATTGGTCACAATAGTAGAGTGGGAGCGGTTTAGATCCATCTGACAAGTCTTTATCACTGTCTGGGTCCCCATTGTAGAGATTTACCCCTCACTTCCTCCGGGGTCAGAAGGACAGGAAGTGAGCAGAATCTCTCCCATAGCTACCCAGACAGCAATAAATAAGGGGATAAGGAGCATATACTGTACACACGGTGGCCAATGTGAATTGCAGAGTCTCTTTCCAGGGATGAATGCTTTAGGGAACTACTAGGATTCCCCCAAATGGTTAAAAGGGAACCCAATCTGAGAGAAATATGAAGGTGTCCATTGCTGACCGTCCTCTGAAAATGCTAGACTCCTGGCTGGCTCTGGCTTCCATGCTTTCTGCATCACCGCATGTTTATTCAGAACTTCTGTTCTTTCTTGATCCCAATCAGTGATGGAGAATGAACAGAAACCAATGGATCAGGATAACAGCCAGGCAACTAGTATATTCAGAAGGAGACGTCAGCAGTCACAGTCTCTGTATTCTCCCAGGACAGGTTTCCCATAATAAACAATCCAGGGGACTTTACAAGATGCCCCCACTACCCTCATAGTAAACAAACACTGTCCTTGTTTCACACTCCACATGAAAAAAAACTGAACCTCTGATTGGTTGCTATTGGCAACATGTATGTATACTTGTTCTAGAGAACATAGGTAACTATACATGAGATGTATAGCAAAAAAGGTAAACAACCTGTTGTCATAGCAACCATTTTGTTTACTTGTTTACAAATCTGAGCTGTAAAAAAAAGAGCCTCCCGCTGTCTATATTACAGCTCAGGTTTGTAAACAAGTAAACAAACTGATTGCTATGACAACCAGGTTGTTTACCTTTTTAGCAGATATCTCATATATAGGGCTATATGGTCACTATGGGCAACAGGAAATGTTTACCAATCTTTTTCTTTTTACCAATAACACACTTCATGTAACAAACCTATAAAGTCGACTAATTCAAAGCTTTCCAAACACCGCCATTTTTTTCATGCTGTAATTTAGTAAAATAGTCCTCTGATTGGTTTCTATTGGCGACATGTTTGTACACTTGTCCTTTACACTTGGAAGGGATCATATAATAATATGAAATGTCTAAAAATGATACAACATCCCTGATGACTATGGAAACCAATCAGCTTCCTTATGTCTTTTCAATCCTGGCTGTAAAATAGACAGCTGGAGGCTCAGTGGTTGCTATGGGCAACACAAAATTGTGCCATCACCACAAATTAGGTGACAAGTCCATTAAGTAGAAGAGATTGAACTGACATCAGATTAATTTTAGAGCAGAATAGAGCTTTATTGAGGGAAGAGGTTGAAGTAATTCCATGTAACCAGCAAGACAAGCAGCTCCCCAGACACCATACTGCCCCCCCCCCCCCCCCACCAGCACCAATTATATAAAGCAGAACTCCAAAGAAATAAAGAGGCCATTGAAATATATTTGTCAGAACTATCTTGCCTGCCAAAAGATGGGGAATTCAGCCAGTTTTCTGATCCAGACACCACCATAGATGGCACAACCAGCTCCTGGGTGTCCATGGCAGTTACAGGACACAGCAAGGGGAGGGCACATGTCCAGCGTGCTGATTGGTCATTCCTGTGTTTTCCCCTCCTGTAAGAATATTCAGTGTTAAGAGGAAAGTTCTGTGCAAGTCAACAGAGCCAACTCTTCCAGCCTGTGCAGTGATTACAGAAAGGTTTCATAATGTTAAAAGGCTCAAATCACAAAAGGTTTTTTTTTTATTATTATTATTAAAAAGGTCAACTCTAAAAAAAAAAAAAAAACTGTTATTATAGTGATGTGAATCTAGTCTCCATGTTTAGCCAAAAAAAAAAAACCCTGTCGCTATGGTAATGTGACTTGACTTCAATCCTCAAACCTCATTGGACACTGGAACAGTGACACTATGACATCAGAGCTCAGAGGCTATAATCAGCTGAGAGCAGTGTGTGCAGCTCATTCAAGCTGTGAAAGGTGCAGAGGAAGCATCGTTTCTTTCTGCTCCTTGTTTTGCTTGAATTTCTGAAATTTTCCACAATGGGAAATTGCTTCACGCATTGTCTGCGCAAAAATAAGGATGATGACTTTTACCATCAGTCATCTCCCAGATCTTCAGGGTGTCGTAGCCCTGCCTGTCCTACCTTGGCTAAGGCTAAGGCTAAGGCTACTAACAACACCTCCAACCTGATGGAGGTGTCTTCAACACCTTCAGGGCATTCAAGCCCTGTACATCCAGCTGAGACTGGAACCAATGACACCAACCTGAGCATTGGTGTCATTTCAGGGACTGGTAGCCCTTCCTGCCTCACCTCGGCTGAGGTGACTGCAGCCACCAATTCCATGTCTGGAGATGAGGACCACTACCAGTCATCTCCAAAATCCTCAGGGTGTCAAAGCCCTGCCAGTCCCACCTTGGCTAAGGTTGGGACCACCATCAGCACCTCCAGCATCATGGAGGTCGATTTGCAACCTTCAGCACATTGCAGCCCTGCATGTAAAGATGAAGATGGAACCACCAACACAAACCTGGGCACAGAGTGTGTCCTTTCAGGACATTGCAGCCCTTCTCATCCTGCCTCGGCTAAGGCTGGAACCCATGACACTGCCCTAAGCATGGTGAGTGTCTTTCCAGGACCTTCAGGATGTATCAATTCAGAGACTGAAACCACCGGACATGACTCCACTGCACCAAGCGATGACATGAGAATAACTCTGTCAAGCTTCACATTGCACTCTGTGCTCGGAGAAGGAAGCTTTGGAAGGGTAAGTGCTCATTTACTCCCTATTACTTAAATTACTTGCTCCACCAACAAAACACCCTTTCAACACAGAGGACCCCACTAATTGCTATCTTCTCTCTCATTCAGGTTGTTCTGGCTACCCACCAAAAGAGCCAGCAGAAGGTGGCCATCAAGTCAGTCATCAAGAACAGGAATACCTACGACCTTGATCTAGAACGCTACGCCATGGAGAAGTCGGAAGGATGCCCCTTTCTAATTCAGCTATATGCCGCCTTCCAAACCCCCTTCACCGCCTGTTTTGTGATGGAATATGTCTGCGGAGGGAGTTTAAATGACGTTATCTGGAACTATTCACCAGTCGATAGTGACATCATCAAGTAAGTTTCATTATTAAGATTAAAATTAGACCAGCTGGACCACACTGGACCAGCCCCTTTTCTGCCCCTGCCTCCCGCTGCCCATGGGTTCTGTTTCTATCTGAATTGAATTTCTTTTGAATGTAATTTTGTTTCAATCTAATTATTTTTTCTCTTTTACAGATTCATTGTGGCGGAAATATCGTGTGGACTTGAGTTTCTTCACAGTAATGGCATCCTCCATAGGTAACTAATTCTATTCTATTGTAGACCATATACCTGTGTAAAATGTGTGCAGAGGTGAGATTGAGGAGAGGCACATATATACATGGGTACCTAATGTCTTCCCACTTTCCCAACCAACTGATATAAGAAGCTAATGGAAAACTTCTGTCACTAGCAGCCACCTATAATTGAAATATCAGTTGGCGGTAAAGTGATCCTCAAAACCTGTTTTAGATGACCCGTTCCAGAAAATGACACTTACAGTCTTTCTCTTTGCAGGGACCTCAAGCCTGATAATATTCTAATGGATGAAGAAGGACATGTCCGCATTGCAGATTTTGGACTGTCAGTAGAAGGTCTATGGGACGATAAAAGGACCACTGGTGTGGCTGGAACCAGAGGATTCATGGCTCCAGAGGTTTGTATATTTCTCCATACTCATAACTTATCTATTTAGTATATCAGAATTCATCAAATACCACTCTGATTTTTCTTTACACCCATTCCTTTTATTAATGTTCAAAGTCCTAAGAAGCCAGCGGAGTGCCATATACCTTTGTAACACACTCCACTCTGCTTTATAAAAAATTATTTTTGTAAAGCAGCAGTATGGCCATTTAAAGGACACACCACAGCTTTATAAATACATCCCTTAGAATATGTGTTTGATGAATATACATTATAAATGGGATTATATATAAAAGACTAAGTTGGGGGGAGGGGGCTTGTGCTTCCAATAAGATAATGGGGTCAGCCTATGCAACCCCTTTAAAAATGAATCCAGCTTTGTGGGCTTCTTTTATGTATTCTGGTTTTCTGTTCTGACCAATGTACTTATTGATGTCCTTTCTTTGGAATTTCGCAGGTTGTCAACAATGACTTTTACCAGTTTGAACCTGACTGGTTTTCACTAGGAGTCATTACCTACATTTTGGCCACAAAGCGTATGCCATTTAGGAGAAGGACCTTTGATGAATACAGGAGCGAGGTGAACTTCTATCGTCCTAATTACCCCCCTGAAATGGACCCAGACCTGGCGGACTTCATAAAAGGAGTAAGTAGGAGAAGACCTTTTTTAACTCTAAATAGCAACAGGAAAGGCTTCTGGGCCTACTACTGCTGATGCTGTTCTAGTGGTTTAATGTAGGTTTGCTGACAAGTCTGGTCATTGGCTTGACTGTTGGGTAGTTTGGCTTCTTTGTCCCCCCAGTAAAGTTTCAGTTACACAACCATGGTAACACTTTATCATGGGACTGAGGGGGCAGAAGATGCCACATGGGGTAAATCACTGACATGCAATTTTTGCATCCAGCATCTGTACTAGTCTATATGTGTGTCTTCACATGCTAAGATGCTCTATTGGGTTGAAAAGAACCGCCCAGGAGGAGACGCACAGTAGTCAGAGTTCTTTCCTAATCTATATAGAGATAAGTGATTACTCATGTATACAAGTCCTCATTGATAACTGTTCATTATTTTATAGCTGCTTTGCAAATATCCGGAGGAGAGACTGGGGATCAGTGAAGACATCCGATCCCACATCTTCATGGAATCCATCGACTGGGAAGAACTTGAGGAAGGGAAAGCATGGTCCCCTTTCCAAATGGACATGGTAAGTACCCAAATCCTAATGGGATGATATTATTATATATCTGACAGATTGCAGCAATGCTGTGTCTTTACAGATAACGTAGTGAACACAAATGTAATCCAGCCTACAGGAAAACCTTACAGATTAACCAATCAATTGTTCCCTTTTCCATGAGAGGAGAAAATAAGAACATAACTTTCTATGCACCAGACACAATGGTGCACAGTTGGGAGTGAGTGGAAGTGAGATGGTACAATGGTACATTATACAATCTCTATGAGGTCTATGAGATGTGACGTCACCCATCACCATGTGGTGGAAGTGATGACCATAGACACTTAGTCTGCTTCTAGATTCATGTCCTATCTGTTCTCTCACTACATGGAAATGTGGAAGAAGAGATTGGCTCTAATTTGTATTGGTAGAGCTGGTCATTATTAAACAATAAGTTCAGAGTTCTATAAACATTGAATATGACGCATTGTGTTTTCTTTTTACAGCCCATGGACATGGAAAGGGACGACCGACTTTCTCCATCGGCTATAATGCCAAAACCATCCAAGGATCCAGGAGAGGAGATATACATACCCGAGTTCACATACATCAATAGGATGTGGGCACGGATGTAAATCTGCATTAGACAATGATATCGACCTGCGCAGATTTAGAAAAAACTATTTTACGCATTTTTGAAAATTTCTTAACATCACAGAATTTTTACCACCATTGTTTACACCACAGATGGTTGATCCAGGGAGTAATCCGATCGCTTTCGGGGGTCAGGAAGGAATTTTTTTCCCTGTTAAAGCAAATTATACCATGCTTCATAAGGGTTTTTCGCCTTCCTCTGGATCAACAGGTGAGTTCCATACTGTACCAACAGCTGTTAAGGCTCAAATCCTGTACATACCGAAGTATTACAGAGAATAAAATGAGCTAACATTTTACATCTTCAGCTGTACTTACCACCCATGGTGATGAACTGTTAGTGACCACGGAGCCTGTATAGTGGTTGGGGGGTTTGAAATCCTAGCTCTTCTCCATCTTCTATTTGCAGCACTCGATGTTCTGTGCTGGCGATGACCAATCAGAATGTCACTGATCTATCCTGCAAGTGCCATAGAGAGTAGAAGAGTGGGGATTTCAAAGCTACTACACAGGCCCTGTGCCCACTGACAGCTCACCACAGATGGTTGATCCAGGGAGTAATCCGATCGCCTGGGAGTTATGGAATTCACCTGCAAAACATGCCATCATCAATTCCTATACATGCAGAAGGAACCACCAAGGACTTGTGTCCTGCACCTACAGCGTCTCCCTTTTGATAGAAGCCGTCAATTTTTGTGACCTGTGTCAAAAAGACACAGTGACACCACCAAGAATTTCTTCCCTGTAGGTGCAGTGTTTTTATACTGGAACCACTAAGCTTTGCTCTGTATGTATAGGAAGCAAAAAAAAAAAAAAAAACTGTCCAGAGAGGGATTACTTTGACGCAGTTGGCCAGCTTAAACATGTATTGCAATATATGTGAACCAAAAATCCCTCTTTTTATGCAAAGTTTGTTTGAAATGAAAAGGGTGTATAGCAATGTGCAGAGCATTGATTTATAGATTATATTCTCCCAACACAACACACCACAACGCAAAGTCACTTGTTGTGCTGCACTGCACATTCTGTTGTGCAGATCTTGGAAAAATTAATTGTTGATCTTCATTGATATTGGCCACGTTGTTTCCTAGGAGCAATGCCATTTTATTCAGCTTTAGATATATCCTTTAGTACAGCTTCAAACAAGTGAAAATAATCAAGAGGGCCACCACAAAGAGTTTGAGAAGAAAAATGAGGCGTGCAAAGCGTGCTGTCAAGAGGGCATGGGGGTACATCATTGGTGTCAGAAAGAATAAAATAAATTGCATCATTTGTGTCAGTGGGATAAAATAAGTCCTATCACCGGTGTCAGTAGAAGAAAATAAGTCCTATCATTGGGGACAATGAGCACAAAACAAAGCCCATCATTGGTGTCAGTGAATAAATCCGTCCCATCATTGGTGTCAGTGGGATAAAGTACACTCCATCATTGGTGTCAGTGGGATAAATTACACTCCATCATTGGTGTCAGTGAATAAGTCCATCCCATCATTGGTGTCAGTGGGATAAAGTACACTTCATCCTTGGTGTCAATGGGATAAAGTACATTCCAACATTGGTGTCAGTGGGATAAAGTACACTTCATCCTTGGTGTCAATGGGATGAAGTACATTCCATCATTGGTGTCAGTGGGATAAAGTACACTCCAACATTGGTGTCAATGGGATAAAGTACACTCCATCATTGGTGTCAGTGGGATAAAGTACACTCCAACATTGGTGTCAATGGGATAAAGTACACTCCATCATTGGTGTCAGTGAGCTAAAGTACACTCCATCATTGTTGTCAGTGAGATAAAGTAGACTCCATAATTGGTGTCAGTGAGATAAAGTACACTCCATCATTGGTGTCAGTGGGATAAAGTACACTCCATCATTGGTGTCAGTGGGATAAAGTACACTCTATCATTGGTGTCAGTGGGATAAAGTACACTCCATCATTGGTGTCAGTGGGATAATGCACACTCCATCATTGGTGTCAGTGGGATAAAGTACACTCCATCATTGGTGTCAGTGGGATAAAGCACACTCCATCATTGGTGTCAGTGGGATAAAGTACATTCCATCATTGGTGTCAAAGGCAAAATAATAAATCCCACCATTAGGGTCAGTTGAAATAAAATGAGTCCCATCATTGGTGTCAGTGGGATAAGTCCCATTGTTGTGTCACTGGGAATAAAACAAGTCCCACCATTGAAGAGAGCAGAGGGGGGAACAAGAGTGGAAACTGATAAACAGAGGGGGGAGAACTGAAGAGTTTGGGGTGAGGGGGGACGAGGCACCCAGAAGAAGACAAACTATGACTGGGGTAGGAATGAAAACACACATACCTCTAATGCCATGACTTCTGGGGTGGGGAGCGCTCATCCAACTGGTCATCCAACTGGTCAAAGACAAAATCCCTGTGCGCTAGTCATAGACGTATTCCTTTGCTGGTGTCAGGCTCTCCTCCTCCTACATGATATGGATATGGAGCTGTGGCAGACAACTGGCTCCCCTGGCTTTTCTCCTAGGCTAGCTTTGTAACCAATGTGACAGTTCGGGAAGAGGGGGCGTTTCCAGGGTGACTCACAGCACATTATTGGTCGAAGAAGGAGGCGGAGCAGCTGCAGTAGCACCTCCTCTGTGCTTGAACACAGGTATAGCCTGCACTGCACTGTGAATGTACTGGTGTTGGACACCCAGGCAGATGCCCAATGGATGGGGGTGCTTAAAGAAATATTGAAGGTGGTATAGCACCCCCCATCCTGATGCCTCCACTGAATGGAACACAAGTATGGGACATCCTCACCCGTAGTCCATTGATCACTTCTTCCAGCCCTGTAACTGAATGTCCGTACCTCTGTATAGACCTGCAGCTGGAGGAATAGTCTGCAGGAGCCGGAGCATTGCACCCGCCATCCACTGATCCTGGTTGTAATGCTTTTCAGGCTCAAAATGCAAAAATAAATAAATGCAAATTTTTTTTCATCTGTGTAGTTGTGTTCAATATTGTTTTCAAAAGGTAGAATTAGCATAAACTGTCGGTGTAAGTAGACTAATAAAGTTATGAACAAATACTTTGTGGGGCGGTACAGAAATATAGTATAATCAGAGTATACATAGATTCTCTTAAAGTGACCCTGTCACCACTACAATGACAGATTCTGGGACATCCGTATTCAGTAATAAGTGAAGACTGTACAGAGAGAAATATGGAGGCTGCCATTGCTGGGATCTCCTTCTGGAAATACTAGTGCCCTGGCTGACCCAAAGCTTACAGGACTTTCTGAGTCACTGACCCGGAACAAGTATGAGCATTAGGAGATCTGACTTTTCTCTGACTTCACTAGCTACATGCTTGTTCCAGGTCTGTGACTAAGAAAGCATTGAAGCCAGAGACAGCCAAGCACCTGGCATTTTCAGGAGGAGGAGGTTAGCAATGGCAGTCCTGTGTTTTTGTCAGAACACGCCTCATTTAAAGGCCAACTCTGTGAAATGTGGAAATGGTCCCTTGCACTCACTGCATGCTCCCAGCACAGAGACCGAGCTGTCAAAGACGGCCCTCAGTCCCCACTTACGGTTGGGACCGGCTCCTGATCGTGTGACAGCCAATCACAGCAGTCAGATGATCGTTGATCCTCTCAGCTCCTTGGGTGTTCAGAACCTTTTAAAGGAATGCCGCGGCAGGCAAGAAGGGGTTAATAAGCCCCCTAGACCTAAATGAGCAATTAACCCTTGCAGTGACTGTACTGTGGTCAGGAAATTGGAAATCTTTTTGGCAGCCATGAGCACTGCAACCTCTGGACTAAAGAGGGACCTTCCGGCTTTTTATCAGTTCAAAAGCCCTCATCTCTGATGGTATGGGGGTGCATTAGTGTCTATGGCAGTGGTCATCAACCCTGTCCTCAGGGCCCACTAACAGTCACCTGTGATGTATTTCAGTTATCTTGCAAACCTGGCCTGTTGGTGAGCCCTGAGGACAGGGTTGATGACCACTGCTCTATGGAATGGGCACCATCAATGCTGAAAGATATATCCAGGTTTAAGAGCAGCCTATTCTGCCACCCAAATGATGTCTATTTCAGAAAGAGCCTTACATATTTCAGCAGAACAATGCTAAACCGCACACTGCATCTATGACAGCAGCAAGGCTTCATAGTAGAAGAGTCCGGGTGCTTTACTGGCCTGCCTGCAGTCCAGACCTTTCATCAACTGAAAACATTTGGCACATCTTGAAATGCAAAATATGACAAAGAAGACCCAGGACTGTTGAGCAGTTTGAATCCTAAATCGGGCAAGAATGGGACATCATTCCTCTCCCAAAACTCTGGTAACTGGTCTCCTCAGTTCCTAAAACGTTACAGAGTGTTGAAAACCACTTGCTGACCCAACGGTACATTTACTGCAGCCAGATGGCTCCCTCAGGCACAGGGCAAGGCACAGGCATGCAGTGGCGTGACCTACAACCACTGTGTCCATCGACCCAGTGTACCGACCCAGTGGGCAGCCCAGGTACCACGGGATCGCTATGCAATCACATGTCACGTAGGAAACAATTGTCATGAATGTAATCCATTCATTATATCATTGTTTACTACCAGGGTGAATACAAATCGATAAGGTTTAAAAAAAATCAATAAAATCTGATTTTTTTTCAATTTAAATTAGTTTTTTTGATTTAAATCAAATTTTTTATTTTTTTTGTCAAATTTATTTTATTAACATGCTTTTGGAGTAAAATATACTTTATTTAACCACTTCAGCCCCAGAGGATTTTACCCCTTTCCTGACCAGAGCACTTTTTGCGATTTGGCACTGCGTCGCTTTAACTGACAATTGCGCGGTCGGGCGACGTGGCTCCCAAAAAAAATTGACGTCCTTTTTTTCCCACAAATAGAGCTTTCTTTTGGTGGTATTTGATCACCTAAAAAAATAGTGACAATTTAAAAAAAAAAAAAAAGCATTATTTTTTACTTTTTGCTATAATAAATATCCCCCAATATATATATATATAAAAAAAAATTCCTCAGTTTAGGTCGATACGTATTCTTCTATATATTTTTGGTAAAAAAAAATCTCAATAAGCATTTATTGATTGGTTTGCTGAAAAGTTACAGCGTCTACAAAATAGGGATAGTTTTATGGCATTTTTATTGATAATTTTTGTTTTAATAGCAATGGCAGCGATTTTTATTGTGACTGCGACATTATGGTGGACTTGACGGAAAATTTTGACGCGATTTTGGGACCATTCACATTTATACAGCGATCAGTTCAATTAAAAATGCATTGATTACTGTGTAAATGTGACATGCAGTGAAGGGGTTGACCACTAGGTGGCGCTGTAGGGGTTAAGTGTGTCCTAGGGAGTGATTTTAACTGTGGGGGGGAGGGGCTGTGTGTGACACATCACTGATCGCCGCTCCCGATTACAGGGAGCTGTGATCAGTGACAGTGTCATTAGGCCGAACGGGGAGATGCTTGTTTACATTAGCACCTCCCCGTTCTTCCTCACCGTGAGACGATCGCGGGTATCCCCGCGGACATCGAGTCCGCAGGACCCGCAAACACGGTCACGGAGCTCCCGGCGGGCACGCGCATGCCCGCAAGCCACCTCTTGAAGGGCAACATACAGGTACGTTAATCTGCCTGTATGTGCCCTTCTGCCGCAGTATATCTGCGTGAGGCGGTCGGGAAGCGGTTAAGGTACATTAATCATTTTGTTTATTTAGCATGAAATTGCTCTTTGTTTGTTTATAGTGCAAAAAATAAAAAACCGCAGAGGTAATCAAATACCACCAAAAGAAAGCTCTATTTGTGGGAAATAAAGGATGTCAATCATGTTTGGGTACAGCTTCGCACGACTGCGTAATTGTCAGGTAAAGCAACGCAGTTCTGTATCGCAAAAAAATGGATTAAGGGGCAAATCCTTCCGGGGCTGAAGTTGTTAAGTAAGAAAGTCAAACCGGATGATGTAATCCAGGGAAGTTCTCTCTGACCCCCCCCCCCCCCTTACATCAAAGACCCTCTTAAAATCACAGCTTCCCCTTGTACATCATGCCCCCCACTCCTCCCCTGTTTGCATCAGTGTCCTCAGTCCTCCTTTCAAATCACAGCCATCCCTTACATCACGCCCTCCTCCATTAAATCTGTGACCGTAGCCCCCCTTCACATGAGCTCCCTCTTTATATCACTCCTTTCCTCCATTACATTAGTGTCCTCAGCCTCCCCCCTTCACATCACAGCCCCCCTTTACATCACGCCTTCCTCCATTACATCAGTGTTCTCAGCCCCTCCCCTTCACATCACAGTCCCCCCTTTACATCACTCCCTCCCCCATTACATCAGTGTCCTCAGCCCCCCTTTATATCATGCCCTCCTCCCATCACATCACTGTACTCAGTCCCCCCCTTCACATCACAGTCCCCACTTTATATCATGCCCTCTACCATTACATCACTGTACTCAGCCCCCCCCCCTTCACATCACAGCCCCCCCTTTATATCATGCCCTCTACCATTACATCACTGTACTCAGCCCCCCCTTTACATAACAGCCCCCCTTTATATCATGCCCTCCCCCCATTACATCAGTGTACTCAGCCCCCCTTCACATCACAGTCCCCACTTTACATCAGTGTCCTCAGCCCCCCTTTATATCATGCCCTCTCCCATTACATCACTGTACTCAGCCCCCACATCACAGCCCCGCTTTATATCATGCCATTCCCCATTACATCAGTGTCCTCAGCCCCCCTTCACATCACAGCCCCCCCTTTACATCACACCCTCCCTTTACATCACACCCTCCCCCCATAACATTGGTGTACTCAGTCCCCCCTTCACATCACAGTCCCCCCTTTACATCAGTGTCCTCAGTCCTTCTTTTACATGACAGCCCCCCCCCCCCCCCCATTTACATCATTGTCCTTAGTCACCCATGTTCTAGCAATCAACCGCTTGTTAACTTGAAAAGTTGAGCCGTTCCTGACCGTTATCTAGACCTGCCGCACCTTCCACCCTCTGCCATAATGAGGATGACAGTGGCAGTAGCTGCAGTGGTGGATGCATGGCGGAGGGGGTTGGGGAGAAAACCCAGGCTGATAAGTGGTGTGGTGTCAGGGCTGGGCTCAGCCCTTCCTTCTGGCTGCTCAGCTGTCGACTATTTGCCAGCATCCATCTCTCTCCACAGTTACTCAGCTGTTGATGACCCTGCTCGTCAGTCCTGCCTACTTAAGCCGTCCAGCCCAGAGGAGCTCTGCCTTCGCCTTGGTCACATCACATGAAACTATCGCCTGCATTCCTGTTTAAAGACTGGCTTTGCTGACATCCCTTCTGGCTCCAGATCCTGCTTGCTGTTCTACTACATTGATCCCTGACTATCCGTTCCAGTTACTCCAGATAGTTGGCTGACTATCCGTTCCGGTTACTGAACTTTGGCTATGTTTTGACTATGTTTGTTCTATTTTACTTTTATTATTAAACAAGTGTGATTTAACTGTACTTCTATCTCGGTCTGATTTCATGGTTTCTGACATGTGGCCACATTGGTCCAGAATCAGGATAGAACATTCCACCATTTAGTGATGCCTGGCGTATACTTACGGCCCTTTCACTCTTCACAAGACAATCCCATGTAGAGTACAGGTCTACAGAGTTTCTGCGACAACAGGGCACTGGACTCCCTGTGTGAGAACACGGATTGGCCCAGCACTGTCACATGTAGTGTATAATATCTTCCTTCACATCTGGAAGTAAAGGGTACCTCCTTGGGGTCCCAATGCTGAACGGAGCAGTGGGGCAACAAAGGAAAGGTAAGTATATCCTGTGAGGGGGTGGAGGATTAAACAAAACCTGTTGTGTCTTATCATAATCCATGACCACCGGTACATACTGGTACACTCTATTGGACTCCACTAAGGGCTTTAAGTTCATCGCTATTCATGCAAAAAGGATCTCAATTAAAGTGGTTGTAAAGGTACAAGTTTTTTTATCTTAACCACTTGCCGACCAGCCTCTGTCATTATACTGCGGCAGGTCGGCACGTTCCCGCAAATCGCCATAGCTGTATGTCGGCGCCTTTAAGAGACATAGCTGAACGGCGGGGTACACGATGCGTGTGACCGGCGGCCGAGTTGTCCGCCGGACACGTGCGATCGTGGGCACGAGAGCCAGTACAGAGATGTGTGTGTGTGTAAACACACACATGCCCATTCTGTAAGGAGAGGAGAGACTATTCGTGTTCCTACTAAGTAGGAACATCGATCTGGCTCCTCCTCTAGTCAGTCCCATCCCCCCTACAGT